>OZ004719.1:32402140-32854461 GCA_963924515.1 Vespertilio murinus
AAATTCTTCCTTGTGTATAACCCAGATCCTCGGGCTTTATTATAAGCCCATTTCCTTTTACAGCTTCCTCAATAAACGCACGGGAGTCCTGGCCAAGGTCATTGAGAGAACGTGTCCCTTCCTGCTGGCAAGGCCATCCCCTGCACTCAGGAGCAGAGGGGTTGTTTACATCCGGTGGAAGCTCCCTCCCCCTCCCCAGAAACACTAAACCCCCCTCTGAACTCTTTCTTCCCTAAACCATGCAACTCCTGGATCTGAAAACCAAGATGGCCTCCCCCCACCCCGCCAACCCACGCCCGAGACCCACTTCCCGATTCTACCAAAGAGGGCAGGAAGCCGCTCACCGGCGGACAGATGCGTTCCTCTTCTGACACCCGTCAAGTCTCTCCCGGCGTAAAGCTAGGCCAGTGGTCGGCAAACTGCGGTTCTCGAGCCACACGCGGCTCTTTGGCCCCTTGAGTGTGGCTCTTCCACAAAATACCATGTGCGGACGCATAAGTACAGTGCGATTGACACGTCGTGGCCCGTTAATAATGTACCTACCTATATAGTTTAAGTTAAAAAAAAAATTTGGCTCTCAAAAGAAATTTCACGCCGAAACCGGTTTGGCTCAGTGGTAGAGCGTCGGTCTGCGGACTGAAAGGTCCCAGGTTCAATTCCAGTCAAGGGCATGTACCTTGGTTGCGGGCACATCCCCAGTAGGGAGTGTGCAAGAGGCAGCTGGTCAATGTTTCTCTCTCATCGATGTTTCTAGCTCTCTCTCTCTCCCTTCCTCTCTGTAAAATATCAATAAAATATATTTTTTAAAAAAAGAAATTTCAGTCGTTGTAGTGTTGATATCTGGCTCTGTTGACTAATGAGTTTGCCGACCACTGAGCGAGGCCGAGGAGGAGGCAGCAGGCAGGTAGCTGAAGACACGTGGCCAATCAACTTCTCCTCCAGCCTGTGTGGTCCAAAGGGGAAGCCCCAACGTCTGAGGCAGGGGTGGGCAAACTTTTTGACTCGAGAGCCACAATGGGTTCTTAAACTGAACAGGAGGGCCAGAACAAAAGCAACCTGACCATGCTGGCACTCTCATCTTGGGCTGCTGGTGAAGGAGCGGAGGGGAGAGCAAGAGAACCCTCCCCTCTTTCGGCTCTGTGGACCAGATAGAACAGCCGAACGGGCCAGATCCGGCCTGCGGGCCGTAGTTTGCCCACGGCTGGTCTGAGGTCATTTCTAAGGACCTCACGTGAGTAGCTCACCCCAGTGTCACGTGAACAAGGGCAGATGATGGTTCTGACTGCTGGCGCCTGCGTCACGCCATCTCCAATCAAGTCTCCTAGATCCCTACCTAAACCCCTCTTCTGGGCTGAGGTGGGGACCGGCGGGAGGAGGCCCGAAGGGACGCTCCCAGGTTGGGGAGAATTCCCCCCCCCCTTTGATCCGGAGCAGCCTGAGTCCCACTGGGTGAGTCATCTCACTTCCCACCCCCGGAACCCGCCGAGCTTCTGGCGGGGAGTAGGCGGCGGTTATAAAGGAAGGGCACCAGCCGCTCTCCGGATGAGAACGCCGTCAAGCTGCAGAGGAAAAGATCTTTTTCTCTAGGAGAAAAAAATATTCTGTCCAGCTCAGAGGCTCCAGCGATGCCTGCCACGGGGAGGGAGTGGGCCCTGGTGCGGTGCCTGCCTTCTGACGTTGGCACCTGCTGTTCGGGCACACGGGCCTGAATACAGACAGCCAGCAGACCGAAGGAAAGAAGGCCTGCATAGGGTGCCTAGTGCCCGCCCAGGAATGGTGCCCGGCCTCCTGTGCCCCCCGCAACTCCAGGAAGTAGGCTTTCTTCTTCCTTGTCCACAGATGAGGAGCTGGGATGCAGGGGTCAGGGACTGATTCACGGCCACACAGCTGGGGCGTGGCCGAGCCAGGAGCCAAGCCCAGTCTCTCCGATTCCGGAGTCCACACACTTCCCACTCCCCCGGGATCTGTGGGGCACTGCAGAGGGAACGGCGGAGAGGAGGGGACCCCAGCGTTGGGAGCTCCGGGCGGGTTCTGCCGGGCAGAATGGTACCCCCGCGGGCGGGCGTTCTGGTGGTGCCCACTGACAGGATGGAAGGTCAGTATTTCTGAGGAGGCAGAAGGAGCCGTGCGGGAGCTAAATGACTCCTCTTGCCCCACCCCAGCCCCAGCGTGCCCTACACTGGGGGCGTCTCCAGTCCCTTCAAGCCCCACTACGCACATAGCGAGTGACTCCAGCCAGGGTTTGCCATGGGAATCCGCCTGGTTTACAGGGAAGAAACTGCCCTTCCCCCCTCTTGCAGCTCCCCCAAACCTAGAGTTCAGGGAAGTCAGGCCCTGCTGAATGTGATACTCACTGAGCTAAAATATGCATTTTATTGCACATACGTTAGACCTGGTGAAACCCCAGATGTGGCCGGCCAGTGTGGCTGATGGCTGTGCATCGACCTATGAACTAGTTACTAGGAGATCACAGTTCAGTTCCGGTCAGGGCACAGGCTCAGGCTGCAGGCTCCATCCCCAGTAGGATTCTCACTCATCATTGATGTTTCTATCACTCCCTCCCTGAAATCAAAAAAATATATATATATATGTTTTTTAAAAACAGCCCAGATGTGACTTTTTCTGGGGCTGAGCACCCTCAACAAAAATTTTTAAATTGATTTTTTAGTGAGAGAGGAATGGAGAGAGAAAAAATAAATTTGTTGTTCGTTCCACTCATTTAGGCATTTGTTGGTTGATTCCTGAGCCACACTCAGCAAGTTTGATTGATGCATTAGCATCACCACAATAAAGACTCTGCGGTACCAAAGGCTCTGTCTTTAGAGTCTCACCAACACCCCTTCCCCACTTCCCTCCCCGCCCAGTGCAGCCAAGGCCAAAGGTCGAACGCTCTTTAAGAGAAAAGCGAAACCCAGGCCCAATGCAATGCAAGGTCTCAGAGCAGAAGGATGTGGGTTGAACCCGAGGAGGAAACTCCACGAGGGAGAAGCGGTTACACCCTAGAATGGGGTGGTGGGTCTCGGGATCCCCGCCTCTGCTTGGCGCCACTTAGAGCCCCAGCTTGTTGCAAGCAGCAGAGGCATGGAGACCAGGTGATGCAGGGAATCTTAAGCGATGGTTGCTAGGTTACAAGCTTCCTCAAAGTGCACTCCAGTAAAGACTAAAGGACGTCACCTGGCACCTGGCGGGAGGAGGAAGAGCTCTAGGGGAAGGAGTGGGGAAGATGGAGAGAAGCCAGGACTTCCGGAACAAGCAATGATATCCCGGCCTGGAGGGGTCCTGTTCTTAGTGTTTCCCAAGGATGGAGTCTCTAGACCATCCGTGGGCAAACTACGGCCCGTTCGGCTGTTCTATCGGGCCCCCGGAGCCGAAAGAGCGGAGGGTTCTCTTGCTCTCCCCTCCGCTCCTTCACCAGCAGCCCAAGATGAGAGTGCCAGCATGGCCAGGGTGCTTTTGTTCCGGCCCTCCGGTCCAGTTTAAGAACCCACTGTGGCCCTCAAGTCAAAAAGTTTGCCCACCCCTGCCCTAGACCATGTGCTCATAGGGGTGGTGCTGTGGGACATGAGCCCTGGGCTTGAAAGGGGCCACGCCAGGGCCTATTCCAGTCCTTCCAGGTGGACTGCCCAGCACTAACAGGACGTCGATGGGAACACTTGGGTGTCTGGGCTCCTCCCTTCACTGTAATCAGACAAAGAGCCAGGTGAGAGTGAGAAAGCGTGACGCCCTTAATCATGTACAATTCTTTTTTTTTTTTTAATGGCACGAATATTTTAAAAGAGGAAGGAAGGCTCCTTTTTAAAGAACACTCAAAGTAAGGTGACCAGACATCCCGCTTTTGAACAATTTGTCCCGAGTCCCACGGCGTTTTAAGAAAGTCCCGATTTTTGGAAAGATTCTTTGGTCCCCTTAACTAAAAGACAATAATCAGCACCTCGATCTGGAAGATCAATACACGCCAGCAGGGGTGGGACTGCCGTGGTGGCACCCGGAGCACCTGACTCCCGGATGGAGAGACCGTGCACTCTCTCCATTGGTTGGTGGATTTTGGAAGACACGCTGCTTGGAGAGGGAAGTCCGTTCTTGTCCGACTGGGTTCTGCCCCGGCCAGGAAGGGCCGGCCAAAGGGAGAGGGGAGGCAGCAGTCCTAGCAGGGAGCCCCCAGTCTTCGTTTCTGGATACATGTCCAAATCCACTCCGGGGAGACCTGCTGGGCCTCAGGGTTCTTGTCCCTGCTCCCCAGCACGTGGGTGGCCGAGGCCATGTCAAATTCCCCTACCAGGTCCCCATCAGATGCCACTAAGTAGCGTCTGAGCCGGCTGGCATCTGGTGTGGAGGGCGGCAGGTAGAGCCGCACCCCAGTGAGGATGTCTGGCAGCACCTTAGGGTGGCACGGGATCTCGTCAGAGGCCTTTCTGCTTCTCCCCCACTCCCACAGGGAAAGGCTTTGCAGTTGGCGTGTGGCCATGCGCACAATTTTTTCCCTTGGGATTGAATTGTGGTAGAGGGGAAGGCCGCTGGATACAGACGTCATAAACTAGATGCACCCCGAACGGCTCACATGGTCATAAGTCAGCCATGTCCTTTCACTGCGTCTCGGGTTCCCCGTCTGTAAAAAGCGGGTACTGATAACCGGTCCTGGCAACCTTCCCGGGGTTGTTGTTGAGATGATGAGAAAATGGATGAGCAAGGGCTTACTGTAACGCAATGAGCTTCGAGCACACATAACACAGCGTGGCACTCCACGTAGCTGCTCAGGAAGCCGCCCGTCTGCCCGCCCGGGAGGGCACAGGAGGCCTTGTCGCGCTGCTCTGGGCGGAGGCTCGGTGGGCAAAAGAGGCTGAAGAAGGATGGAAATGAGGGTCTTTGAGGAAGGCCTATGACTGTCCATCTTCCTGATGTTGTGAACACAGTTCCAGCTGAGGGCTGAGGCTTTGTTCTCTGTTCCTCTGGCAGATGGTGACCCCTGGGGAAAAGAGAAATGTTGGGTGTTTTGTTTCCTGTGAAACTTCATTAATTCAGAACATATTTTTTTTGTAATTTATGAGTTTTTAAAAAATATATTTTTATTGATTTCAGAAAGGAAGATAGAGGGAGAGAGAGATAGAAACATCAAGGATGAGAATCATTGTTTGGCAGCCTCCTGCATGCCCCCTGCTGGGGATCGAGCCCACAACCCGGGCATGTGCCCTTGAGGAGAATTGAACCTGGGACCCTTCAGTCCATAGGCTGACACTCTGTCCACTGAGCCAAACCAGCTAGGGCTAATTTATGATTTTTTTAATGAATAGAGAAAACAGAACCCAACTTTCCTAGGTGGAGGTTCTAGAGATGGCTTACTCTGTAAGTACAGAGAATTCAAACTAAAACACAGTGGAATTCCTAAGCCAAGGACTCAGGATACTAAGGTGGGGCTACTGGGAGTGTGACCTGTAAGGAACAGAATGTTTGGGCTCGTTCTCAGGTTTCCTTTTTATTGTGTGTGTGTGTGTGTGTGTGTGTGTGTGTGTGTGTGTGTGTTTAGTGTAGTTGTAGTAATAATGACAGTAATACAATATACCAGGTCCTTGCTTTGTCTCAGAAGCTGAATGAACTGAACACTTTACCAATATCATCTCATTTAGTCTTCACAAAAACCTACAAGGATGTATCCATACCGTGGAATGCTACTCAGAAATAAAAAGGAATGAACTATTGGGACAACTTGAATGAATCCCCACAGAATTCTGCTGGAGGAGGAAAAGCCAACCCAAAAAGGTTACCTACTGCACAATTCTGTTTAGGTAACATTTTTGAAATGACAAAACCATGGGAAACAGATTAGTGGTGGCCAGGGGATGGGAGAGAGGCAGGTGTGGCTAAAAGAAGGCAGCATGCAGTATCCCGGGTGATGGAAATGTCCTGTATCCCCACTGACCAGTTTCCATGTCCTGGTTGTGATGTCGCACTATACGTTTTGCAAGATGTTACCGTCGGGGGAAACTGAGTAAAGGGTGTTATTTCTTACAGCTGCTTGTGAATCTACACTCCATCTCAGAATGAAAAGGCTAGTTAAAATAATAGGAAGGAACGGAGGAGGCTCAGAGTCATTAAATAATTTCAGAGCCAGAATTCAAACCCAGGTCTGTCAGACTCCCAAGCCTGAGCGTTTTTAAGACTTGGCTGTTGTCAAGGAGGACCATCACCCCATAGGCCCTGCAATCCATCAGACCAGGAGGCCACTGTTGTCACGGGCAGCTTTGTTACTGGGGACAACTGTCCTGAAAAAGCTATTAGAGAATGATTTCAAAGGAATATTTGGCAAGCCCTGTGGGTTGGTGCCGAGGGCCAAGATTGGATAACCCGGTTTCCCCTTCCCGCGGGGGTGGGGAAAGATCGCCTATGAGTGTATCCACGGTGGTGTCTGTGTCCACATATCCGCGCATTTGTCAGTTCCCCCCCGGGGGGGGGGCATCTCCATTTGCAGGGGGCGGGTGGGGGTGGATGGAGGTGAGGTGTAAGTTCTGCACGGTGGGTGGATAATTTACTTGGATGCACCTGCGTCAGCTCTGCGTAGGCCACGCCCACACCCCTTGTTTCTACGAGGCTAAGCACTTGATAATAGCTCCCCCAGAGCAAAGCGGGCTCTGGAGCCAGCCTGTCGCGAACCGGGTTTGTGTATTGTAGATAAACGGGGTAATTGGACTCTCCGCCTCCTCATCCAAAACAAACACATACAAACCGCCCGCCCCCACACTGGAGGGAGCCTGGGCCCCGTCATCCAGTGTCCCGCTATTCCAGATCCTGGAGCCAAGACCAGCGTCTCCGCCGGCGCCCCTCCCTCCTCCCTCCCTCCTCGCGGCCAGGCGCGGCCGGCCGGGGCTTATGTAAAGAGGTCACCGCTGCTCCGCCGCGGGGCGCACGCGGGTTCCCCCCGCACAGGTGTGGCGGCGGGCGGCCGGCCGGCCTCCTCCCCCGCAGCAGCCCTTCTCCTTCCCGCTGTCCATTTCTTTATTCTCCTCCTCTGCCTGCCTGACAGCGGGGTGTGAACCCGGGGAGGACAGAGCGCCTGTCCCCGGCTCCCAGCGCCGCCGCCGGGCGGGGACTCGGGGCTCTCGGTGATGCGCTGTTTGCGCCCCGCGCCGCGCGGCTCCGCCAGGCAGGGTACGTGGTGCGGGGGCGGGAGGCTGCGGGGAGCAGGGGGAGGAGGGGGAGGAGGGGGGGGGTAGGGGTGGGGGCGTGAATACAGAAAGGTGTTAACTCCTTGCTTCCGGGGAGGCAGCCCGGCACCCCGAGCCCGAGAAAGCCCCGCCCCGCCCCGCCGCGCCCGCCCCGCGCCCCACCCCGCGCTCTCCGCGCCCCCGCGCCCCTCGCGACCCCGCGGGTTTCCAATCCGCCCGCCCGGAGGGGTGGAGGACAAAGAGCGGCGGGGCGTGATGCCGCCACGGGGTGGCGCTCTGGGCCGCGGCGACCTGCCTTGAAAGTTGGTGAATGGCTGGGCGCCGGCTCCGCGGAAGGCGAGGGCCCGAGGCGCGGCCGCCCGTGACTCGCCGCGCTCCCCCCGCAGGGCCCGGCGCGGACGCGCGGGATGCGGGGCGCTGAGGGCCGGTGAGCGCTCGCCGCCGGCGTCGGGGCCCCGGCGGGGCCAGGGCGCGGATGGCGGCGGGGAGAGGGGACGCGGAGTAGCCGGCGCCTTGGCCCCCCCTCGTCCCTCCCCGGATCCGCACCTTCGCCGCCCGGACCCCGGCCTGGCGCGGCGGGAGGGGCTGCCATGGAGGTGCCCGCCGTCAAGGACTTCCAGTGGAGGCGCCTGGCGCCGCTGCCCAGCCGCCGCGTCTACTGCTCCCTGCTGGAGACCGGGGGCCAGGTCTATGCCATCGGGGGCTGCGACGACGGCGGCGCGCCCAGGGACAGCTTCGAGGTCTACTCCCCCGAGGCCGACCAGTGGACCGCCCTGCCCCCGCTGCCCACCGCCCGGGCGGGGGTGGCCGTCGCCGCCCTGGGCAAGAGGATCATGGTGATCGGCGGCGTGGGCGCCAGCCAGCTGCCCCTGAAGGTGGTGGAGATGTACCACATCGACGAGGGCAAGTGGAGGAAGAGGAGCGCGCTGCGCGAGGCCGCCATGGGCATCTCTGTCACGGCCAAAGGCGAGTGGGGCGAGGGCTGAGGGCTGAGGGCTGAGGGCGGGGAGGAGGGGTGGGGAGGCCGCGGGGAAGTGAAGGGGTGGGGGCAGCGCGATCCCATTCCTGATCCCATTTGATCCTTCCTTTAAAAAAGTGTGTGTGTATATATATATATATATATATATATATATATATATGATATGTATATATGTGTGTGTATATATATATATATATATATATATATATATATATATAATGATATTTTATAGAGAGGAAGGGAGAGGGATAGAGAGTTAGACATATCGATGAGAGAAAAACATCGATCAGCTGCCTCCTGCACACCCCCTACTGGGGATGTGCCCGCAACCAAGGTACCGGAATCGAACCTGGGACCCTTCAGTCCGCAGGCTGACGCTCTATCCATTAGAGCCAGTAGACACTAACACTAGAGGCCCAGTGGCGGCCGTATTTTACAGATGGTGAAACTGAGACTCGGTGAGTGGAGGGTCTAGTAATCCCACATGATGCCACATCTCCCCTCCACCTCGCTCCTCCCAGCAAACTGGCAGGCTGGGTCGGAGGGGAGGGGAGGTGGGGGGAGGGCAGTGGCTCTGCACACCCCTTCTCTCAGCAGCATGCTGGAGTTGACGGTCCACAACACCATCCCCTGAAACTGGCTTGCACCTGCCGCCACCTCCAGACACATTCTTGAGGTACTGGGGGGTGTTCACACCATCACTGCCCCAGCACCAGGCTCCCTTGAGGGGGCTTTGGGCCTGATTCCAGGGCCCTCTCCTCACCCTCAGGCTCTCCCTCTGCTTCCTCATCTCTGACCCACGGAACTACGGGTAAGGGCTGTACTCCTGCGGCACCTTACCCACCTTGCGTTCTCTGGGCATGGGTGTGCTGACCGTGCGGTTTTATGATTCTCCTTTCATTTTCCCCACGCCCCTACTTCCCTTCGCTTCCGGCCTGGAACAGCCCAGAACAGAGAGGGAGCTCCAGAAGTCCCTTTTGTTAAAACGTAAAGGTTTTGTGGGGAGTGGCCCAAATAGGAATTAGGAGTGTCCAAATCCAGACAGGCTTAATGGGATGCAGCCTTCCCTCCCTCTCTGGCAGAAGCATCCCGCTGCCTGCTGGCTCTCCCGTAGAGTGGGCACCAGTATCGCCCGGGCCCCCGCTCTGTCCCTGCCGCAGGCCTAGGTCCCGGGGAGGAGAGGAAGGTGCAGGTCTGGTCTCTGCCTTCGGGAACCCAGGTCTGACCAATGGAGGAGACCAGAGGGAAACTCTAGCCCAGAATCCTTCAGGAGCCTCCCCAACCTCCCAGTAAGAAGGAGGGCAGGCTGAAACCTGTTTGGCTCAGTGGTAGAGCGTCGGCCTGCGGACTGAAAGATCCCGGGTTTGATTCCGGTCAAGGGCATGTACATTGGTTGCGGGCACATCCCCAGTGGGGGGGTGTGCAAGAGGCAGCTGGTCGATGTTTCTCTCTCATTGACGTTTCTAGCTCTCTATCTCTCTCCCTTCCTCTCTGAAAAATATCAATAAAATATATTTTTTTTTTAAAGAAGAAGGAGGAGGAGGAGGGCAGGGAGGCCCATGCTTATCCCCAAGCCTCAATAAACGGCGCTAAGAGATTCAGAACTAACATTTATCGAACCCTCACCATAGGTGTTTTATATATGTCAGCATCTTTGATCCTCACAACCTGTCTGATGAGGTAAGAGCGATTGCTATCCTCATTTTAGAGAGAAGCACTGGGAGGCCCAGAGAGGTTAAAAAAGTTGCCAAGGTTGCACAGTAAGTGATGATGGAGTCCACGCTCTTAACTGTGGCACTGAATGGGTTCATCGGTCTATACTAATAAAAGGGTAATATGCTAATTAGAGCAGATGTCCCTCCGGACAAAGCTATGGTGGCTGCGAAGGGCTGAGGCACAGCTGCGAAGGGCCCAGGCTCAGGCCAGCAGGGGCAGCAGCGGTGGGGTAATAGGGACGGCGGCTTCCCCTGATCCACTAGGTCACCTCCCACAGAGGGAGGCCAGACTGCGGCTTAGGCCAGGGGCTGGGGCTGAGGCAGAGGCAGTTAGGGGCGATTAGGCCAGGAGGGGAGCAAGTTAGGGTCAATTAGGCCAGCAAGGGGTAAGGTAGGGGCGATCATGCTGGTAGGCAGAGGCAGTTAGGGGCGATCAGGCAGGCAAGCAGAGGGGTTAGGGGCAATCAGGCAGGCAGGCAGGCGAGCAGTTAGGAGCTAGTAGTGTCAGATTGTGAAAGGGATGTCTGGTTTAGACCTGAACCCACCAGGCTCGGGATCAGGCCTAAACTGTCAGTTGGACATCCCCCAAGTAGCCCCAGAATGGAGAGGGATACCTCCTCCCCATGCACAAATTTCATGTACTGGGCTTCTATAAGCATTTATATGCCTGCATGCCAGGCATGGTACCTGATGCTGGGGTCGCAGATTAACTAATTCTCAAGGACCTACAATCTATTGGAAGAACTAGACAAAGATTATTTCAGGAGCGTGTGGTGCCTAGACTGATGCAGGTGTCATGGAGGCTCTGAGCTGGTGCTCTCAGCCCATCCCGGCTGAGTCTGAAGGAATGAGTGGAGGGGACTGGAGGATTCCCAATGGCAGGCAGGTGTGTTTCGGGCGGCGAAGGGCTGGGAGAGGTGGAGCTTACAGAAGGTAAATTCATTACCAGGCTCCATCTCCTAGCCTCAGGCAAGGTTTGGGGGTTTGATTTGGTTGTCTCCTCCCCCCCCCCCCCCACTGCCCTCGGCCCCTAGGATGATTAGAAAGTAGAAGGAAATAGTACTCATCCCTGAAATACTCTTGAAGAACAAAGGTCTCTGAGAGTCAGACGTGGGGAGACTGGCTCCTGAGAGGTGGGAGTGGGTCCAGGGAAACAGCCCTGTGGGGGGCTGTGCCCCTGACAGGCTGCAGGAGGGACGGGGCAAGGCCCAGGGACCCATGGATGCCTTGCCGGTCCTCTCGGCGCCATGGCAAAGAAGCGCCTTGAAAAGGCACCTGCAGCCCAGAGCAGTAGAGCATGAGGGAGAGCTGCTCTCTCAGAGCGTCCAGCTCACTGCGCGGCAGCTTCTCGAAGGGGCTGGTTTTCTCTCCTCCGAGCCTCGCCCTGGCCCGTTCAGTGCAGTGCCTCCTGGAGCCCACCGGCCTCCCCGTTTGTGGAGGAGGATAGTGGGGAGGAGAGGGAAGGGGGGTGCAGTGCAACGGCTCTCCGGACCCCATGGGGGTGGCAGGAAGTGGAAGAACCAGCAGCAGTCCAGTGTGCCCCAAGGCCAATGGCAGCAGGGCTGACCTCATTTCCAAAGGCTCCTGCTGCTGCAGAGAGTTCCAGGCTCAGAGGGCCTGGGCCGGGCCACTTCTGGGGGTGTCAGAGCCACGTCCCTCCGCTTCCCATCCCCTCTGGCTTCCCAGGAAGGAGAGGGAGGGGACCAGACCTGCAGAGGATGGTCCAGGTCTGGACTCCACAGCAGTCTGCCCTACGTGAGGCCTGGTGTTTGGGCTTAGCTAACGGCTGGACACAAGGTAGCTGAGGCATGCAGGCCTGACATGGCTTCCAGAAGATCCAGGCTTGCCGGAATCGGTTTGGCTCAGTGGATAGAGCGTCGGCCTGCGGACTGAAGGGTCCCGTGTTCGATTCTGGTCAAGGGCATGTACCTTGGTTGCAGGCACATCCCCAGTAGGGGGTATGCAGGAGGCAGCTGGTCGATGATTCTCTGTTTCTAACTCTCTATCCCTCTCTCTTCCTCTCTGTAAAAAATCAATAAAATTTAAAAAAAAGAAAAGAAGAAGGTCCAGGCTCAACATCAGGGTCTTCTCAATGTTGCCTCAACCCTACTGTGTGTGTGTGTGTGTATATGTGTGTGTGTGTGTGTGTGTGTGTGTGTGTGTGTGGTTCGGCCAGAGCAGTGGGTGGGAACCGGGGGGCCTGGCTTCATTGCTGGTGCCCGGGGAGTTAGCAGAGCCTGGTTGCGACGGGCGATGAGCACAGGCGGGACTGTCTCCTGGTGTCTGTGAGCTGAGCCCCGGGTTGCGTGTGGCTTTTCCCCTCAGATTACCGGGTGTACGCGGCAGGCGGGATGGGCCTGGACCTGCGTCCGCACAACCACCTTCAGCACTATGACATGCTCAAGGACATGTGGGTGTCGCTGGCACCCATGCCCACCCCGCGGTACGCGGCCACCTCCTTCCTTAGAGGTTCCAAGATCTATGTGCTGGGTAAGGACGGGCTGTCTGTCCCACATCAGGCGTTCCCTCCCTCCCTCCTTCCCTCCCTCCCTCCCTCCCTCTCTCCCGTCAGTTCCCTCTGAGAAGCACCTCCTTGTGTGTGAGCACCTCCTTGGCACTGGGGGGGGAGAGCATGCCGCCCCGCCCCTCAGGGAGCTCAGAGGGGGAGGCCCAGGCCGGTCCTCAGGGGCTCACCCCTCCGCCCACCCCCCACCCCGCTCCGGTCTCCAGGAGGGCGACAGGCCAAGTACGCAGTCAACGCCTTCGAGGTCTTTGACATCGAGACCCGCTCCTGGACCAAGTTCCCCAACATGCCCTGCAAGCGGGCCTTCTCCAGCTTCGTGACCCTGGACGACCGCCTGTACAGCCTGGGCGGCCTGCGGCAGGGCCGGCTCTACCGGCAGCCCAAGTTCCTCCGGACTGTGGACATGTTTGACATGGAGCAGGGTGAGCTGGTGCCATCTGTCTGCCTCTGGCTGACCCCCCACCCCCACCCCCACCCCCACCGTGCCTCTCTCCCATCCGCACTCCCAGGGCCACTTATGTGAGCCTTTCAGACGTCTACACATCCCTCTCCATTCAGGGGTTCTTTTGGACCATATTCTTTCATCTGTACTGAGCTCCCTGCCGTGGGCTGGTTTTGTCTCTATCAAAGCCTTTGCCCCCCCATTGTCTCTTCTCACAACAGCCGGGCAGGGCCACGGGGAGCATCGTAGACAGCCAGAAGGATCCTGACCCCCGCGCTCCCTGCCGCTCCTTAGCTTTCTTCCCAGCTCGGAGCCTGGGAGATCAGAGGGAGAACGAGTAGTCTGTGGCAGGGGATCACAGTTCCTAGCACTGCGGCAGACTGGGGAGAGGGGGTTCGCCACAGGGAATGTGTTCACTCAGACAGCAGGAGGCGCCGTGTGAGTGGAGAGGAGGGCTGTTTGGGACTCGGTGTGTGTTGGGGCGCCCCTGATCTCTCTGTGTTCTCCCACGGCCTGCAGGGGGGTGGCTGAAGATGGAACGCTCCTTCTTCCTCAAGAAGCGCCGGGCAGACTTCGTGGCCGGCTCTCTGAGCGGGCGGGTCATCGTGGCCGGAGGACTTGGTAAGGATGGGGCTTCAGGCTGGTACGGGGGCTCTGGTGCTTGGCGGATCGTTGGCACTCTGTACAAGCAGGAGAGAAGGAGCTGGCTCCTTGCACTCTGCCGGCCTCTACTTTAAAATATATATATATTTGATGTTTTTATAGAGAGGAAGGGATAGGGATAGAGAGTTAGAAACATCGATGAGAGAGAACCATTGATCAGCTGCCTCCTGCACAGTCCCCATTGGGGATCGAGCCTGCAACCAAGGTACACGCCCTTGACCGGAATCGAACCCAGGACACTTCAGTCCGTGGGCCGATGCTCTATCCACTGAGCCAAACAGGCGAGGGCCCGCCTCTGCTTTATTCCAAAGCATTCACAACACTCCCTTTCTCCTAGCCTGGACTTCACGTGTCCACACATGGGCCCCCATGTAGTCTTTCTGTCCACTTACACAGGGGACGCTGAGGCCCAGAGAGCATAGGCAACATACTGATGACCATGTGACTCGGCTGCACAACACTGACCCCTGGGGGCCCTCGCCCGGAATGACAGAGGCAGAAGTGTGGCGGGGATTGGCCTTGGTCCTCTCTGACCATGCCTTCTCCCCGGATTCCCAGCCCCATCATGGAGTAGGAAGCAGTTGGATCACACATGTTGGTGTGGTGAATTCAGGACTTGCTGTAGGACCCTCCCTCCCGGAGGCAGAACCCCAGCAGCAGCAGCAGGGGAGAGAGAGATGGACAGCGGGCTTCCAGGCAGCCGGCGTTCACGCGGCGTGGACAGACTCCAGTTCGCTGCCTCCTAAAAGGAGCACAATGTGAGCTAGACCACGTGGGCTGCTTTCCGCACAAGGCAGGGAGGTAACGGTGTCTAGAAACTTTTGGTAAAAGCAGATCGGGGAAAGAAAGCTTACTCATGAAAAGATGGAAAGCAGCCGAAACCGGTTTGGCTCAGTGGTAGAGCATCCGTCTGCGGACTGAAAGGTCCCGGGTTCGATTCCGTTCAAGGGGCATGTACCTTGGTTGCGGGCACATCCCCGGTAGGGGGCGTGCAAGAGGCAGCTGGTCGAAGTTTCTCTCTCATCGACATTTCTAGCTCTCTATCTCTCTCCCTTCCTCTCTGTAAAATATCAATAAAATATATATATTTAAAAAAAAAAAGAAAAGATGGAAAGCAGAGAGGGCTGTTTGACCACAGCGACTGGCAGGGGGGCGTGGGGGATGGGAAAGGCAAGGGCAACCAAGGAAGTTGAGGTTGCTTGGCTTCCACCAGTGGGGGCGAGGGAGGCGGGTGACCGCGGGGCACGGATGGGTGGCTGGGCTCCTTTGTAAGTCCCGGTTCCCTTCCAGGGAACCAGCCCACTGTCCTGGAGTCGGCAGAGGCGTTCCACCCGGGGAAGAACAAGTGGGAGGTGCTCCCGGCCATGCCCACGCCCCGCTGCGCCTGCTCCAGCATTGTCGTCAAGAACTGCCTGCTGGCCGTGGGGGGCGTCAACCAGGGCCTGAGTGACGCGGTAGAAGCCCTGTGTGTCTCCGACTCCTAGCTGTCCTGGGCCCGGCGCCTTGGCCCTGCACCGGATCACCTGACTCCTGACAAGAGGCGTGTGGTCTTGTCAAAGCCGTTCGGGCTCCTTCCCAGAGGCCAGCTCCTATCCGCAGCCAGCGGGGCCAGGCTCTGGGACTTAAATGACCTCCCCTCGGCCTCCCAATCCTATACCAACTCCTAGGAACCTGTAGGAAGTCCCAGTGACCTCCAGCCCCTGGTTGGAGCTCAGCGGACCTCGGGGGAGAGTCCCCACTTCCTGCTCAGGCAGAGACATGCACAGGAGTCTCCGCGCCCGGCCTCTCTCGGAGTCCCCACCTCTCCCATCTCCAGCGGAGGAGCTGCTGCCGCTGTCCTTCCCCAGCTCTCCGAGAGGTTGGGGGTCTCTTAGGATGGAAATGGAGAAGGGTTGAGGAGCGGGGTTCCCATATGCCTCTTCTCTCCCTTTGCCTACGTCCCTTCTCCATCTGGTGGTCATCAGTGAGCCTGCCCGGGACCTCCTCGCCGCAGCAAGAATTGGCCTCGGAGGCAGCTTTGGAAGCGAAGTCGTGGACAGATTTCCTGTCAGCAGCCTTGGCCAGGAAGGACCCAGGCCTCTCCAGGGTCCTCCATGGGCATGTGATGCTGGAGAAGGAGCCAACCACACCTGGGCTCTGCCCCCCACGCCTCTTCTCACTGTTCCTCCTCCTGCCACCCCTTCCGCCAACCAGCAGCCTGGCCCTCCGTCCCAATAGCCCCAGAGTGTTTCCGGGTGAAACCTCATTTACACTGTGGCATCCGAATCCACCAAGGATGGATTACTTGCACTCCGGTTATCTGCAGCAGCACAATGATTAAAATCTATATTCCTACCTTCCTGGCATCTTGGTACAGGGTCAGGGAGTGGGGGGGAGGGTGGATGGGTGTCTTTTTAAAAATATATATTTTTTATTGGTTTTTTACAGAGAGGAAGTAAGAGGGATAGAGAGTTAGAAACATCAATGAGAGAGAAACATTGACCAGCTGCCCCCTGCATACCCCCTACTGGGGATGTGCCCACAACCAAGGTACATGCCCTTGACTGGAATCGAACCTGGGACCCCTCAGTCCGCAGACCGACGCTCTATCCACCGAGCCAAACCGGTTTTGGCATGGGCGGGTGTTTTGATAGTTCAAGGGGGACCCCATGAATCAGTCCCTCTGACATTCTCAGGCCAAAGAGGGTCCCAAGGGACCCCCTATTCCTGGCTGTTCCCTCTGCAGAGGTTCCGCTTTCAAGCCAGCACTCCCCCCACCAGGCATCCCCCCTCCAGGAAAGCAGCCTAGCTTCCTTTTTGAAAAGAAGGGAGGCTCCACGGAGGAGTTGAGGAAAGGTTGCCCTCAGTGACCAGCTGCTTCCGGCTCCTCCTCACACCTGGCTTCTGTTCACGCGGCTACCGCTGGTTTCTGCCTGGCCCCAGAACTTGGAGAACCTGCCTCCTTTTAGCTTGCAGAGCGCCTCTTCCTGGTTCCCCGTGGTTTTGAGAAGCCGTACTGGCAGCAGGGAGATGGGCGTGAAGAGACACCTGCTCCTGAGCGGCTGCGGGGGAGCCAGAGAACACCACGCTGACTCCTCATGAGGCAGAAGGCCTGCCCGCCCCCCCCCTCCCCCCTGGATCTGGGGCAGGGACGCTGGGAGCCGCTCTGATGAGCTGCACAAGTGGAACCTGGGACGTTCTGAGCTGGGCCGTCTGTCTCTCCTCTGGCACCTGGCCTTTGTCCTTACATGGTCCCTGGAAGGGTACCGCCACCTGCCGGCCCTGCCGGCCTTCCCTCCCGGCTAGAGGCATCCTGCGGCCACGGGTGCCCCCTGCTGAGCCGGCTGCTGAGAGGCCTTTTCTGTGGATCTGGACACCCCTATTTCAGCTCAGCCCCCTGAAATAACTGCTAGAACATGGGGCTGAGGGGCTGCGGATACTGAGGGTGGGAACAGCACATTAAGGGGGGCCCTGGCTTCGTCTCCCCAGACCACTTCCATTTCTGCACTGTCCACACCACCCTCCCCAAGAACGGGGTTCCCACACTCTTTCCTAGAGAAAGCCAAGCCTGGCACGAGTGTGGGTGGGGTGTATGGGGCTTTCCATGTGCACAAAACGGTACCAGATCCGTGGGTTGGATGAGGTGTGTTATGATGGTCGAAACCTTAGGGATACAGCCAACCCTAAAAGGTTCTTCCCATCATGAGAATTGGGGGGGTCAGCCACTGTGAGGGCCACCCAGGGCTTACGCTGGTATCTTCTGAGGACTCACCTCGTGCAGGTCCGTTCTGGGAAGACTTTGGGGGTGTCAGGGAAGTAGGAAATGTGGAGTGGCAAGCCGCATGGCCCTACTGCATGGTGCCATGGAGGCAGCTCAGGATCTAGGGTTGGATGGCATGGCCCCAGGCCTGACTCCTCCGCCCCACCTCCAACAGGCTTTCCTGTCACCATCTGCTCTGGGGAGTGCCCATCCCTTTCTCGCCTGCATGCCCCAATCTATAAAACAAGAGCCGCTGTGATGCCATCGCCCATGGCAGAGCCTGCTGCCTCCTCAGATCCCCTCTGTGAGGCAGGTAGGACCGTCCCATCTTGCGGATTAGAAAACTAAGGCTCAAAGGGGTTATGTACCTTGTCCAAGGTCCCAAGCTGGTTAAGTGACCGAACAAGGTCTGATTCTAAAACTTATAACTCCACTGCATTGCCTCCAATGAAATAGCACCTACATGCCCTGACTGGTTTGACTCAGTGGATAGAGCGTCGGCCTGCAGACTTAAGGGTCCCAGGTTCAATTCCGGTCAAGGGCATGTACCTTGGTTGTGGGCACATTTCCAGTAGGGGGTGTGCAGGAGGCAGCTGATTGATGTTTCTCTCTCGTCGTCGATGTTTCTAACTCTCCCTTTCCCTTCCTCTCTGTAAAATATCAATAAAATATATTTTTTTTAAAGAAAAGAAATAGCACCTAGGAAAATCAAGAAAATCAACTGCACTAGCCTAGCTTTAGGTCCCAAATATCAAACCTGGAAGGACGAAGACTTTCTGTCCCAAGGAAATAGGATTGACTAGGAAAGGTTGGGAAGGGGCAACGTGAGCTGAGCATAGAACGGTCCTACACTCACCTCCCAGGAAAGGTCCCTCCTCGCTGCTTCCTTCCATTGGCTGTTCCGGGGCTTTGTTTAACCCTGGACGCCTCGCCTGTGCCTGGCTCAGTACCGGTGCCAGGTTCCTGCGCCCAGCGTCGCAGCCTGGGGAGGCAGATGGGACTCAATCTGCAGTTACTATTTAATGAGACGGGATCGCTGTCAGCCATTGCGAGCACAGCCCAGAAGCGGCTCACCCGTGGTGGCCGCGGAGAGCCCCGCCAAGCTGCGGGTGCCAGGGCAGGGTTCCAGCAAGCAAATCTCGAGCTGCACTCTGACAGGAGAGGGAGGCCAGCCAGGCCGGGAGGAGGGTCCCAGGCTTCGACGCGAGAGAGAGATGGGTTGAATCATGACCGTCTTGTGCTCACTGATCTTGGGATGTTGTTAACCTCTCTGAGCCTCAGTTTCCTGATTTGTCAACTGGGCAAAAGAGGGCCTCCCTATGAGGTTACGAGCCCCCTCCTCCACACAGAAGAATTCACTTACATGGGGTGGGTGGCTCCATTGTTATTTGTGTGGTTGAGGGAGAGGTAAAGGGGTTCGCAGCCCACTGTGGGGAAGGGTTTGATTTACCGGGGGGTGGGGGGCAGCACCATTTGGAGAGTCTAAGGAGATGAGGTTGGCAGTGCAGGCGGGCACGTCAACCTGGGCCTTAAGGAGTCTAGACTTCATCCACGTGGGTCATTGGGAGGAACCCCTGAACAGCCCGTGGCTGGCACAGGATCAGACCCGGGAATCAGCAGCATTCCAAACCTCCTGCCTAGGGATGAACCGCCCTCTCTCTGTGCTGTGGGCTCGGACAGGAGTGCCACAGGTCACGTTGGGGGCTTTTTATACACTGTGGTGGGGGTGGTGGGGGGAGGGACAGCCAGCCTATTGGTCCAGGCTTCAGCCCCCAGCACCCATCTGTGCCAGTGTCGCTCGGGGCCAAGGGAAATCTGCCTCCCACCTTCCCTGCACACGGCCGGCCGGGAGCCGGTGACCGGGCTCGGGAATGTGCTTTGCTGGGGATTTCCAGGCCAGGGCCAGCTTGGGAGGCCAAGGGCTCAGATTGCCAGGGGGAGCCAGGCACGGGGCAGGGAGGCGGCACTGGGCAGACCTCCCTCGCTCCCTCCTGGGCACACAGCCCATGCCCTGCCCGGCCCTGTCCTCGCTGCCCGCTGTGGAGGCAGAGGCCGGAGGAAGAAGACACTCAGGCCTTTCAAGGGAGTATGAAGTCCTGAGCCCTGAGCCCAGGACCCACCGCCATAACTCCCGGGCTGCTGGGAGCCTTTAACAGTTTACAGAGAGCCCCGCTGTGCAGGGTCCCCTTTGATCACTGAGGACCTGAGGACCAGGGAGACCGAGACATCTGCCCCCATCGGGTGGCCAGCAAGGGACAGACTGGATGTAGAACCCCACCCTCTGACTTCTACTCTGAGACTCGTGTACCCGCTGCCTCATCCATAGCAACAGGCCCTGTATCCCAGGATCTAACCCAAGGCCCCCGCTTCACAGGGTTAGTGGAGGGTCAATAAAACAGCGGATGTGAATGTGTTGACCCCGTAAAGATGAAGGGTTGCCTTTATTTATATTTACTTATATAAATATACCATCTCGGTCCATCAAGGACCTCAGATGACTTCCAGCTATTGTACAGCAGGGTTAGTCAGTGGAAAGCATGTGGCAAGATGGGGGAAGATGGGGGGAGAGCTATGGCAGCAAGGGGCTTATCAGACTCCCCAAGCTACGGCTGCTGTGACTGGGACAGAGGACAGTTAAGGTGCCCAGTGGATGAGCCGTGAGGCCTTTACCCTAGTCATCAGCATAGGCCCCCTCCCCTCCCCACAGCACGAGGCACACCCCTCAGAGACCAGGCCTGGACACAGGGGTGAGGGCCAGGAAAAGACAAAGACCTTTTGGTTTTGCCATTAACAATGAGATGAGGAGATCCTTTCAAAACCACTGACCCGAAGCCTGAGACTGAATCTACACAAATATCCACCCTCCCCACCTCCCATCTCTCAGAACCCTCTGGTCTGGCATGCAAAAAAAACCCATCTCTGATGGTGGTTTAAAGGCTCTTTCTCTTCTCTGCCAAGCCAGGCTGCTCCCTCCTCCCACACACAGAGCTCCGGCCGAGGCCAGTTTTCATGGTCACTTCCTAGCTCTGAGCTTATCTTTTTTTTTTTTTAATATATTTTATTGATATTTTTTTTACAGAGAGGAAGGGAGAGAGATAGAGAGCTAGAAACGTCGATGAGAGAGAAACATCGACCAGCTGCCTCTTGCACACCCCCTACTGGAGATGTGCCCGCAACCACGGTACATGCCCTTGACCGGAATCGAACCCGGGACCCTTCAGTTCGCAGACCGACGCTCTACCACTGAGCCAAACTGGTTTCGGCTCTGAGCTTATCTTAACTGTGCTCCGTTCCAGTCACAGCAGCTGTAGCTTAGGAAGTCTGATAAGCCCCTTGCTGTCATGGCCGCCCTCCCCCCAACACACACACACACACACACACACACACACACACACACATTGGGTCTCTGCCAGGATTGGGGGAGGAGACTTGGGGGGACAAGAGACCCCAAGCCGACTATAGGAAGCCATCAATCCAGCACGATGGGGGCGGGCTTCACATCTCCTTACATCCCACAGCAAGCCCACGAGGCGGTCATGAGCTACATTGAAGGGTGAGTAAACTGGGACACCAAAAAGCGTGGTCTAGCCCGAGCCGGTTTAGCTCACTGGATAGAGCATTGGCCTATGGACTGAAGGGTCTCAGGTTCGATTCCAGTCAAGGGCACATGCCAGTATTGCGGGCTCGATCCCCGGTAGGGGCTGCAGGAGGCAGCCGATCAGTGATCCTCTCTCATCACTGATGTTTCTCTCTCTCACTCCCTCTCTCTTCCTCTCTGAAATCAATAAAAATATTCTTAAAAGAAGCATGGTCTACTTGAGACTTGGGCAAATCAAGAAGCCTCTCTAAGCCAAAGCATGATGATGGCTGAGAGGACTGTTTCTGGGGCCACCACCTGCCAGCTTCATGATCCCCCAGAGGCAGCTACCTAGTTTCTCGGGGTCTCAGTTCTCTCATCTGTGGAATGAAGATAATCACCCACGTCTTAGAGTTGCGGTGAGGATTGAACTCATTCACACAGCGGCTAGCACACCGGGGGTTAGCTGTATGCGAGAATCATTGTCATCTACAGAGTTGCCGAGGGAAGACAGTCATAGCCAATCGGTGGCAGAGCAGAGCACCCCCATCATGCCAGTCTGGGGGTGGGAGAGGGAATGGATACCTGGATCTACTAATTTTAGGGAGCAAAAGAGCTGAGCCACTGAGATGTCTAGTTTGTTCCTGCTTACACATTGCAGAGAAGCCACAGCTGAGTGGAAATGGAACGCACAGTTGATTTATCCAAATGCCTTTTTAAAAAAATATGTTGTTATTGATTTCAGAGGGGAAGGGAGAGGGAGAGAGAGAGAGAGGAACATCAATGATGAGAGAGAATCATTGATTGGCTGCCTCCTGCATGCCCCACCATTGGGGAATCAAGCCTGCAACCTAGGCATGTGCCCTTGGCCGGAAACGAACCTGGGACCCTTGAGTCCGCAGGCTGATGACCCACTGAGCCAAACCGGTTAGGGCCAAAAACCTTTTTATAGATGAGGAAACTTCCCCCAAGAGTAGAAGTCCTTGGCCATGACTATAATGTGGGTTGTGGTTTAAAAAAAAAAAAGGAGCTGGAACCCAGGACTCCTGACTTCCGCCCATCTGTGTGTGCTCTCCCTGCCGCTTCAGCTGGGAGCTCTCTGGCTTGGGGAGAAGAACTAGCTTCTCTGTGGGTCGCATCCCTCCTAGGCCTGGACAGTGAACAGCATGAAGTTCCCATTGCACTCAAGGGCTTGGGGAGGGTTTTTGGTATTTGCAGCATAAAACCCCCCTCAATTCCCGGTAAGCCTGGCCAGGACTTAGATTGTAAGCCGCTCACTAGTCCCATCTTGTGTTTCTCCAGCCCAGTGGGGCATCACAAGGCAATGCAAAATCCTTAGGAACAAGCTGTGACATTGGCAGGGTTTGCCTCCCCGCTCTGTTACTCCCAGCGAGGGTGGTGTAGGGCATGGCACTGGATCCAAAATGCTCACTCAGAACCAGGGCTGGCTCAGTACATGTTAGATTTATCATGATACCTGTTGTTGTAGTTGCTCAGTACATATTTTTAAAAAATATATTTTATTGATTTTTTACAGAGAGGAAGGGAGAGAGATAGAGAGCTAGAAATGGCGATGAAAGAGAAATATCGACCAGCTGCCTCTTGCACACCCCCTACCAGGGGATGTGCCGGCAACCAATATACATGCCCTTGACCAGAATCGAACCTGGGACCTTTCAGTCCACAGACCGATGCTCTACCACTGAGCCAAACCAGTTTCGGCAGTACATATTTTCTGAATGAATGAATGAATGAATGAATGAACCAATGATTGAATCCTTGGTGGAACAAGTTGCCTAAGGGACCCCAAGTTGTGCTACAATCCCATAAAACTTGCTAGACTTCCTTTGGTCAGAAGAGGGCAGCATTGAGTCAGCAATCCCAATTTGCCCAAAAAGTTCCAGGATCTACACCCCTCTCTTTTGACTCCCACCTCTTCTAACGGGCAGGTTCCTATCTAGGCAGTTCCGCCAGGCCCTGAGAGGGGAAGGTCGGCACCTTAAAGGTGGTACAGTTCACCACCCGGGGTGACCGAGGGCTGGCACTCACCCTCAGAGTTCTGGGGAGAGGGCATTTCATGGTTGAGGTCTCAAGTAAGTTGAGCCTCAAGTAAGCTGAGCCTCCAGCCTACAGCAGCCCTTTTTCCAGAGAAAAGGGGAGAGCGGCTCGGACATCTGAACTAAGGCAAATTCCAAGGGAGGCATTGGCTCAGCAGATACAGAGAGCATTCAGCTGACCCTTCTCTCCTCTCTCCTATCCCCCCACTGTCAGCATCTTCTCCCCACACGCCCACTCCTCACCCCCACTCCACCCCAGCCCTGAAGGCCTTTCCTCAGTTTACCAAATCCCACCCTCCCTCCAAGAGGGCACCCCTCCAACGCCCAATCGACCTCCTGTGAAGCCCTCCCTCAAACCCCTTAAAGACCCATCCTTTAAGCCCCACATGGCACTTTGTACCTACCCTGTTTCCCAGAAAATAAGACAGTGTCTTATATTAATTTTTGCTCCCAAAGATGCGCTAGGTCTTATTTTCAGGGGATGTCTTATGTTTCCATGAAGTAGGTCTTATTTTCGGAGGATGTCTTATTTTCGGGGAAACACGGTATCTTGAGAGTCCTCCTACTTTCTGCCTTGAATTATACAGTAAATTGTGTGTTTGTCTTCTTGCCCTTACTAAACGGTAACTTCCTGAGAGTGGGGGAGCTAGTTCTTAGGCACCCCTCAAGACTCCAGAGAATTTCTTTCTCATGCGACCTGTCTTACTCCCCACTCCCACCTCGCCCCCAAAGCCCAACCTTGATATCCCTCACCTGCTCTCCTGCAAGCACCCTGCAGTCCACATATCCCTGCAGTCCTTACTCTAAACAGAATTTTAACACTCCCTTCACGAGTCCAGATCCACACACACACACAGATTGCCACATGTGTGCGGACTGGGACGCATGCTTGCTCCTGATAGTTTTCCCCGTGTTGCACCTTGCAGGCTCAATGAATGGTTATCCCCAGATAAGATCTGCTTGTTTATTTCTCCCTAGACGGAGCCCTTCTGACTTTGACCAGTGATTAAATGTCTGCATGGCGGGGGAGGGGGGAGGGATAGTAGGCTTCCTCCTCCTAGGACTGGACAGCGGGACAGGCAGGATGGAAATAGCTCAGCCTGGATTCCGGGCATTTCCGAGCACATGGCCCAGGAATTCCCCAGGATCTGCTGGCAGCTGAGTCACCTGACGTAATCAGATTCCCTGTCGGGCATTGGGGTCTCCCTGTAAGGAATTTGAGAGTTGAGTTTCAGCAGTTAAGATCATTTCCGAGACGCATGTCTGTTTGTCTGCCTCCCTTGCCTGTTTGCTGTGGACAGACATCAGCCAGAAGCGCGTGCCGCTAAAGCCCCACGGGAGCCCTCAGGCTGCCGCTCGGCTGGGCCAGGGGAGATCGCTTTTCTCTGAGGCGGGAGATTCACGTTCTGGTCGAAGGAAGCTGAAGTGGGGGTGGGGAAGAGGCAGCAGGGGCGGGAGGTCTACCCCCCACTGCCATCACAGCTTCGCTGCTAATGGAGGGAAGGAAATCGCTCGTCTGTAGCTGCTTTCACCTTAGCCTTTCAATTCCATCGCATTCCTTTGGTTCACAGCGTCTGTTGAGTGTCCTTTGGTGTTGGGACACCTGGAAGCATGCATAGGCCTCTGAGCATGAAAGAGAACCTTAGGCTCATCGGTATAATTCTTTCACCTTACTTAGGAGGAGATGTTGATTCACTTCTCACACCCGTCTGGTCTCAGCTTACAAGGCCCTGTCTGCAGACAGCTGCCTGTAACCAACCCTCCTTGTGTCTGGACTAAGGGCTCCCTCCCGTTGCACACCCCAAGGACATTCTGTTACCCCCCATTATTCCGGACGCATCTTCCTCTAAGATTGGCTTGTGTATTTCTCACTAGACTGAGAATTTTCTGAGGACCGAGGCCATGTCCACCTCGTCACCACCAGATCCATAGGCCCAGCACTAAGAATGTGTAGAATGAATAAGTGATTGGTAAAAGGCCCCAGAACTGGCTGGTATGTCAGGGCTAGAACTGAGGTCTCCCAACATTGTGCCCTGTGCTTACTCTTATAGTGCCCACACTTCCACTTGAGAGCCCGTATTCATCTGCGTGATCCCAGCTAGCTGATCCCCTAGGGATGGATGCAGATCTCAAGGGAGAAAGGAATCAGCAGGTCAGGGGAACTGACACCTGGGCCACATTCTGTTTTCGAAGATAACCGAGAGCAAGAGGGGAGGCCAGTGGAGGGAAGAGCGCCAAACTGGGCCCCCCTCCTATGGCCGTCAGATTTGGGGAAGGGGGTGGGTTTACTACATAAGTGGATCTTCTCCAGCCACAACGGGGCAAAGGGCCCCATGGTCCATCTTAATTCCCTCTAGAACGGATCAGAGCACCAGTGGAAGTAAGAAAGTAGGCAGACACCAAATACAAAACTCAGCCACTGGGGATCTAGTCCCTCTTGATCCTCAGCATGCCCTGAAGGCACAGCTGAAGGCACCATCCTCCTCGGGGGTCCGGCCCCAGTTTCTTATAAGTGGGTATCGGTATCAGTTATGATACCCACTTCACAGGACTGGGTTATCACGAAGACTTGAGGGGAAACGTTAGGGGAGGAGGAGAACCTGTGGCTATTTGATTTCACTCTAAATGACACTCGGCATGGACCCGGTGCTGTGGCCTGCCGTCAGCACTCCTGGCTCCAAGATCGAAGAGAGGAAAACCTTGGAGGGACAACTATTTGTGAATTTAGAGATACAAGTTAAGTAATGGGAGTGTAGTTTTATTTTTTTCAATGAATCAGTGTTTCCCTTTGGTTCTTTCCACCTCCTCTCAACACTTTATAAATCCCACCAGATCTTGAAGGCTCATTCAACCCTAGAAGCCTTCTTTGATGGAGAGGTAAGAACTTATTAGAACCGAATTTCTGAGACCCAATCAAAGTTGATCAAGCCGAAACTGGTTTGGCTCAGTGGTAGAGCACCGGTCTGCGGACTCAAGGGTCCCGGGTTCAAGGGCATGTACATTGGTTGCGGGCACATCCCCAGTGGGGGGTGTGCAGGAGGCAGCTGGTCGATGTTTCTCTCTCATTGACGTTTCTAGCTCTATCTCTCTCCCTTCCTCTCTGTAAAATATCAATATAATATATATATTTTTAAAAAGGTTGATCTAACTGAAGATGAACTCAGAAGCTTGGAACAGCTAGCCCTCCTACGTAGCTGGAGCCTACCTCTATCCCATCCCATCCTCCTTTTCCCTATAGTCTTAAAGAAGTGGCAAGTGACTTTCTAGATTTCGGCTTGAGAGACGCAAATTACTAGGATGGCGAAATACTTGGGTGACTTCTAGTCCTGTCAGATCGCCCCTGGCTCACTATCAGAACACAGCAGGTGACCCCACGCAGAGGCAAGAGCAGTTCCAGGGCCCCTCCAAGTTTCCAGACAACCCCCCCCCCCCGCCCCCCCCAGCAGCCTCCACCGGTGTCCTTTAGTCCACGGAGCCTGTCCCTGCGCGGGTTGCACGGGGAGGGGGTGGGCGGGGCCCCATTGACACCTTTCCAAGCCACCCGGAGCGGGGAGGCGGGGCCGGAGACCTGGGCGAACCAATGAGCACGGCCCCGGACACACAAAGCCGGCGGGCGGGCCAATGGGCGCGGGGGGTGTGGCCAGGGCCTCGGAGCTCGGGGCATTTATACCAAGTTGGAATGCGGTGCCCGGACTGGCGCTGCGCGGCCGCGGTGGGCTCCCGTGCGGGGTGCGGGACGTGCGCCCTCGGTCTACCCCCGCAGCCGACCCCTCCGCCGCCTTCTCTCGGCTCCTGCTCGCCATGGAGCCGCTGGCCCTCCCTCGACGTCCCGGCCCGGCTCCTCCGGCGGCCGCCGCCCTGGCCGACGGGCTCAAGTCGCCCAAGCCGGTGATGAAGAAGCAGGCGGTGAAGCGGCACCACCACAAGCACAACCTGCGGCACCGCTACGAGTTCCTGGAGACCCTGGGCAAGGGCACCTACGGCAAAGTGAAGAAGGCGCGGGAGAGCTCGGGGCGCCTGGTGAGTGCGGCTGGGCCGGGGGCTAGAGCCTGGCTCCGGGGCGCGGGGGTGGCCGCCTTCATTCATTGTCTTGACCAAGCTGAGATTGCGGGGCCCGGGCGGCGGCGGGGTGTATCGCAGATGTGTGTCTGCCCGTGGTTGTAGGGGCCATGGTCGTGGACCTGAGAACCCCAGCAACACCGGGCAGCATGTGGCGATGGCCAGTTAGTGATGGCCAGTTGGTGCAGGGTGCCTGGAAGTCTAAGAGTGTTCTTAGGGATGAGAGGTTCCCCCCCCCCCCCAAAGAAGACGGGACATGAGTGGGGTTTTGCTGGGAACAGACTTCCAGTCGAGTGGAATGGGAAGAGGAAGTAGAAGGCACCTGGTCCTGATGGTAGGGGGTTAGTACCAGTGAAGGTGTGTGTGTTTGGATGAATGAGTGAGGCCCCCCCAGTTCGCAACTCAGTCCTATGCGTCTGGCAGCCCACAGCATACTACGGAGATGTGCACAGGGATGGTGTGTGTGTGTGTGTGTGTGTGTGTGTGTATGTGTGTGTTGGGGGGGGGGGTTGGACACTTAAGTCCTTTCTAAATCTAAGAGTGAGTCAAAGTGTCCGTATGATGAGTTTTTAAAAAATACATATTTTTTATTGATTTCAGAGAATGAGAGGGAAAGAGAAATAGAAACATCAACGATGAAGAAAGAGAATCATTGGTAGGCTATCTCCTGTTCATCCCCTACCAGGGATCGAAACCAAAACTGGGGCATGTGCCCTGACTAGGATCCAACTCTGACCTCCTGGTTCATAGGCTAGCACTCAACCACTAAACAATAGCAGCAATATGATGAGTTTCTAATTCTGAGAAATGTGAAACCAGGCTCCGGTGCAAGGTCCACTGTGCCCCAAGATTCCTCTGGGTCCGAGGCCTTTTCAGAAAGGTGTCCTGTTAATTTGGTGTGAGTGTGGGTGTGTGGGTGTGTGTGCACGCGCATGCAAACACACACACACACACATTGTAGTAATTGTAGTAGTAATCTGTGGGACCTTGAGCAATTAATTTATCTCTGTACGCTCAGTTTCCCCTTCTGCAAATACGGAGAAACCTCAGCCTCCCTCACCAGCTGCTGCTGTGAGGATTGAATGAGAAGTAAGTGTGAATGTAAATTGTTCTGACATGAAGAAACCACCGTGAGAACTGATGCTTGTATCTGGAAAGGCCAACCCTGAGAAAAGTTGGTGAACAGTGGTTTCCAAACTGGAGTTTAAGATACATAGGAGTCAACTGGGGTGGGAAATGTTTGAAATCCTTATTCTCTGGTCCCACACGCATAGGATTTTATTCTAAAGGTCTAGGCTGGGCCCAAATAATCTGTATTTTAACAAGCCTTTTAGGGCAGGTGCTCTAGGAATTAATTGTTTTTGCCAAATCCAGTTGATGCTGGTTATGAGATGTGTGGAAGCACAGGGGTGTGTGTGTGTGTGTGTGTGTGTGTGTGTGTGTGTGTGTAGCCATGGTTTGCCCTATCGGCTGTGGCTGCAGTCGCCTCGCCAGATTGTTTGCTTTAGCAGCCGGTAGCTGGTTTGAAATTCAAGAAGTCATTTCATTGGTGAAGGAGAGTGGATGCTGGCAGAAGGGGATGGGTTTATGGCCCCATCAATAGGACCGAGTGTGTTTTTTCTGCTAATGCCTGGCATGGTCCCCCGTTGCCTGCTGCCAGGTTACAGCTATTGGGCAATCATGTACTTCCTGACTTTCCTTTCCTTTCTCTTTCTATAAAGTGTGAGGGCCTGGTTATGAGGGCTCCAGCTTCAGACTCCTGGGCCCAAGCTTTGTCCGGGGCTTAGCTGGAAGATAGCTGATTGTGGGGGGCAGATGGGGTTGGGGGGCCTGGAGGGCCCCAAAAACTGGGAAAGTGAGATTTAAGTTTCGAGAGCCCATCAGGCTTTTGACCTAGGTCACTGCATATAGGGGAGAGAAGGAGGGAGAAGGCGGGGAGGGAGGGAGGGAGCAATAGAGAGATCTTATTGATTCCGGAATGAGATAAACCAGCTTTCAGTTTCCAAATCTCAGTGACTGGAGGCAGGGGTTCCAGCTCTTGTTACATCAGAACACTGACTCCAGAAGGTACTCCCTGCCCCATGCCTTTTGTTGTATGCAGGGAGCCGAGATCTGTAGGAATGGGACCGGTTCTGAACCTCCCCGGTCCACAGACGGTTCTGTGCTTCTGCTGGGCACCTGCTCAGGGTCTCTCCTCTCCTTGTGGAGCAGCTGCCTGCTGTGCTAATGGTTCCTCAGTTCTGGAGAGGAGTCCTCTTCCCCTCCCCCACCCCACCCCCACATTTCTGCCTCTTCACTGTCCCCCCCGCTGAAGAGAGACCAACCTCAGGATCTTCAGTGGGAGAGAGGGACATGGGAGCCACCCAGACCCCCTCAAAATGAACTGAGATTACTGATAGACTAACGTCAGAAGAAGACCTGCTGGGGGGTGACTCCCATCCCAGTTTTCCCTCCACTTTTACAGACCTTTTCCCATCCCCAGCCTGCCGAGATGAGATTGCCAGGGGCTTGATGGGACTGTCCGGAGGGAGGGGCAGGTGGGCAGGACTAATGGCTGCTCCAGGAGGGCATCAAAGGAAAAACAAATATTTGCTCTGGGTCTCCTCGGCTCCAAGTACATTCCTGGTATCCCGATGACATTTCCTCCTGTGACCCTCCCAGCTCCCCCACTCCCCGTCCCCCTAAAGAGAAAAACACCCGTCGGCAGAGTTGACCAGAGCCTCTGGGATGATCTGCACAGACGTCTTAACCTCCAGGGGCTTCCATGAGGGACCTGAGGGAGGTCCAGATGGCTGGTGATCTGGGGCAGAGGGGCTTCTCTCTGATATAGGAAATGGCTTGTTGGGATTTGAAAAGGACTGAGATGTTCCCATTCCCTTCATTGACAGATGGGGAGACTGAGGCCCAGAGAGGAGAGGAGACTTGTTTTCTGGCTGGTTAGTAGCATGCCTGCAACCTAGGCCCCTGATCCTGGATCACCCCAAGTCCTGGATCACCACATCTGAGTCTTGGTCTGGGAGTTAGCCTTCAGTTGTCCCCGGCCTGTCTCAGTGTGTTTTGTCATTCCAACAAGTCTGCTCCAGTCACCTTTCTCAGCGCTTCAGGCAGTGCCGAGGGTTGGAGGATCACTGAGAACCGACTCACACACACACACACACACACACACACACACACACACACACTCTGCCTGTGAAGGATCTTGGTTGGGTGGAACTACACTACATTCCTGATTTTTACCTTGTCAGGAAGGCTGCTTAACTCAGAGTCAGACTGCATGGGCTCAAAATCTTGCCTCTATTGCTCACCCACCAGCTCTGTGGCGTCTCTGTATCTCAGTTTCCTCATCTGTAGAGTGGGGTGATGGTAACTCCTACTGCATGATATTCTCATGGGATGAAATAAGATAATATATGGCAAAGTGCTGAGTCCAGTAGCTGATACAGTGTCTTCCCAGCGAGGCGGCTTTGACTAGTCCCTCCCCTCTCCGGGAGACAGCCATCCTGGGTCTCTCTGCCCTGAGCAAGACACTGACTGGGCTGTGCTCAGCTCCTTTAAGCCTAAACCACGTTGGTCTCTGCTTTGTTCAAAGTCCTAGTCTCTCCGTCAGCCCCGACCCCAGAGAAGGGCTCCCACCCGGCCAGCCGCCCCCCCAGCGCCTCCTGCACCTGCCCGCTCAGCAGCAGGGAGGAGACTTCGGCTGCAGGCGACTCTTGTCCTTGGGCCCTGGCCAAACCACACAAGAGAGCGGGGCGGGGAAGGGCCTTGCCCAGCAACCTGGCAGAGTGGGCAGGAGGGTGGCAAGGAGGGGGGTGGGCACAGTATGTGGTTTAGGGGAAGCAGCTCGGGCTCCCCTCATTGTTGGAGCCCATTCCTCTCCCTGGCTGGTTCTCTGGCAAGCTTGGTGGGAGGGCGAGCCCCCACACTCTGGGCCCACCCCCACGCTGCCCAGCCCAGGCCAGCCCGGCTCAACCTCTCCTCCACTATCTAAGTGGGTCATCCTCCATCTCCTTCCCCACCTCCCAGGTGGCAGCTGCTTCGTGAAAGGTCAGAGAGGAGCCAAGGACCTTGGCTCCAGCTCCTGGCAATCGCTATGACCAGAGATGCCCAGTGTGCACCCTCTCTCCTGGGACCTGGGACCAGCACCTTCAGATCTTGTTCTTCTAAGACCTTCCTGCCAGCCTCTCCCGAATCCAGATCATTCCTGACCCGAGTTGAGGGGGTGGGTAGGGGCAGTGTTTAACCATTGGCACCCCAGCACCCATCTCTTCAGTGTTTGTGTAAGTGGGACGGGGGTGGCTGGTGGTAGTGTACAGCTTGGCCCAAGGCAGGGTGTGGGGCATTCCCTTCTCCAGGGGCGGGAGGTAGGGAGCTGTAGGCAGGGCGGGGCATCTGCAAGGATCTTTTGTCTTTTGAGATGGCAGCTGCTCCAGGGAACACCTCTCCCTCCGGCATCCTGGCTCTGCCTTGATATACCAGGGAACCTTGGAAGAGTCGGTGCACCTTTTCTGCAGTGTTTGCCATTTGCAACGCGGGGCAAGGAATTAGCCCTGCGGGGCCACACGGGTGAGAAAATCCCCGGGCTGGTTATCAGCAGGAGCTGTGCTCAGACAGGTTAGCAGAGATAGAGCACAGGGCTTCCTCGGAACAAGCTCTTTATATCAATCCTTGGCTAGCACCTTCCTGGCATAGCAGCAGGTGACCCATTTCTCAAGACGCTCAGCAGACAATGCTGGCGTTTGGAAGGGAGCTTAGAGATCCGGGTGTGCAAATTTGTGAATGGTCCCTTTCTTTCTGGCCTTGGCTCAAACATTTCTCTCTGCCTGGCGTGCCCGTGCTGCCCCTCCCTACCCTACCCTACCCTCCTTGGCTTGGCAAACCCCACTCATCTGTCAAGATCTAAAACAGTTTTCTCCCCGATCCTCCCCGCAGAGGAAGCTCCCCCAGTGCCCCCGGAGCCCCTGGCAGACAGGGGCCTCCGTTTTCACACGTACCACACTCGGCTGGAGTTGATGTTCACTGCCAGTCCTACCGCTGGACTGAAGACCTTGGCAAAGGAACTGTCCAATGGTTGTCTAAATCCCCAACACCTAGCATAGCTCCAGGCACAGAGTGGGTGTTCGGCAGGTGGTTAGAGGATAAATTACCTTTCGTTTTTCAGATGAGGACAGCAAAACCAGCCAGACCAGTTGACCAGATTGGTTAAGGGACTTGCCTTGAGTTGCAGAGCTCAGCGGTGGGCACGTAACGATGAGATGCCTGAGCCCCTGACACCCACTCCACAGACCTAGTGTTCACAGGTCCATTCATATAATTGTTTTGTCTGGGTTCCCTGTTCCCTCTGAGTAGAGGGGCCACATCCTAGGTTACCTAGACCTGGGTACTTTGGAGAGGAAGGGGTCCCTGTTAGTGATATTGCTGGGACGAACCGGGGCTGTCTCTGGGCGTGTGATCTCTCTGCCCCTGGGTGACCCACGCAGCTCCAGTCAGTATGTTTTTATTCTAGACAGTGGTTGCTCACTAACTACCTTGCAGATGGAGAACAAAGGTCCCTCCAAATTAGTGCCCGTGACAGAGGTTGCCTCTCCACCCATGCCCAGGAAGAAAGGCAGAAAATCTTAACCTGGCACCGGCCCCATCAGTCCGGGATCAGCCCAATGACCTCACCAATATATCTAGATGGCGATTTGTGTTCCCCAGTAAACAACTGTTGAGTACTTTCGATTGCGGGGCTCTGTCTAGGCCTGAGCGTTGGCTACATCTTATCTGCTTTGCTAGGCTAGCCAGCAGGTAGCCAGGGGCCCTTCTCGTGGGTTAGGCTGAGGAGCCGTGGCCCAGCCTCACCAGGGCACTGACATCTTGCTCTTCTGGTTTGTCACCCGCTTAGGGACTGGGGGAGGCCTGCTGGCATGACTTGTTTCTTTCCTGGGAGGTGCCAGCCACACTGTGCTCTCCTAGGACCTAATGGAGATGGTTGGGGTCCTTGCCCTCCCCGGCTCTCCCCCCCCACCCCCCCCCCCCGAGGCCAGAGCATAAGCTAACAGGAGGATGGAACTGTCCGTGGAGGTTAACAATTCTGATTTAGAGCCGCAGGCTTCCAAATTTGAGAGAAATGGATCTCAAGGTTTGGCTTGTACCCTCTGTCTATCCATCAGAGTGCTGATTCTAGCACAGCTCAGACCCCTTTTTTTGGGGGGGAGGGGACCTCCTTTCTTTTAGGTCTTGTCTTTTTTGAGAGCTCTGCCTCCTAAGCCTGGGATGGTTTCTCTCATTGTTGTGTTTGTGTGTAGCCTTTTCGTATGTGTGCATCTTAAGCCCTCAAATAGTTCTGTCTCATTACCAAGTTATGTGATTCATGTATGCTTTTTTTTTTTTACTATCTGTTAATAGGTTTTTATGGTCCTTTTATCTGAAGAGTACATCGTACTTTATCCATTGTCCCATTATTAAAATGCAGACATTTAGAGAGGAAAGAATGAGCCCGTATAATTGTGTCTCCTGGGAGAGGAGAGGGGTCTGGGGAGAGAGGTGTGTGGAAGCCGAGCTCCAGGCTGAAGCCTCAGAGCTGATGGAGGATTCCAGTCCCTTTGTCCCCATCCCCACCCCCCTACCCCAGTCCGATTCTCAATCAGGGGTTTTGCAGCACAGCTCTCGGGGGTGGTTTGGAGCAGAAGGGGTGGGGGCGTGCAGCGAGCACCTGCAGCTGCAGCGTGGGCCTCCACGGCATCTTGGCGGGAGGCTCCATGGCGACGGTCCCTCCCGCTGCCATTGTCCCCCCTGCCCTGCTCGGGACGCAGCGAGCGGGGCCTGGCTCTGTTCCGGAGCCACTCCCGGGAGGAGGGCACGCCGATGGCCGTTGCCGGGGTGACGGCCCAGGGCACTGTCAGCCGCTCCTCTTACGGGATTACGCGGGGCTGTTCCGCATTCTTGTCTCCGTCCCTGGGAGCAGGAAGCCATTGTCTGCCCCGGAGCCGGAGCCGGAGCCGGTGAAAGGGGGGATTAGAGGCCCCTCCCTCCAGAAGTGGTTTCCTTTTCTCTGTCTCCTTTGGAAACTCTCCTGGGAAACTGAATGCGGAGCTGTTTACCTCAGCCTGGGCCTTGGGGTTTCTCCTCATTTGCCTGTCTCCGGCGAAGGGGAAGTCTTGTGTTTACCATTTGTGTCCCTGCACCAGACTCGACGGGAAGTGACCGGCCCTGGGACACCCGCCCTGCCCGGCTCCCGATGCCAGCAAGGCAGGCCTCTGCGGCCTCGGCATTTGCGCGGCTCCTCTCCCGGCCAAAGCGGGAAAGCACCACACGTGTCCGCTCAGCCTGATTGTTTCACGGAAAAGAAAACTGAGGGTCTGAGAAAGGGTGGGACTGCCCCTGGGGACAGTGACTGAGCCTGGAGGAGGACTCCCGTCTCCTGGCTCCCCAGGCCGTGTTTTCTGTGAGCACGCACACACATACACACTCACACACACACATACACGCACATACACACATACACACACATACACATACAAACACACTCACATATATGCACACACTCACACACATACATACACATACACTCACACTCACACTCACACACTCACACACTGCACAGTTGTGATTCTCCCCTTTCTGTCACCTGACCCATCGTGGGATGGAGAGAGAGGGGGACGGAGACCCCTCAGTCTCCAGAGCTCTGCGCAAGGGCACCTGGCAGCTCTTTCTTCCTTCTCCCTCGCCTCCCTCCACCCTGCGGACCTGCCACGGAACCCAGCTGAGCATCCATCCCTTTATGGCATGTTCACCTGTACAGACAAGAAGGCACAGCCCAGAGGATGCAGTTGCTGGGAGAGGGACAGTCCTTCCCTAGACTGAGGAGACCTGTGTCGGGCTTTTTGTTTTCATAATAAAATTTACCATTTTAAGCATTAAGTGTACAATTCAGTGGCTCCCAGTACAGTTACCATGGTGTGCAACCGTCACCACTATGCATTCCTCACATCGTTTCCTCTCTCCAGACAGAAGCTCTCTGTACCCATCAGAGAGTCCCTGCTCATCCGCCACCAGTCCCTTCGCCTGGCAACCCCTGTTCTGCTTCTGTCCTGGGCATTTCCCCCTCTTGTCACCTCATCTAAGTAGACTGGTACGGCATTTGGCCTGTGCGCCTGGCTTACTTACCAGGTTCATCAAGTCAGTACCTGTGAGTGGGTACCAGTTTCCTTGCTTGTAAATGGAGATGAAGATGCTTCCTGTGCCTCCCCCCCAGGGCTGTTGGGAGGGCCAGTTAATTTACTAGCACAACAAATGGTTATGAAGTGCCTACTGTGTGCCCGGCACTGTGCTTGGCATCAGGGATCCAGTGGTGGGCAAATCCTCGTCCTCCTGGTTAGTAGGGTAAATGTGCTGCGTAAATCCTAAAGCATCAGCCTTCCCAATGGTTGTTGCCTTCCTCGTTCATCGTTGGTCCTGACTCCTTCCTGCTGCAGGGCCACCCCTACCGAAGGTGCTCTCCAGCCTCTCCGCCATCTTCCCCGGTGGAGGTCGGAGTGCACCCCTGGGTGCGTCCTGTGGCCTTGGTGGCGGCAGCAGTCAGGACTTTGGAGAGCGTCCTCGGGGACACTGCGAGCTGCCGGACCTCGCTCTTCATTCTCCAACATCCTCTGTCCCTAGGTGGCCATCAAGTCGATCCGGAAAGACAAAATCAAAGACGAGCAAGACCTGATGCACATTCGGCGAGAGATTGAGATCATGTCGTCACTCAACCACCCCCACATCGTTGCCATCCACGAAGGTACGGAGGCAGGCGTTTGGACCTGGGCGTGTGTGTGTGTGTGTGTGTGTGTGTGTGTGTGTGTGTAGGAGCAGTCAGAACAGATGATACGAAAAAAAAAAAGAAAGGAGACACAGGCTTTAGAGTTGGACAAAAGCTGGATTTGAAATTCAGCCGTGTGGCTTGGGCAACTATTCAGTTTGGTTTCGGGGTGGGCCTCAGTTCCTCTTCTGTAAAAGGGGATAATCCCATCTACGTCACAGGGGGAGCTGCAAAGGCCAAACAAAATGTCACCGTGTGCTCAGCTGGTGGGAGGAACTCCGTGTATTGTAGGCTTTTTGTGGTTATTGTTCGGGTTTCGCTACCTCCCCCAACCCGGTGAGAGCCTCCGTGATATGGGGGAGGCTGACACGGGGGGGGGGGGGGGGGGGCCTGCACCTGCCTCGGGCGCATGGGTGCCGAGAGCCAGCCTCCTAGGGCCTGCCCCGTCCTCGGAGGCATTCCCGCCCGGCGCCCGGCTCGCTCCTCTCCTTATCATCTTTCCCAGCCTCCTTTGCTCTGACAACAGCGGTGGCTTTCCACTCCAGCTGCCCTGTTCCCTGTGACCCAGACAACAAAGAAAGCAAGGGGGGGCGGAGGGGGGAGGGGAGAGAGACAAGGGAAAGAGGGGGGACACCTTCCCACACACATCTGTCTGCTTCCAGCCTTTACGTAATATGCCAGTTAGATGGGACAAGGGATAGCAGCAGAGGGAGGGAACGTATGGCTTTGCCCTCTATCTGAATATTCCTGGTGGGAAATATGAGAGACGTCTTCTCTCTTGGGTTCTATCGTAGGACGACGAAGGGCAGAGCCACTCACACGGCCCTGTGGCCCGAGCCTGTCCCACAGGAGCCCAGGCAAGCAGCTGAGAAAGCCCATTGTATCTCCGTGTATTCCCCTAGGGAAGAGTGGGCATGGAGGAGTAGTGGTTAAGCCCGGCTGAGCTTGGTGATCGGTGTGTGTATGTGTGTGTGTGTGTGTGTGTGTGTGTGTACACATATGGGTGCATGTCCCACACCCATATCCCCAGCCAGGTCTGGGCACTGAGCTTTGAAGCCCAGGATGTGGCTTCCCCTTCCAGTTCTGCAGATGTAGGGCCGTCACAGTCACTGTGTGAGCGGCAGGGCTCTCCCGGTCCATCCCCACCCTGACTCAGCCCTCGGGAGGTATGGACTGGGGGTTGTGGGGACTGACCCAGCTGCTGTCCAGAGTGTGCTGGCTCTTGACCCCCGACTTCAAGGCACAGAGGCTGCAGATAAATGGAGAAGCTCAGCTAGGCACCCCCCCCCAGGCTGGGCCACCACCCGTCAGGGCCACTCACTCATGTTCCCCTGGGAAAAAGCCCAGTCCTCCCGGCCCTGTCTCCGAGCGCCTGGGAGCTGGGGCTCCTCCTGGGAGAAGCCACCTCCCTCAGCTCCCTCTCGCCTGCTAGACAGCAGCAGCTCCGGGCTGGCCCGGCAAGCCCAACTCCTAGGACCTGTTTGACACAAAGGTGCAATGTCAGGGCCATGCGTGTTCTGACACAACCCGGCTGAAGGGCCAGTTTGGCGACCTAGTCGCTCCCCGCCTTCCCAGGGGGCTCGAGCCGGGACAAGGCCTCGCGGGGCAAGCGGGCCCCTCCTGTGCGTGCTGATGAGCCAGATGGGGCCGGCTGCCTGCCAGGAGCCCAGCCAGTCAATGAACTACCGAATATGCCCATTGCTTCTGTGGGCAAGGCCCCAGAAGCACTCTGGGTGGGAGGTCAAAGGTGTTGGGGGAGATGCATACTCAGCTCTCCAGTGTACTGTATAGTGTACACGCCACTTACATAGACTTCTGTTCCTTTTCTAATCCTCAAGGCAGTCATTGTGTGGGCATTCATATATATATATATATATATATATATATATATATATATATATATATATATTACATACAGGAGGACACTGCTAATAAATCTAACAGTATTGAGGGCTCATTTATGTCAGCCCCTCCTCCAGCTTGCTCAGCCAGCCCCCGGCTGTCACCGGCTTTTATCTAGTTCTCACCGCAGCCCTCAGAGGTTGCCATGATCACCCCCCCCTCTTCAAATGGGGAAACTGAGGCACGCCGGTTGAATAACTTGCCAGGGTCACCCAGCTAGTAAGTTATGGGGGGCTAGGATTCCAGCCCCAAACCGACATTCTTCCTGCTGGGTCTAGAAGAGATTTGTCTTACGTCCCAAAGCAAGAAGCACCAACTTCTGAATCCGACAGCCTTCCCATTCTCACCCAGGGATGGCTCTGCCTTTTGAGAACTTGCAAGGTGGTTTTCACGAACCCACAAAAGCCAGAACTTCCAGGGAGGGCAGGGAGCCAGTTTACTTGGCCTGAACGAGTCGCTGCTGGAAGATGCGGAGGGCGTCAGAGGCCCTTCTCCTGCCCTTACTTGCCCCCCGCCTGCCCCATCACAGACGTCCCCAGAGGAAGGTCCCGGAGGGGGGTGCCCGGCCCAGGGCCCGGGAGAGGCCCCCCAGTGGCCCCCAGGGGGAGCAGCGTGCGCCGGAGGGTCCTGACGTCCCACCTTGCTCTGCCCAGTGTTCGAGAACAGCAGCAAGATCGTGATCGTCATGGAGTACGCCAGCCGGGGCGACCTGTACGACTACATCAGCGAGCGGCAGCGGCTCAGCGAGCACGAGGCCCGCCACTTCTTCCGGCAGATCGTCTCCGCCGTGCACTACTGCCACCAGGTGGGTGGGTGGGCCCACCCGCCCAGCCCTGCTCGAGGGGTGGTCTCTGGGCTGCAGGGCTGGTTTGGGCCAGAGAGATTCCAGATTTCTCCAGGATCACACAGGGAGACGAAGCAGAGGCAAGACTGGATTCTGGGCTCTCAGCCTAGGGGATGCTGGGTTTTGAGACCCTTGGCCATGGCTGGAAGGGCCTGTGATAATCATGGGTATTCCCAGCTGACTCCTCCCCCCCCCCCAACACACACACACCACCTCGTGTTTGCCTCCCTTGCCGGATTAGGCCCTCATGCACCGCCCTCCCTGCCGACCTCCCCCTGAGCCTCCTTCCTCCTCTTTCAGAATGGGGTTGTCCACCGGGATCTCAAGCTGGAGAACATCCTCCTCGATGCCAACGGCAACATCAAGGTGAGCCCACGTCTTGTTTCCAGCAGCTCCCACGCCTCCCCGGCCTTTTGCCAAGGCTCTCCAAGCCCTGAGGGGGCTCCAGGAGGAGTCCAACAAGCTCCGACTCACATGTTGGTTCCCCCTTCGTTTTATGGAGGGAAAACCGAGGCCTCAAAATAAGGGCTGACTCGCACAGGGTCCCGTGGCTAACCAGGGGCTGAGCATGGGCTGGAACCAAGGTCTTCGGACTCCCCAACCAGTGCCCTCGACATCACAAGACTGACAGGAGTCTAAGTCTAGGGGTAGTTTTTGCTCTTTTGGGACTGGCAGGGAGCGGACCATCGTTCCCCCTGCCGGTGTGCATGTGCGCACACATGTGCACACACATGCACACACACATGCGCACACATCCATCTGCTGCCGGTAGGTAACCCTTTGGCACTTTTCCCCAGAGGCCAGGCCTTCCAGCGCCAGCTTCCTGCAGCTTCTGGCTCCCTGAGCCTCAGCAGTTTAATTTAGGAACGAGAAGGGCGCGCTGATGAGATAACCTCAGGTCGCGGCGCTGGAAGGGGGAAATGCCAGGCCGGCCCCTGCATGCACCTGGGAGGACACTGCCTCTGCACTCAGACTTCCTCAGAATGAGTCTTCTCGAACTCAGGACAGAGTCCCTTCTCACAGTCCCCGTGCTCTGAGGTGCCCTGGCGCTGACTTCATTCCCCCTTCCCCAGCCAATTCCCGGAGCAGGTGGAGCTCGCTTTGATGTGTGGGATGGGGGAGGGGGAGCAGAGCCAATAAACCCTGGACTGGCACGAACCCTCCATCCGCACCAATCACCTGCCTCATTATGGGCTTCAACTGGAAACTTGCTTGATAAGGAGGCCAATAAAACCATAAACGAAGGAGCCAGGGTTTCATAAACAGGCCCTCTCCACCCTGGACACACATGGCCCTCTGCCGGGGGGGAAGAGGTCAGGAGCAGAGGGCGCTGGCCTCAGCCTCTGTCTGAGAGGATGGTTGGGGAAAGATCTCTCTGGAAGAGCAGAGGTGGACTTGGGGCCTCTCACAGCCTCGGGATCCGATGGCTCAGGGAGTCCTGTGAAAAGATTCCCTCTCCTGGGCTATCACTCCGGCCGTGATCTTTGTTCTGCCCTCACCTTTGCTTCTCAGTCAGACTGGGCTGATCCCGTGATCCAGCCCAGGTGTGGACATAAACAAACCCTTTGTTAGGAAGGGCAGCCCAGCCTTATGTGCTTGCTCAGAGCTGGGGTGGCATGCTGCTGGGGGCCATGGCACTGGCAGGAGATGTTGAGTCTCCCCCCCTCCATCTGGTCAACCTTCCATTGCGTCCCATTCGTGGGTCACACCTGTGCTAGGAGCTGCAGGTGGGATGGAGACAGAAGGAAGTCAGCACGGGGAGCACTGATGTGGCAATATGAGGAGATAGAACTGCTAGCAGGGGCTATAGTAAGCCATTGGAAACTGTAGGGCTTTGGGGGAGAAGATCTCAGGGCAATGGAGGGCTTTCCAGGGGAGATGGGCTTGCTGGATCCGGAGGATGCATATGCCTGGGGTGGAGTACAGCATGAGCAGAGGATCCTGGGCACAGTGAGGACCCGGGAACCTCCCACACCTCTACCGGAGAGGTCATGGGCACAGCTTCCACAGGGCGCTTTCTTCCTGGGCCTGAGCCGGGTTGACAGCGCCCAGTGTGGGTGGGAGTCACGGGCAGCCTGCTGGGGCGTGGGGTTCCCCAGGGTCCGGGAGGGGCAGGCTGAAAGCGGCAGGCCATCCCAGGCCTTGGCGTGACCCTGTGTGTTTGTCTCACCCTGCAGATCGCTGACTTTGGCCTCTCCAACCTCTTCCACCAAGGCAAGTTCCTGCAGACATTCTGCGGGAGCCCCCTCTACGCCTCGCCCGAGATCGTCAACGGGAAGCCCTACACGGGCCCAGAGGTGGGTGCCCGCCCTCCACCACCAGCCTCCTCGGGCATTTCCTGTGTGACTTGAGCTCCTCGGAGCATAAAATTCAACACTGTTTCCTCTCCCCCACTCCCCAAAGCAGCGACTTGCCAGGGCTCTCTAGCCAGCAGTGGCCAACCTGGGACAAGAACTAAAATCTCTCGTCCCTCAGTCTGGCCCTGGGCTGCTCACCTTGCTGGTTCCCATCACCTTTCCCAGCGCCCGGCCAGCCACCCCTTCCTGTCCCCGGAGGATGGCCTCGCCACTGCCCTCGTGTTTGTGGCTGCCCCTGCCCAGGAGAGGGGATGGACAGCACCTCCCCCCTGAGCCCCAGTCCCTCCTGCAGCGTCACTCCTTTGCCTCCAGGAGTCACCTAGAGGGAGGTGACCCTCAGATGCACTGGCCTCTCTCTCTGGTGTGCAGGGGGGGCTGGAGGCCCTCCAGCATCCTTGCTGATCTCCCCCTCCCTCCCCTCTCAGGTGGACAGCTGGTCCCTGGGTGTTCTACTGTACATCCTGGTGCATGGCACCATGCCCTTTGACGGGCAAGACCACAAGACCCTGGTGAAACAGATCAGCAGCGGGGCGTACCGGGAGCCACCGAAGCCCTCAGGTGAGTGGGAGGTCTGGGTGTTCGCCGCCAGGCCCCAGTGTCCTGAGCTAATTCCTGAGGCGGGAGTTAGTGGCAGCAGAGTGAGGAGGCCACCCCATTCAGAGGAGAGGACCCTCCACCACCTCCTGCTCTTCTCTCTCTGCCTCCAGTGTCTGTGACCTGGAAAAGGAGGGGTGTCTCTTCCTTCCCTTGTGGGCATGCTCCGTTTGTATTTGGGGAATGCTTTCTTTTTTTACTTTTATTTTATTTAAAATACATTTTATTGATTTTTTACAGAGAGGAAGGGAGATAGAGAGTTAGAAACATCGATGAGAGAGAATCATCCATCAGCTGCCTCTTGCACGCCCCCCACTGGGATGTGCCCACAACCAAGGCACATGCCCCTGACCGGAATCGAACCTGGGATCTTTCAATCCGCAGGCTGACGCTCTATCCACTGAGCCAAACCGGTCTCGGTGGGGGAATGCTTTCTAAGGTCTAACCTAGAGATCCCTTTCGCTTCAGTTGTCTCACTTTCCATTGCTTTTGCCCTCGTCCTTTGAGATCTTTTTGTCCTTTCTACCTACGTAGTAAGCCCCATGGCTTACCCTTCTGCACAGTCCACATCCTCGGAGGGTTGCATCTCTGGGGAGAACGAGAATGCACACTCACACACCCGAGCCCCGAGGGGCGTGGAATGAGAGAGGAAATTGGCAGAGTCCATCCAGGAGAGCCAGCGGCTGGGCGTGTGTGTGAAGCCCTTGGTGGGAGTCAATGTAACTTACCACGGAGTGAGGGGTATCTTAGCGCAGGTGGGGGTGAGCCAGGGAGAGGGGGCGGTGGGTGCCCCTTCTCATGGCCGCCACCCTGAAGCCCCTTCCCTTTGTCTTCCAGACGCCTGCGGCCTGATCCGGTGGCTGTTAATGGTGAACCCCACCCGCCGGGCCACCCTGGAGGATGTAACCAGTCACTGGTGGGTCAACTGGGGCTACGCCACCCGCGTGGGGCAGCAGGAGGCTGTGCACGAGGGAGGGCCCCCTGGCGGTGACTCCGGCCGGGCCTCCATGGCCGACTGGCTCCGGCGCTCCTCCCGCCCCCTCCTGGAGAACGGGGCCAAGGTGTGCAGCTTCTTCAGGCAGCACGCGCCGGGGGCGTCCAGCGTGGCCCCCGGCCTGGAGCGCCAGCACTCCCTCAAGAAGTCCCGCCGAGAGAGCGCCATGGCCCAGTCCCTCCAGGGGGACCCGGCCGCCGCCGCCGCCCCTCGCCCCACCAGCAAGGACAGCCTCAAACTGCCGAAGGGCATCCTCAAGAAGAAGGCCGCCGCCTCCTCCTCCTCGGATCGGGCCGGGGAGGACTCGGAGCTCAGCCCGGCCCCCGCAGGCCCCGAGCGGGCCGCCCCGCTGCTCCCCAAGAAGGGCATCCTCAAGAAGTCTCGGCAGCGGGAATCCGGGTACTACTCCTCTCCCGAGCCCAGCGATTCCGGGGAGCTCTTGGACGCGGGGGACGTGTTTATGAGCGGGGACTCCGTGGAGCAGAAGCCGCCCCAGGCCTCGTCGGGGCCGCTCCACCACCGCAAGGGCATCCTCAAGCACAACGGCAAGTTCTCCCACGTGGGCCTGCCGCTCACGGCGCCCACCGCCTTCTGCTCCCTGAGTGAGCTGGCCTCGGCCCGTCCCCCGTCCAGGGCCAGCCGCCCCTCGGGAGCTGTGAGCGAGGAGAGCATCCTGTCCTCCGAGTCCTTCGACCAGCTGGACCTGCCCGAGCGGCTCCCGGGGCCTCCGCTGCGGGGCTGCGTGTCTGTGGACAACCTCTCGGGGCTGGAGGAGCCGCCCTCCGAGGGCCCGGGAGGCAGGGGCCTGAGGCGCTGGAGGCAGGACCCCCTGGGGGAGAGCTGCTTTTCCCTGATGGACTGCCAGGAGGTGACGGAGGCCTACCGGCAGGCCCTGGGCATCTGCTCGAAGCTCGGCTGAAGGGGGGTTTGGGGGGGGACATCGCCCCGGCAGATAGGCTCTAAGATGCACCTGGCAACACCCCGAGGGGAGGCGCCTTCTCCCCTGCCTCCTAGCACCAGCGTCCCAGCCCAGAAGGCTGAGATGGTTGGCAAGATGAGTCCTGGGGAGGAACGGGTATGGGCAAAACGGGCACGTGAGAGGCATTGAGGGTTCCATGTCCTCAGCCCTGTGGAACCAAGAAGATAGTGGAGAGGGGGAGAGGGTAGAGAAGTAGAGGGAAGGCCTGTGGCCAAGTCCAGGTTGGTTCTCCGTCTCGTGTACCAGCCCCATGGGAAGAGCACTCTTTGTAGCAGCCATGTCCTTAATTGCTGTGCATGGTGCCTGCGCGGGATGGAGACTCCCCACATCCCCACCCCATCCCCACCCGGCACTAAAACTGGAATACGGAAACTGCTCGTGTGCCTGGGACGTCCTCGGACAGCCTCCTGCGTGTGCCCGCCCTCATCCCTCTAGCAGGGAGAGAGCACGCAGCCTGCTTTCCTCAAAGGCTCTCGCCCCTTTCCTGCCCTCCGAGCCTCCGGATGCCCAGGCCTCCTGGCATCGCTGCTATGAATCTGAAAGACTTGAAAAGGCTCTGGCTGCTACTGGACTTCATCTCAAGGGGCCCAGACGCCTCGGGACCCCACCCTGAACCTCAACGGCTCTGTGACCTTCTCCGGCCTCTAAGCTGCTCCGGCTCCTGAGAATGGATGCGCCTGTTTCTCTGGGTTTTCCGGACCCCGGGATGTCCTATTTATGGTTCCAAGCTCTGTGTTCTTAAAAAAGTGAATGTTGCTGTTTTCTATACTGTGAATACTGTGTTCTGGAAAGCCCGCCCTACGTGTGACGTTTGTGTACAGAGAACTATTTTTGCAGTGATTCCCTACTGATCATGGGGGAAGGGGGCCCTTTTATAAATCCGCGTGTTCCGTGGCACCGGCCAGAGGAGGTCTCTGGCTCCCTCGTCCGTGCCCCGATTCCGTCTACCTGATGGTCCCTCTTCCCTTCTCCGTGGCCAGAAAAAGAACCACTCCATTAAAAACCAGAACGGCGACTGAAAACAGCCTCTGTTGTTCTGTGTGGGCAGGTGGGGCGCAGATCTTTGAGCCTCAACACCCTCCTGCTGAGAAAGAGAGAAGCTACTCAATAAAAACTAGCCAACAACAGTCACCCAGCTGCAGCCCCCAAAAGCTCCTTGAAACCCCTGCATCCCCAGTTCTGCCCTGTTAAACGCAGAGGTGGGGGAGCCCTGGGCTGAGGGTCCCAATTGTCGTTGGCACTAAAGGGGGAACTGGGCTTGGCTGGTAGTCCAGCCCTGCCCCCAGCCTTCTCTGCCTCTCCTCCCACCCCTCCCCCACCCAGTTCTGTCCCCCGCTGCTTGAAGACACCCCCACTGCCTTTATTCTCTCCCCAAAGAAATCCCCAGTTGCTCAGTGTTGGGCGGGGCCCCCACTCTGCCCCCACCGCCTGACCCTAGTGAAATAAAGAATGCTTGGAATGCCCCCCCTCGAAGGCCCGTCCTTCAACCCCCAGCAGAGCAATGCCCAGCCCGCTCTGCTCCTTTGAGAAACTCCAGGGTTCCATGAGGTCGATGAAAGGGAGAATAAGGACAAAGTGCAGGCAAGCAGCTTCAAGCAGGATCCCTCCCTACGCCCTACTCCCTACCCCCAACATCCCCAGTCCCAGCCTGCTCCAGCTCCCTTTCCTCAGCACACCTGCTCTTCTCAGGGTCTTCCCTCCCCTTCTCTGCAAAATCGATGGGTCTGGGAAGTAAGGAGTCCAGGCAAGTAAGGGGCAAGATGCTAGAGCTAACAAGACATTGCCCAGATTAACGAGTATTTCAGTCTGATATCTTCAATGTCCTACTGAGGACTGGAGCTCAGTGCTATAAACTCCGGGTGAATGCCGGGAAAATATGAGGGAGGGTTTTTACACACAAGAAGCATAGAGCTGAGCTGCAGAGTTGGCTGATTCCTTTATTCATTCAGCTTAGAAATCAGCCCTGTTCTCTGCTAAGCTCTGTGGAAACAAAGGTTCTTGCTATACCTCTGGCGCAATGCATAAGATCTTAGCCTCAGGGAGGCTGCAGATTGGACAACAAGGTGGCATGTGTAAAAATGAGTAAAATTCGGACTTCTGGTCAAGATGGGGGTGTAGGTAAATGTGATATTCGCCTCCTCCCACAACCGCATCAAAATTACAACTAAACTACAGAACAACCGTCTTTCAGAACTGCCTGAAACCTGGCTGAACCCAAGGCTGACAAGTAGGGAATTCAAGAAGAAACCATACTGAGACTGGTAGGAGGATGGAGAACAGGACGGGCTGGTCCCACACCCTTGTGTGATGGATAAAAATTGAGGGGTCCCAGTTCCACATCAGGCCCTCAAGTCCAGGGTTCCAGTACCAGGAAGAGAAGTCCGCATAACGTCTGGCTATTAAACCCAGCAGGGATTATAACTGAGTGAAACAGGGGGACATCTGGAGTCCCAGGCAGTTTCTCTTAAAGGGCCTACACACAGACTTACTCAGATTCACTCCCTCTGAGCTACAGCCCTGGGGTAGCAACTCAGAAGGCACCAGGAACATATAAGGAGGAAATGGATTGTCTGGCATCAGAGGGAGAGCTGGAGGGGAGCATCTTTCTGCCGACAAAAGTGCTGGCAAAGGCCACTGTTTCTTTCTAGAGAGCCCCCTCCGTGACCCCTCTAGAGCCAGCAGGTAGGCTCCATATCTGAGTCTCCATCAACCTGGATCACACTGTTCACTCTGCCCTGGTGGTTCCCGGAGAACCCGCCCCACCCAACTTCGGTGCCCACCAGTGGCTTTCAATACAAATGGCCTGTCTTGGCTCATGCTTCAGACTTTCCTAAAATCTCTCAAACAAGCAGCATCTGGCCTCAGTATTCCCTATACCTCACTAAGTGGCCCCAGGCATGGCACTAGAAGCAGCCAACCTTGGTTCACAGCCTTGAGCCTCACCTGAGCACCTCCAAGATGGCCCCAGGCAGAGCACAGGCAGCAGCTGACCTTGGCTTGCACATTCCAGGATGCCCAAGAGTCAGTGCACCTAGTGGGCAGCTGAGAGCATCATTCAATCATCTCTGCAAGTGACATAGTCAAGGGGCAGACTCAGCAGGCACCAGTCCCCTGCTGAAGTAAGTCCAGCTCTGTGGAGTGGGTACCTGCACAATTGATTCTAATCAGAGGTTGGTGGTCAGGGGTCACAGCCAGTCTTTGCAGCTGATTGGCTTGGAGGTAAATCCCTCCCCCAACATGCCAACATTAATCAAAACTCAACTACAATAGGATGCTCTACACAGCTCACATGGGGTGGGGGGAGGGATATACCTGGAGTGCCCAGGGAGGCTGCACCACTGGACCCTACAAGACACCTATTACATTAATCCACTTTACTAAGTCTGGGAGACATAGCAGCTCTACTTAATACCTAGAAACAAACACAGGGAGGCAGCTAAAATGAGGAGAAAAGAAACATGGCCCAGATGAGAAAGACAGAACAAAAGTCCAGAAAAAGAACTAAACAAAATGGAGGCAAGCAATCTACTAGATGCAGAGTTTAAAATACTGGTTATCAGGATGCTCAATGAACCTAGTGAGAACTTCAACAGCTTAGAAAAGGACATGGAAACCATAAAAAAGAACCAGTCAGAAATGAAGGATACATTAACTGAAATAAAGAATAATTTGCAGGAAATCAACATTAGAGTAGATGAAACCAAGAATGAAATCAGCAACTTGGAATGTAAGGGAGCAAAAACTACCCAAAAGAAAAAAGAACCCTCCTCCCCCCCCCCCCATAAAGAATGGGGACAGGATAAGGAGCCTCGGGGACAACTTCAAGCCTAGCAACATTTGCATCATGGGGGTGCTGGAAAAAGAGAGACAGCAAGGAATTAAAAACCTATTTGAAAACCAATGACAGAAAATTCCCCTAACCTCGTGAAGGAAATAGACATAAAAGTCCAGGAAGCACAGAGAGTTCAAGATGTACCCAAAGAGGCCCACACCAAGATACATCATAATTAAATTGCAAAAGTTTAAAGACAAAGAGAGAATCTTAAAAGCAGCAAGAGAAAACCAGTTAATTACCTACAAGGGAGTTCCCATTAGACTGTCAGCTGATTTCTCAACATTTCCCAGGTTGTGGGCTTGATCCCCAGTGGGAGGAGTGCAGGAGGCAGCCGATCAATGTTTCTCTCTCATCAAGGATGTTTCTATCCTTCTCTCCCTCTCCCTTCCTCTTGAAATAAATAAAAATGTATTTGTATGTTGTCAGATGAGTATGATGTTTATCAGCATAATCACTTAGTAAGTTGTATAATGTCTAATCACTGTAGTGAATCTAATATAATATTACCTGAATCTAATATAACATTACCAGAGGCCCAGGGTACAAAATTCATGCATGGGTAGGGTCGCTAGGTCTGGCCAGTGATCAGGGCTGATTGGGGCCTTCTGGCTGCCAGCTGGGGACTTCCTCATTCCGTGCTGCTCCCTGGTGGTCAGCACACATCATGGCAAGCAATTGAACTCCCAGTCTCCCAGTCGAACTCCCGAGGGGACACTCGGAATATTAGCCTTTTATATCTGTAACTGAAAAATAAAAATGATTTTTAAAAATAAGTAAAATTCAACATAGAAATTGTCAGTTCAGAGAATGTGGAAGGGGACTTTGAATGATGGAAAAAAGAACTGAAACTTAGGAGATAATAATAGGGTTACAGCCCAGCCGGCATATGGTTGAGCATCGACCTATGAATCACGGTTCAATTCCAGGTCAGGGCGCATGCCCGGGTTGCAGGCTTGATCCCCCATTGAGGGTGTGCAGGAATGATTCCCTCTCACCACTGATGTTTCAATCTCTCTCCCCCACACCCTTCCTCTCTGAAATCAACAAAAACATTTTTTTAAAATAATATAATAGGGACTCCCATTTATTAAGTGTTTATGCATCAAGCACTGTGTTGTATTATCTCATTTAATACGATTTTCATCATCTCATATTACAGAAGGAGAAATTAAAACATTGAATAACTTGCTTACTTGGCAAGTGGGAAAACCAGACCTCCAATCCAGGTCTGTGGGATGCCAAATCTTAGTGGGATGGGGTGGGGGGTACATTTTATCTGGATTGGACTGGAGAGTTGAGATCAAGAATATAAGTGACTGGAACTACAAATAAATATTTATTGAGCATTTATTACATGCCAGGCTCTTTCCCAGGCAGGAGGTATATAGGAGTTCCTCCTACAAAAATGTCTTCCCATTATCTCTCCAGGCCCCAAAGGAAGCTGGGAAAGAAGAGGGTGAGTGGGAACAAGGAGAAGCTACAGTGAGAGGAGGGACTGGCAGGAAGGGCAGCCACATAAAGAAAATGGGGGAGCAGGAGGGAGAAGGAGGCCATAGTCCCCGCTGCCTCATCCCATGAGCACTACCTCAGCAGGGGGGAAGCTGGCATTTCAGTGGAGAAGGAACTGAAAGATCCTGAGATAGCTGTCCTCCTACTGACTTGTTTGCTTAACCCCTTCTAATCCAGGGGCCAGCAGGGCACACAGCAGAGGGGGGGGGGGGGAATGTGGGGGAGGCCTGCTAGGGAAGGAGAATCTGGGTGGATAGAGAGTATCCAGCCCTGAAGAGATCTAGACGCGGGCTGTGAGTCCCACGCAGCACAGCCTTTCCCCTCACCTGCTACGAAGCTTCATACCAAAAACATTCCAGAAGCAGGCTCCGAGAGATGACACTGGGCCCCAGGGGGGATTGCTGGAGTCCTAGGAATATTTAGTGCCACATGAGCGCTTCCGGAATGTGAATAACCCAGACAAAGACAAGGGCCAGTGCTGGGAGACAGGAAAGGGCCCGCGGAATGTCTTGGTCAGAACCTTCTCTCGACCTCAGTCCTTTCCCGGGCAAGTTCCTCCAGGCTGTCCCTGAGTGGAAGCCCCTTGGTAGAACCAAGTCTCCTCTGTGTGGAAGGAGGGACACCCCCCTGGCATGTTGGCCTGTCCCCAGGTAGGGCCACCCCTTCAGAGGGCTGCCTTGGACCCTCCTGATGGGCCCAAGTGAAGGGGCATGGGGACTCCGACTCCACTGTCTGGGGAACACCTTCCCCTGCAGGCACAGTGCCCACATCCTGCGGGAGCTTCTGGGTCAGCTCGAGTCAGAATGTGACACTTGACTGGCCGCTGAAGCCTGAAGACCCGGATGGACCCTGGACAGAGGATTAGCTGAAGAGCCTGGCATTTTTAAGCAAAAGAGGAGAAGGAGGGGAAACCACATAACAGATGGTAGGAGTGGTCTTTTGAAAAGAGGAAATAGTCTTGTAAGGTTAAAGGCTCAGAGAGCAGGACTAGGACCTGGGTAGGGGCTCCTGAGAGCCAGGATTCCGCTTGTAGCGCAGCCGGCTACATGATGTGCCCATTCATTCCTTCCGTAAGTAATTACTTACTGAGTGCCCACCCTGTACACTGTTTTAGTCTCTGAGGAGCCATTGAACAGACAATCTCCACCTCCCGGGGCTTCCATTCTAGTGGAGGAAGATAAAGACATAGATGTGATAGATTAGTAAACTACATGGTATATCATGTTCTGCCGATGGACACCTCCCTTCCCGTGGTCCTCATGTCTAGGTCATCCGATACTGCCCAAGAGCTGGAACAGCTGTGGAAAGTTCTTCAGCGGAGCTTGGAGCTTTGAAACAGCCGATGGGAGCCTGAGGAGCCATCCTGAGCCAGGGGGACGCCCCCAGGCTGTGGGGACGAGAGACCCAAACACCAAGGGCTCCGGAGGCTCTGGTTGTCACCATGCCACTGGGGGTGAGGGAGATGGTGAGGGCCACACGGGGTGGACGGAAGAGTGAGGGACCGAGAGGGCTGTCTCCAGAGAGAATTCTCAAAGACCTGGTGCCCACTCAACTGAAGAACATCTCTGAGAGGTTGTCTGAACAGCGTGGGAAGACTGAAGTGACTGCGATCACGACTGACCAGGGCCGTGGCAGAAGGAGGCTTTGATGGCCGTGACTCTAGACTAGGCTGTCGTTCAGAAGCACCGCACTGCGAGTGCTCCGCTGTGGAGTGAGCGGAGCCCTGTCTGAGCAGAGACGGCCGGTGCTCCCTCTGGCTAACGTGGTTCTGGAAACGTCGGTGTTGCTCGTGGAGATGGTTTTGGTGGGAATGCCAGCTTTGGCCTGGAGGAAACTTCAGAGGTGGCAGCCGAGGGTGGTAGGTATGGTGGTAGTGGTGGTGGGTATGGTGGTGGTGGCATGGGAATGGCTATAATGGATTTGGTAACAAGGGAAGTGGTTTAGGAGGTGGCAGAGGCTACAATGATTTCGGCAATTACAACAACCAATCTTCAAATGTTGGGCCCATGAAAGGAGGAAGCCTTGGAGGCAGAAGCGCTGGCCCCTGTGGTGGTGGAGGCCTCACTTTGCCAAACCTCACAACCAAGGTGGCTGGGCCGTGCCGGCAGCAGCAGTGGCTGTGGCAGCGGCAGAAGGTTTGAATTATCGCCAGGAAACAATGCTGAGAGGAGAGGAGAGCCGGGGAAGGGCCAGGGCAGCCACAGGTCACAGCGATGTGTGAATCAGCCCAGCTCAGTGGTCTAAACCAAGAAGACATGGTTTAGACCAGTGGTCGGCAAACTCATTAGTCCACAGAGCCAAATATCAACAGGACAACGATTGAAATTTCTCTTGGGAGAGCCAAATTTTTTTAAACTTAAACTTCTTCTAACGCCACTTCTTCAAAACAGACTTGCCCAGGCCGTGGTACTTTTGTGGAAGAGTCACACTCAAGAGGCCAACATGTGGCTCTCGAGCCGCAGTTTGCCGACCACGGGTTTAGACAACACTCACGTGGAAGGGCGAGAACCACGAGGACTGTATTTGTGACTAATTCTGTAACACGTTATTTTCATTTCTGTTCAGTGGAAAGTGGAAGCATTCCAACAAAGAGTTTTCATGTAGATTTTTTTTTTTTGGTGCTTGTGCTGTTGACTGCTAAATGTAACCGTCTGATCGTGATGCTGATAAATGTCTTCTTAAAAATGTGCTGTGTAAAGTTTGTCTACTCTGAAGTCATCAGTGTAAAGTTAGAATTCCTTCAGGGTGATGCCAGCTCCCATTTGAAATGATTCACAACATGCTTGGGCAAGAAGCCGTTGTCTCAGAAACCTAGGTGTGGTCGAATGGACAGTTACTGTGCTGTGACCTGGAGTTCACCATGAAAAGTTTATTTGGTCATGAATGATTGTTGGCACAACCTACACAATATATCCAAGTTGACTTGCGGTACCAGACACAGTTATTGATGGGAAAGAAGCTTGTGTGGCACCTATTATCTATCATGAGTAGTCAAGAAACAATTTAATATCTTCTTCAAAAAGTGTATGCTCTATCAACAGGCAATCAGTATTAGGAGAACAAGGATGGGGCATTGGAATGGAGGGGACAGGGAATACAATTTCAAATAGGAATGATCAGAGGAAGGCTCACCGAGAACGTGGCATTTGTGCAAAGACCTGTGGAGGGGAGGAAGCTAACCAGGCGGATACCTGGAGGAACAGTGTTCCCATGGAGGGAACAGCCAAGCATAGAGTGTCTGGTGGGAACAGGTCAGGCAAGTTCTAGAACAGCCAGTGAGGCCGGAGCAAAGTGCATGGAGAGAGAGGGGTCAAGAGAGATGAGGGGTGGGGAGTAGCTCATGTTGGACCTGTAAGCCATTAAACAGGCTCTGGCTTTTACTCCGAACAAAATGGGAAGCCAGTTTTGAACAAGGGGCGTGGCATGACCCGACTTTCCATTTTAAGAATAGCTGGCGGCGGGGTAGGGGGTGGGAGGTCAACTCCATGACCTCTGGCCTGAAGGACTTGAAGGATGAAGTGGCCATTAGCTGAGGCCAGGAAGGGTGGTATGGGGGGGGGTGAGGGTCAGGGTGGGAGTGGGGGGCCTGGGAGCACTTAGGCCTCCAGCGGCGATAAGACATATAAGGCATCTGCAGTTTGAAGAGGAGATGAGAACTGACGATAGGGATTTAGGAATTGTGAGAAAGAATTCCTGCTAGGGATGGAATGTGGAACTAGGTGATCTCAGAAGTTTCTGAGTTGTAGAGTCTAGGACTTTATGGAATGGGAACAGGTCCTTCCGTAGCTGATACTTTGCTAGTGGACATTTGCCAGTAGGGGAGGTGGGTGTTGCTGGGCTGGGGAGGCAATTTGCCTGGTTGGGGAAGACCAAGGGGCTCTCTCTCAGGGAGATAGAAGGCTGGGGGGAAAATGGTCCTTTGTATAATCCAGTGGTTGGCAAACTCATTAGTCAACAGAGCCAAATATCAACAGGACAACGATTGAAATTTCTTTTGAGAGCCAAATTTTTTAAACTTAAACTTCTTTTAACGCCACTTCTTCAAAAGAGACTCACCCAGGCAGTGGTATTTTGTGGAAGAGCCACACTCAAGGGACCAATGAGCCACATGTGGCTCTCAAGCCACAGTTTGCCGACCACTGGTATAGTCCAACTTTCCCGAGACGCAGTTTGCCCATCTATGCCAAGAGGAGCTGGGGCTGTACTAAACAGCTTCTCAAGACCCTCAGGCTCTGAAGCCCCACAGCTACACATCCTGAAAGGCTTTCTCAGGTTTTATAAAAACATTAGAAACTTCTCGCTGCAGGCTTCTTCCCGCCTCTCAGAACTTTCTCCCTCAGGTCACGGGGGATTGAGCACAGCCCACCGCGGCCCGGGGATCACTGAAGTCTGAGAACTTACTCCAGCCCTAGCCGGTTTGGCTCAGTGGATAGAGCATCAGTCTGCAGACTGAAGGGTACTGGGTTTGATCCTGTCAAGGGTTACGGGCTCAATCCCCAGTAGGGGGCGTGCAGGAGGCAGCCAATCAATGATTCTCTCTCATCATTGATGTTTCTATCTCACTCTCCTTCTCCCTTACTCTCTGAAAACATTCATATATATATAAATATATATATATATATATATATATATATATATATATATATATATATATTTACTCCAGCTGAGGATCCTTACTTGCCCCCCTGGCCTGCTGCCTTTGCAGGATGGGGAGCAGCCTGTGGGCCATATAAGGCCCTCTGATCCTTTGGTCTGGCCCTGCCACGGCTTTAGGAGTGAGTGTGACCAAATGCAGAAGGCTAATTTTTAAGTTGATGATTTTGTATGGCCTGCAAAGGACATTATAAATATTCAAATGGCCTTTGACTGACAGAAAGTAAGGAATATAGAGGAATTTCATTCTGCCTGCAGGCTGCTTCTATCTGGGATACAGATCACTTTCTTCCTTTCTTTCTCCCTTCTTTCCTTCCTCCCATCCTCCTCTTCCTCTCTCTCTCTCTCTCTCTCTCTCTCTCTCTCTCTCTCTCTCACACACACACACACACACACACACACACACACACACACATTCTACCTTCTTTGGCTCTAAAATCCTCCCCTGCATTCCCTGCTGTTTCGCAAAGGAATTCCCCAGGCTTATCAGTCATCTCTTCCCTGCTCTGTCCAGTCTCCAACCCTCTCCAGAGCTAATCCCACCTTCTCAGTGCCCTCTCGGGGCTCTGAGGTCACACCGGAGAAATGAGTAATCTTCGGGTCGGGGAGGGGCTCCCAGTCCATAAATGGGTGAAAACTCTGATCTCAGGTTTGGGCCTCCGGGAAAGGGCCAGTCTCACCCCTCCGTGCCCTCCCCCAAAGACATTCCCAGAGGAAAGGAAAGCAGGCCCGGCTGGCTTGACTAATGAACTTCTAAAAACAGCAGAGCTTTTTAGGAGATAGGGTCAGCCTGACTCAGCTTCCGTGATAAACAGCCGGCCAGCCAGGATTTTCCCAGCCCGGGAGGCCGGAACTCCGTGTCCGGGTGGAAGCGGTCAGCTGTGCCGTGGAGTCACGGGCCCACCTGCTCCCTGCTCGGCACCACTTTCTCCTCTGGGTGACAGGCCCAGCTCCAGGCTGCACTGGCCTGGGCCCGTGGTTCCCAACGTGGGGCACACGCCCCACAGGGGGGCAATTTGATTTTGAAGGGGGGCAATTCGAGGAGTTGTTAACAGTGAATTTTTTGCATTTCTTTTTTTTTAAATATATTTTATTGATATTTTACAGAGAGGAAGGGAGAGAGATAGAGAGCTAGAAACATCGATGAGAGAGAAACATCAACCAGCTGCCTCTTGCACACCCCCTACCAGGGATGTGCCCGCAACTAATGTACATGCCCTTGACTGGAATCGAACCCGGGACCTTTCAGTCCGCAGATCGACGCTCTACCACTGAGCCAAACCAGTTTCGGCGATTTTTTGCATTTCTTACGGTTCCAGGGGCCTCCTCTGCGGTATAGAAATGCATGTTGTGACGTATTTATGCATTTCAGTTCTCTGTTATACGTTCTGAAACTTTATCTGCTGTTTTTTTCAGATCACTTCATATTATTTTTTGACAGTGTCTTAGGATTTCTTCCTCAGTACTTCACCCGTCCTTTCGTTCTTTTATTTTTCTCTTCCATGGATGCCATGTTCTTGGGAAGCTTGTTTAGACCAAGTTAATGGCCTTTTATGCTTCCTCAATAAGAATAGGAGTTCACTTTTTAAAAAATATATATTTTATTGACTTTTTACAGAGAGGAAGGGAGAGGGACAGAGAGCTACAAACATCGATGAGAGAGAAACATCGATCAGCTGCCTCCTGCACACCCCCTACATGCCCTTGACCTGAATCGAACCTGGGGCCTTTCAGTCCACAGGCCGATGCTCTATCCACTGAGTCAAACCGGTTTCGATGGAGTTCACTTTTTGAATCATGAGAATTATATGTCACTGGGGGGCGCCGCAATCAGGATTTTAGAGATGCTTAGGTGGGGCGTGGCCAAGAAAAGTTTGGGGACCACTGGCCTAGGCTCTGGACGGTGGGACCCTCATCAGAGCAGCAGGACTGACCATTTGCCCACCTGGAAGCTGGCGAAAAGGTGTGATGACCTTCCAAAGCGCCCCCATCCCCCGCTGTGGACTGTGCCTCACCCTCCTGGCCCGGCCTGCGAGCCCCAGTCTTCCTGATCCCTGAGGGATCACTCTGATGTCCCCAGGCAGGTCCCTGGCTGGCAGCAGCTGCCCAGCCCTGGCAGGGACGCCCCCCTCTTACTGCTCTGCCAGCAAGCCTGGTGCCCAGTTCTCTGTGAATGGAGGGCAGGCTGGCCCTTTGACAGAGCCCCACACGGTGACAGGTTTGCTTGAGACCTCCTCACAGCTCAGGGTCCGGCCTCCCTTTGCTGCTCAGAAGCCTTGCCTGCCGCAGGCGTAGGAGACCCCGGGGCAGACCCACAGTCTCCAGGAGACGAACGGGCACAGTCAGAAGGCCAGCCCATCGGCTTCCTCTGAAAACCAGAGCTGCTGCCAAGCCAACCAGATACTTGGATTTGCTGATGAGCACGTTCACCTCTCTGTTTGACACACGAGAAAGCTCAGGTTCGGTGGGCAGGCCACTCAGAGCATGCACGCTGGGCAATGGTCTTCCACTGACCGCCAGCTGAATGGTCTTCATGACGTGCCGGGACACCCCAGGTGGCTGCATTCAGGGCACCCTTGCCCAGCGCAGCCCCGGACAGCACCCACACACCTATCGGGTGCCACAGAGACGGCCTCCCTGGCTTAGCACATTCGTCAGGCAGAGCACATGGCGAAGGTCGCTTTCCCACTCCGCTGGCACGGTCCGGCGGCTGCAGGGATGACATGGGACGACGCTGGAGCGTGCTCCGTCAGTGCAACCTCCTCAACAGAGAGAGCCTAAGGCGTGAGAGTAGGTGCCCAACACATGTTTAATAAAGGGCCTCCGCCCACTTCCCAAGCCCCATTATAAAGGGGAGTCTAGTAGTTAAATCAGTAAAAACCCATCCCCCTCATAAACTGTCAACATGCATTGAGACCTTACCATTGTTCTAAGCGCATGAAAACTATAGACACAATAAAGGCACGGTCCCCTCCCTCCAGGAATTCGTATACAAATAAAGTTGAAACTATAAACTATAAACTAACGCCTACAGGGTGGTCATGAACGGCACAGAGGTAAGTGTGCTAAGGGTGTATGTCTGGCACAGAAAATAGGTGTGAGATGCCCACGTCCCATTGGGTTTGGCTGTGATGGGACCACGGGAGTGAGTGGGTGTGGGATAGACCACTGACGGTTTAGGGCCCCCACTCTTTGGCCACTAGATGGGCCAGTAAAGGGATAGGCCTGCCTGACTGGCGGTATTAGGTGCCTAGGCCCCGAGGTAGGGTCTCACTTGGGGCCACTCAGCTGAAATGTGACTGTCCAGCGGTCACTTAGCCTTGTGACAAATGACAACAAAGATCAGAAGAATACACACCAGGGAGGAATGAGGGAGAGAGAGCCAGGCATCTCCCCGCTAACCTTGACAGCCGTGATGGCATGGGGCAGCAAGCAGCTGGCTCCCTGACCCAGCTCCCAAGGAGCCAGAGCTACCCCCAGGCTCACCCAATCTCTCTCCCTTCCCGGAGGGGGGGGGTGCCTTCGTAGATGCCTCTTACAGCCTCAAGGGGAGACCGTTGCCACTCATTCTCACCTGCGTTGGCTTGGTGCACTTTGCAACCTGTGTCCCGTGCCCAGGTTCCTTGGTGCTGAGTCTTTCCAGACCCACTTTTCTTCCTTAGTAAGGCCCCGGGCAAGACCCAGCCTCCCAGCCCACCACCCACCTCGGAAATAAGAACCAGTTTGGAATCACGTTAAATGATGTGTGCAGTATGAACACCATCCCCACCCCTAGTTAAGAGGGAAAGGAGCAGGTACTGAAGTCTCTGGGATTTTGCTAGAGCACCGGTTCTCAAAGTGTGACCCAGGAACCCCTTGGGGGTACCCCAAATCCTTTCAGAGGATATGCACAGTCAAAACTGTTCCTACTAATAATGGGAAAACAGCATTTGCCATTTTCACACCAATGCTCTACTGAGTGTACAGTGGAATGTTCCAGGGCTTCGTGGTGTGTGATGTTATAACACACTGAATGCTGAAGAAGACAGAAGAATTCAACATTGTGAACATACTTTACCCTACTGAATACTTAAAAATGGTTAAGATGATAACATCTTACCCCAGGCTGGGCTAGATTGCTGGTTGATACACATACAAGAATTAACCAACGAATGCATAAATAAATGGAACAAGAATCAATCTCTCTCTCTCTCTCTCTCTCTCTCTCTCAAATCAATTTTTTTAAGTAGTTAAAGCGTTTAAAGTGTTTTTACCACAATTTAAAATCTTAAAAAAAATTTTTAAAGGATCTAGCTCTCTTTCATTAAGCCATACTTCAAGACATTAGCAAAAAAACGTAGAACAATGTCCTCCTTCTCACTAATTGTTTTTGTTTTGGAAAATATAGTTATTTTTTACTAAAAGGTCTTATTTACATAAACATGTAATGGGTTGTTTTTACTAAAATAAATGAATAGTATTTTTTAAATTTCTGCTTTCATTTCTAAGATGCTAAATGTCAACTCATGTTGGCGGGAGGTGAACTCATGTTGACATTTAGCATCTTAGAAATGAAAGAGCAGTGATTTTTAAGCGTGTAAAAGGAGGCTGCCACCAAAACATCTCAAACCTGCGGCTCCGGTGCGAGGGAACACAGCAGGCGGGGGTGCCAGATAAAACACAGAAGGCCTGCCCACTGAAATGTGAACTTCAGAGAAACAACAAATACTTCTCTAGTATTCTGCCTGGGACATGCTGAACTGGAAAACTCTTGTTTACATGAAAGTCACATTGAGAGGGGTGTTCTGAATGTTTATTTGCTAAGTGTGGCAGCGCCAAGGGCAGGGAGGGAAGGCTTAGGTGAGGGCCAGAAGAACTTGGGCCGGATACTGGGATTCTGACTGAGGGAAGGATGGAGAATTCCCTGTCCCGGACAGCGGTAAGGACAGCTGAGGGTCCGAGGGCCCACAGGGCAGGCCACTAGCCGTTCAGGGCCCAGGGGACCCCCTGGGGGAAGAAACCTCTCCCCTGAGCTGGGCCCAAGAGCTGGGCCCAGGAGCAAAATAGGCGGCGAAACACACCATCCTCACTGTTGTTGTTATTAAAAGAGGGAAGTGACACCCGTGAAGGGGGGTGGGGTGGGGGCGGAGGAGGATGTCAAACACATGAGATTCTGCTAAAAATAGTTGTGGTTTCGGTGGGGGAGGTCTGTCAGGGGGCTCGCGGGAGGTGAATCAACGTCTGGGCAGGCTGGGGGCGGGGCGGGCTTCAGGCCAGGGGCCAGGAAGACCTAAGCACCTTTAGCTCCTCCCGGGCTGGAACTAAACAGTCTCAAGGCACCGCCTCCGGAGCAGCCCAGGAGAGGCGCCAGCTCCCTGAACCTGCACCGGAGGCTCTGAAGCTCTCCCCACGGCGGGAAACAGCGGTGCCCCAGACAGGGGACTGGTGGGGAGGCTGCCGTGCACGCTTTCTTCAATGGGTATGAGCAGCCACTGGGTAGCAGGCACCGGGCCAGGCCCTGGAGCTCCTGAGTTGAATAAAACGTGGTTCCTGCTCTCCAGAGCCAGGAGGTCCCGTGGAGGAGACAGACGCACAAAATCAACGTGAACGCATGAATCTATGGAGATAAGAGTGAATACTTGAAGGCCCAAGCAGCAACCCCCTCCACAACCTAAGCTTCTTCCCCTTCCTTTGCCCCCCTTCCCATATCCCCCCCCCTCCCCCCGCAACTCCCCAGCCCAGGCCACAGACCAATAGAGAACAGAGAGACATCCAGCTGACCCCACAACAACGCTCCACGCTCTTGACTTCTCTTCTGCCCATGTTTGCCAACTGTTTGGAGCAAAGGGAAATAGCCCAGTTGGAGGGAAGACAGAAATGACAGTTTCCAGAACCTTCTCCTTCACCCAGCAGAGCCTGGAAACAGCTGTTAGCTGCTCCCTCAGAGGGTGGTTTCTTTTTTCTTTTTTGTTTGTTTTTTATTGGTTTCAGAGAGGAAGAGAGAGCAGAGAGAGAGAGAGGAACATCAATGACGAGAGAATCACTGATGGGCTGCCTCCATCATTGATGGATGGGCATGTGCCCAGAGGGGGAATTGAACCATGATCTCCCGGTTCACGGGTCGATGCTCAACCACTGAGCCACGCCGGCCGGGCTCCTTCAGAAGGTTTTAAAGGACACGTGGAGGGTCCTGGCTGGCTTTGACTGTGGCTTTGGATCCAGCGTGAAGTCACAGAACACGTGGAGGCAAAAGACAGCCGGCCATTTCTAGTGTCTAGAGTTCATTTGCCAGGGGTGGGCTGAAGCATTGAGTTCGGGCTGCAGCTGCCAACAGAGGAGTCAGATGATGGCCAGACAGTGCCCGAGTGGGGTCTGAACCCAGGCCATCGGAGGGAGCAAGGCCCTGGGCCACAGGCTGGGAAAGCTTCCTGCAGGGACGGAGTTGGGCCACACAGGCTGAGGAGTTAGTTCTTTGGGTCAAGAAGAGGGGGTTTTAGGAAATAAGAATTTTGGGGAAACTTAAAAAGTGACCTCAAATAGTTCTGGTGCCCATGTTAGACCCATACACTCAGGTGTGCTCTGTATCCTGATCCCTTCCCCCCCCCCCCCCCCGCCCCCCATGCAGTTCCCCGCGGGTGTGCTCCTGCCCAGAGACATGTCCGCACCATTGGGAGAGATGGAGGCCGGAGCCTCTTTCTCGGTCAGTCCCCTTGGTCCCTGAGGTTCAGGCTCCAGGCCTGGTTCTGCCCACGTCCCTCCCCCCGCCCCCACTAGCCAGAGCCTGGCACACAGCCCTTCTCTGCCTTTGCCAAGAAGGAGGCTGCTGAAAACACAGCTCACCACAGAGGCCAGGACCAGTGCGTCCAGTAGCCAAGTGGAGCTGATTCTTCTTTTAATCCTCACTCTAGGATGTACTAGAGGGAGGGTGAGAGGAAGGAAAGGAAGGAGGGAGAGAGACATCAATCAATTGCCTTCAATACATGCTCCAACCTGGGATCAAGCCTGCAAGCCAGGCATGTACACTAAGCCGGAATCAAACTGGCCACCCTTCCGTGCACAGGTCAATGCTCAGCCAACTGAACCACCGGCTGGGCAGGAGTGGATTTTCTCCGTTGTGTCTTCCCCACTGTGCTGGGCTTCTCCGAGGCCCCGTTTGGGTAGAGGAGTCTGCCCAGAATGGCTGTGTGACCTTGGGCAAGTCGCTGCACATCTCTGGGCCTCGGCGTCTCGTTTGCTCAACTGTAATCTGTACCCGAGGGTCTGTCTGGGGTGAGGCAGGTAGGTGAAGAGGCTTTGTGAGCTGTTGAGCAGAGCAACGGGTTGGGAGGTTGTTTCTTTGGCTTTGCCCCGGGTTATGGTTTGAACAGAAGGCTGTCACAGGGTTCACTGTCTGGGCATCAGCTTCCAGGTGGGAATTCTGAACCTGGGCCAGGGCTGGCCTGCAGAACGTCCTGCTGCCATGCGCAGACCTCTGAGCAAGTGCATTTTTCTAGGAAGAGGATGGAGTTTCCCATCAGACCCTGAACGGAACCCTTAAGTAAAAACCTATTAAGAGGCCTGATCCCTGGGGCTCCCTCTGTGGGGAGTCATGTGCCAGGGAACTGCCCCCAGGGCTGGCAGAGGGCCTCCAAGGATCAGCAGTAACACAGGCGGGGGTGACCTGTGCGTACCCGCCCAGCATGGACCTGGTGAGACAGCTACATGGGTCCAAGAATGCCCAGGAGCTGGTCAGTGATGCCGCGTTCTGAGCAGGCCAGCAAGACGGCAGAGCTCACGCACCCACATCGTGCCGGAGTCTAGGGCGTGAGGTCTTGGAATCGCTCTCCATGCTGGCCTGGCTTGGCGCCGTGCCCACCGTGTTCTAAGAGAAACGTGGATAAATGGAAATGTGTCCGGAGGACACGGGCCAGCTGACAAACGGTCTGGAATCCAGGCTCGGGAGGAATGACTGGAAACCCTGAGGGTATTTGGCTCAGAACAGACCATTCTAGGTGGAGGTGGGGGGTGGGGAGGGGACATGCAGTTCTTGAAGTGCTGGGATTGGATTCCACGGAGGTGGACAGCAACTCAGCAAAAGGAAATACCTTCTCCCCGTGAGCTCCGTCCCACGGGGCGTGGATGGCCTGGGACTCCCCAGGGCCCCACGCCGTCGTTGGGCGTTGAGAAGGGAATAAATGTGAGGCAGGGTCTGAGCTCTAGCATGGAAGGAGATGAAGAAATGACAATGACGCCCTAGGCAGTTTGGCTCAGTGGATAGAGCGTTGGCCTGCGGACAGAAGGGTCCCAGGTTTGATTCCGGCCAAGGGCACACGCCCAGGTTGCTGGCTTCATCTCCAGTAGGGAAAGGGCAGGAGGCAGCCAATCAATGATTCTCATCATTGATGTTTATTTTAAAAGAGAGAGAGAGAGAGAAAGAGAGAGAGAGAGAGAGAGAGAGAGAGAGAGAGAGAGAGAGAGAAGACAATGACCACTCTGTCCCCGGACTCGGGGAGAACGGGTGTGGCCTTGTGGAGGGGAGAGGGGGCAGGACAGTAAGCCTCGGGCCAGCTCTGGGCCCCTGTGGCCTCTGTCTGCTTTCACAAAGGCTTCTGCTCTGACTGCCTGGATCCGCTGCAAACACAGCCCTCCACGCCCCCTCCCATGGACCCTGATTGTTGCACCGAGCTGGGGAGCAGAGCTGGACACCCAGAGAAGCTGGCCGTGGGCAGGGCTGGTCTCCAGGCCCCTCGGGGGAGAAGCCGGGCTGTCCCGGGCTGGCCCCGGGGGTGGGAATGGCAAGAAGGCTCCTCAGTGAGTCACCGGTGGCAGTCGTCTGCTCCTGCTCCTCCTGGGGGCGGGAGAGCAGGCTCCTGGCCAGCTGGGCCTGTGAGGACAGGTTCCACACTCCTGCCCTCACAGCGCTGGGCAGTTGGGTTTGGTTCCCCAGGGCCCTCTTTGCCCATCACCCAGCGAGGCCGGGCTGGTGAGCTGGCATTGGGTGGGTGGGGAAGGAGTGGGTATCCAACTCCCCTCACACCTTGCTAAGATGCGAGAGAAGCTGCCCTGCCCCGTCTGGCACCGCCGAGGAAGCTGGCAGGCGTGCCCCCTGGAGTGATCACACCCGGTTGGAGCGGCACGCCCTCCCCACCTCACCCTTCCTAAATCTGCCCAGGACTGTTCTCACCTGGCAGGCCTGTTGAGCACCCCGCCCTGCCTTAGGGCCCCGGGGGAGCCTGGGGAGAGTGAGGGTAACTCGGGGTCAGTGCCCAGCAGGGCCACTCCTGCCCCTCAGCAGGGCCTGGTCTGGTCCGAGGGGCGGAGCCTCCCTCGTGCCCCCAGTCGAGCCCACGTCTCGGTTCCCGACGCCTCCCGGGTGGCAGCTCACGGAAGCTCGGAATGGCAGGCTGTCGGGGTTGTTGCACACGTGGGGAAACTGAGGTTCGTAGAGAGCAGACACCTGCAGGAGGGGTGTCCGTCTGTGGAGGGAAACTGGGGTCTTTTTAAAAATATATATATATTTTATTGATTTTTTTCCCCCCAGAGAGGAAGGAGAGAGATAGAGAGTTAGAAACATCGATGAGAGAGAAACATTGATCAGCTGCCTCCTGCACACCCCCTACTGGGAATGTGCCCGCAACCAATGTACATGCCCATGACCGGAATTGAACCTGGGACCCTGCAGTCCACAGGCCTATGCTCTATCCACTGAGCCAAACCGGTTAGGGTGGAAGCTGGGGTCTTAGCCGGAGCTTCCGGCCCTGTCACCATCTGAGCCTGTCCTGACAGGTGCTTCCCCCCACCTTCTCTCTTCCCCCTGGCTTCAGAGCGCCCTCTCTTTGGGGTGGAGTCAGGTCCCCCACATGTCTTTTTACCTTCCTTCTTTAACGACGTAGAGAACCTACAGGGTCCTCAGGTCACACCCCTCCAGGTCTGTGTGCCGTGGGGAGGGGGGGGGCATCCCCTGCAGCACCACCCCACCTCGGTAATCTTGGGCAAGTCATCTCCCCTGCCCTGGCCTCAGTTTCCTCGTCTGTATAATGGGACCTTGGCCAGAGACTCCACAAAGGCCCCAGGGCCCCTCACCTAGCTGCCGAGGTCACAGGGTGGCAGCGCTGGGCGAGGCCGGGTGTGCTGGGCAGTGCTGGGCAGGAGAGAGGTAGATGAGGTCACAGGACCTTCCTTCCGGCCGGAGGACTCGGGAGGCGCTGGGATGGGTGAAAAGCGTATGACAAGCCGTGTGTCATGGAGCGAGGAGAACCTGCCAGCCCGGCTCCCCTCCGGCGGTGGGTGCTCTTCCTCAGATCACGCTGTTTCAGCAGGCGCCGCGCCGCCCTGGCGTTTACCCATGTTGATCGCTGTCTTCCAGGCCGCATCTCCCGGTGCCTGAAGAGAAAGGGTTTGCCTCCCTCGCCTCGGCACCCTCCGGGTCTCAGGCATGGCAGACGTTTATGCAGCTTTGCTGACCGGGTGCCTTGGGACCCCCCCCCCCCCCGCCTTTCTCCTCGGGGACTGGCAGTGGGTTTCAAGGGTTAAAGGACCCAGTTCTGGGGAAGATTAGAAAGTCAATGGAATTTGTAGAAGGGTTGTTTTCCCTTTCTCTCTCTCTCTCTCTCTCTCTCTCTCTCTCTCTCTCTCTCTCTCTCTCTTTTCATAAGGAACACTTCACGAATTTGTGTGTCATCCTTGCTCAGGAGCCCTGCTAATCTTCTCTGAATCACTTCAACTTTAGCATATGTGCTGCCGAAGCGAGCACCTTTCTGCCTCTTCCCAAAGTGTTTTCTCCTCGCCCCACAAGCCCTAACCTTCTCCTTCCCTGGCAGCGTAGCATAACCACACACTGAGGTTATGTGTGCTCCTGGGAGCACTTGCACTTGTCCATGAAGAAGCAGCGTTCCCCTAACTGTGGGTGACGGGCCTTCCTTACGGGCAGTGACATGGTCAGCAAGGCTGGGTTTGTTCTGGGTCTGCCGCTCGCCACTGTGTCCGTGAGAAAGTTCCCCTCTTCTTTCTGCGACTCGGTTAGATTGTCTGTAAAAACGGGGATTGATGGCATCTCTTTAGCCATCCCCTCGTGCCCCTTGAGTGTGGCTCCTCCACAAAATACCGCGGTTTGAGCAAGTCTATTTTGAAGAAATGGCGTTAGAAGAAGTTTAAGTTTTAAAAATTTGGTTCTCAAGCCGAAACCGGTTTGGCTCAGTGGTAGAGCGTCGGCCTGCGGACTGAGGGGTCCCAGGTTTGATTCCGGTCAAGGGCATGTACTTTGGCTGAGGGGACATTCTCAGTAGGGGGAGTGCAAGAGGCAGTTGATGGATGATTCTCAATGATTCTCAATGATTCTGTTATCGATGTTTCTAACTCTATATCACTCTCTCTTCCTCTCTGTAAAAAGTCAATAATATATATATATTTTTTAAAAATTTGGCTCTCGCCAAAACCGTTTTTGGCTCAGTGGATAGAGCATCGGCTTGCGGACTGAAAGATCCCAGGTTCTATTCCGGTCAAGGGCATGTACCTTGGTTGCGGGCACATCCCCAGTAGGGGGTGTGCAGGAGGCAGCTGGTCGATGTTTCTCTCTCATCGCTGTTTCTAACTCTCTATCCCTCTCTCTTCCTCTCTGTAAAAAATCAATTATATATATATATATATATATATATATATATATATACATATATATATATATATATACATATATATATATATATATATATATATATTAAACAGAAAATCTTTTTTTTTTAATTGGCTCTGAAAAGAAATTTCAAACGTTGTACTATTGATATTTGGCTCTGTTGACTAATGAGTTTGCCAACCACTGCCCTAGTGTTGTAGTGAAGAGAAAGTGAATCTGTTTATGCACAAAGTATGTGTTAGCTGTAAGGTTCTGGACAGAAAAAGGGTTTGATGTTGCCACAGCTTTGGCCTGAGCTGGGGCCTTCCCACACCCTCAAATCACATCTGAGTAGACGATGGCTGTGCGTAGAAGCCACCTCCTTTTCTTTTTTTAAGATAGTTTTTTAATTTTTATATTTTTAATGATTTTAGAGAGAGGGAAGGAGAAGTGGGAGATAGAAACATTGATGAGAGAGAGAATCATTGATCAGCTGCCTCTTTCATACCCCCCTCCCCCTCCACTGGGATTGAGCCCACAACCCGAGCATGTGCCCCAAGTGGGGAATCAAACCGTGACTCCTGGTTCACGGTCTGGCGCTCAGCCACTGAGCCACACCTGGCGGGCAGAAGCCACCTCCCTTTAGTCTCCCAGCCGGCAGGTCAAGATGTGTGAGGTAAGTCCCGGCCCTCCCTCCCTCCCCACGGCTGTCCCAGCACGCTTGGCTGGGCCATACCGCCTCCTCCCTCTCCGTCTGGAGATTGCCTGCGACCTTTCAGGCCAAGAGCAAGTGGGATCCCTCCCCAGGGCTCAGATGGCCCACAGCCTCCTGACCGGCATCTGCCCTGGGGAGAGCTCTGGGTGTGGTGGGGCAGGCACCCAAAGGCAAGTGTCTGAGAGTCCTCAGCCTGCCACTCGGGAGCACAGGAATCATTGTCATGTTTCAGATGAGGACACTGAGGCCCAGGACCTCAGAGCCAGCAAGTGGCTGAGTCTCAGTCACTCAAACCTAGGTCTCTTAAAAAATAAAATTATATATATATATATATATATATATATATATATATATATATATACACACACACACACAAACACACACACACATACATACATACACACTAGTATTTCAGAATAGGTACAGTATTTCATATATATATCAGACAAAGGAAGGGAGAGGGAGAGAGAGAAACATCAACAATGAGAAACAATCTTTGATCGGCTGGCTGCCTCTTGCACGCTCCTACTGGGGATTGAGCCTACAACCTGGGCATGTGCCCTGATGGGGTATCGAACCGTGACCTCCTGGTTCATAGGTCAACACTCAACCACTGAGCTACCCCAGCTGGGCAGTCCCAGGCCCCCTGATGCCGTGCCCTGACCCACTCCAGGGCCGGCACGCAGGCAGGCCTCCTGAGTCCGCTCTCGGGCTGGGGCTGACCTCTGGGGACTGTCCGCCTTGTTCCTGAGACTGAGGGCACGGCTCTGGAATAAGCAGGCTCGTAGAGAAGGCATCGGAGGCCGAGACCGTCCGTCCCCCTCAGCCTACGCGGCCCGCAGGGTCTGCCCTGGACTCCTGTGAGCGGTTCTTCAGCCCTCGGACGGGGCCTGGATCCAGGAAGCAGGAGCGGCCATACTGCCCTGGGTTCGTCCTGTTAGATTTGAGGCGACATGCTCCAGTCCTGCAAATGCCCCCTCTCCTGCCCCCTAAACCCTCGATGCCCGTCACTGCTTTCCTACTGGCAGAGGAGGAGGCTGGGGTGAGAGCGGCTGGAGCCGTGTCTAAGGCAGCCGTGGGCAAACTACGGCCCGCGGGCCGGATCCGGCCCTTTCGGCTGTTCTATCCGGCCCGCGGAGCCGAAAGAGCGGAGGGTTCTCTTGCTCTCCCCTCCGCTCCTTCACCAGCAGCCCAAGATGAGAGTGCCAGCATGGTCAGGTTGCTTTTGTTCCGGCGCCTCCGGCCCAGTTTAAGAACCCATTGTGGCCCTCGAGTCAAAAAGTTTGCCCACCCCTAGTCTAAGGTGAGGACAAAGCTGGGATGTGAGCCCAGGTCTGCGGGCCCCAAAGCCCATGCTCTAATATCGGGGCCGGGAATTCCCTCAGGGCCTCACCACACGGGGGCAATGAAGCCATGAGGGTCCCTGCAGGTGCCCCAGCGACAGCGCCTCTCCTCTCCCACCCTGTGGCCCAGGTCCCCGCCCCTCTCCTCCGGCCCTCCCCTCCCGGGTTCCCCAGAATGCCCTGCCCGGCTGGGGAAGTCGCTCCGCTGCAGGTGCTGTGCTGAGGACAGTGGTGTTTGCTCAGCCAGCACCTGCCGCGGCCCCGCCGTCTCCCCGGCCGGCTGGCGGAAGCCCAAGGTCAGCGTGGGCCCCGGGAGCGTGCGGCTCCAGGCCAGCCACCTGCCCAGGTGCTGCTAGAACGGGAGCCACCAAGCCCAGGCAGCCCCCCCCCCCCCGTGGGCGGGCCACGGCTGCGGGACGTGCCGGCCTGACTGAGCCTTCGGAGCCCCCCGGTGCGGGGCCCGGACCAGCACACAGGTGCTCTGGGGAGGGGCCTGCCTGTGGGTGCTGCGGCTGAGGGAGGACGGTCCCCCACAGAGGAGGCCGCCCCTCGAACCCCTGGCAGGAGAGGGAGACCCCCTCTCTACAGAGGGTGGAGGCTTCGACCAGACAAGGAAGCATCCGTGATCATCAGAGGAGCAAAACCCAACTCCCAGTCAGGGTGGGGCTTTCCTGGGCACCCGGTTGTCACGAAGAGGCAAAGGGGCCTCGTGGTCCTTTCTGCAGGTGACCAGAGCTGAGGCTGACCTTGCCCTCTTCCTGAACGGCTGGGCCTGCAGCCTCAGGATGGGCCGAGAACGCAGCCTGTCCACCCTCCCCCCCCCCCCCCCGTCCCTTTCAGGGTGGACCGTGGCTGCAGTGGCATTAAGAGCCAGCCCAGAGAAGGCACCTGACCTTGGGGAGGAATGTGGAAAATGTCTGCCTGCTTGGAGCGGAAACCCCCCACCTAGGGCCCAGGAATGTGGGCTCCCAGCCAGGCAGCCTCCCTCCCAGGGCCCCCCAGGGAGATGTGTCTGTGCTTGGAAGGGAAAAGGGGGCGGGGAGGTGCAGGGTCCAGGAATGACACGGTTGGAGGCCCCCTAAGGCCACCTGGTGGAACGCCTGCCCTGGCAGGTGTGCCTAGTGGTTAGAGCCTTGGCCTACGCACCTGATCAACATCATGTACCTGGGTTGCAAGTTTGATCCTTAGCCCTGTGAGTGCAGGAGAGACAACCAGTGCGTATGTCTCTCTCACATTGTTTCTCGCCCCCACTCTGAAAGGGCAATGGAAAAAACATCCTCCGGGGAGGATTAGCAACAACAGAAATGCCGCCCTGCTCGTGGTACCAGCATGGTGCCCTTTCTGGGCTTGTGAGGGCCTGGTCCCTGCCCCCGGGAGTGCCCTCATGGAGGCAGCTAAACTTTGACTCCTCAGGCCTACAGAACCACAGAATGTCAGAGCCCTCTGCAGCGGGCAGCGGCCGCACCCGTCCCATCACACAGACACGGAGATGGACACCCCGGGGGAATGGGAGTTGGCCACGGGCCAGGGCTTGGGGGTAGGTGCCCTCCCCCACCCTCACCCTCTTGCTTCTGTCATGCTGGCAGCCAGCATCCTTCTCCTTTTAGGGAGGCTCACGCTCCCACCGTGTTCTCGCCGGGAGCCCAGTGCCTTCTGCGGGTGCCCTTCTCTGCCAGGAGCGGGAGGCGCAGCCAGAGGGCCTGGCCTCTGTGCTGAGGCCCTGCCCGGCTCTGTCCAGACAGAACAGATAAGGCCATGCGAAGGCCAGCAGAGGCCCCTGGGGACTGGACCGAAGACTTAGGGAGTATGCTGCCCTCTCCTGGCCACCTCTGGGCAGGACGGCTGCTGCTGCCCAGGCCTCCCGCTGCTTGTATTCCCCCAGCTAAGAAAACCCCCGTCCCCTCCTGTCGGGAAGCACTCCAGGAGGGCTGGGGCAAAGTAGAAGGTCCCTTGTCCAATGCAGGATCCGGAGGAAGAAGGCTTCAGGCCAACAGGTGAGGCCCGGCGTGTGTCACCCACCGCCCACGGAGACAGCCTAACCCATCCACACCAGACACGGAGGTTGAAAATTTAGAGGATATTTATTTCTCCTAAGGTCCACAGCTGGCCGCCACTGGCCCTCCCGTCCCAGGGGATTTCTCTCTCTCTCCTTTTCTGAGAAATCCCCTCTCTTCTTGGAAGTGCTCACGGGGAGGCCGGGGTTAGGAAGAGAGAAACCATACACAACACTCCAGAGCCTTAAAAAAAAAAAAAAAAAAAAGCCACAAACAACCTCCTCCGCACAGCCACACGCACGTAAAATAAATAAGACATATAAAAGGGGAGCTTCGTCCCCCCCCTCCCCCGGGCCTGGCCCCAAAGGCTGCCGGGGAGAGGGGCCGGGTGGCGCTGCCCGCTTCTCCCGGCCGGGATCACCCGGAGGCCTGACAGCCACGAATGAGCCCCGGCTTCGGCGAGAGGACCGGGGCGGGACTCTCCCCGGAGCTCCGCGGGGGGGAAAAGGGACAAACGAACAAACAATAAATAAATAAATAGAGCCCAGCGCGCTCCCAGGGGCCTGAGGGCTTGGGCTGATTCCCTGAAAAGAGCAGATCCAGTGCCGTGCGGGCGGGAAGAAGAAGAGGGCAACCGCCAGCCCCGCGTCACACCCACCGGGGCCTCCAGGGGGCCTGCATCCTCCAGCCCCGCAAAGGGGCCAGGCCAGACCCCGGCCTCAAACCGGCTCTGGAGGAGGGAGGGGTGGGCTGAGCCCTCTCTCTGGCCCAGCCCAGCAGGTGCCCACGGCTGGGAAGGCCCTCCCTCTCTCGGGGGCCAGCAAAGCCTCAGAGGCAGCAGTGACTGCCCCCCCCCCGCTCCCCCGGGTGGGGTCTTGCTGGGGAAGCGGAGGCACCGGCCTGCTCCTGCTCCCACGCTCACGGGCCTGCCTGCCCGGCCGCGGCCAAGGCAGCCGGGAGACATCCCTGTGCAAATGTAAGCAATCGAAACAGTCCCTGCCGGCGACCTCCTCCGCTCCGTTTGGCCACAGGTGTCCCCGCCACCTCCAAGCCAGGGCTGCTCCGGAGCTCCCCTTCTAGCCGGCGGGGAGGGGAAGGTGACACAGACAGAAAAGCCAGAACGGAGGAGGGCAGGGATGCTGCTGGAATGAACAGTGTGGTCGGGAAGGCCACACCGGACGCACGAAGACGTCCCAGGGAGTGGAGGGGGCGTCCCGAGGTCTCTCCTGGAGCGCCACGGCCGGCCGGGGGGCCGGGGGGGGAGCACGGGGGTCTCGGGGCCCCGCCGGCCGCTCAGCTGGGCAGCAGCACGTGCTCCAGGAGGTAGGTGAGGGAGTCCCAGTGCTTCCAGAGGAGGAAGAGCGCGAGGACCAGGAGGGCAGTGCTGGTGATGCGCAGGCGCGTCTTCATGAGGGGCGTGATGAAGTTGGCGACGGTGGACACGAACACCAGGAGCACGGCCATGAGCGCCAGGATCACGTTGATGAACTTGCCCAGCAGCGCCCGGGCGTTGGCGTTCTCCACGCCCTCCAGCTGCACCACCTGCTGCTGCTGCTGCTGCAGCTCCAGCTTGGTGACCCGGGTCAGGCAGGACTCCACGGCCTCCTGCGGGCACAGAGGGCGGCGGGCCCATGAGAGAGGCACAGGCTGAGCGGTTGCGGCTGTGGGCACGGCCCCACGACTCTCTGGGGGGAGGCTGGGAGAACGCTGGCCTCGATGAGCGAGCGTGGGAAGGGGGAGGAGCTGGCCCGATCCCAGCTTCCTCTTGAGGCTCCAGGCACGCCCATCATTCGCGGGCAAGGCTGCCGTCACCGAGCTGGGGGCACCGGCGGCAGCCCCTGCCAGTCAGCTTGCCTCTGCACAGTGCATAGCCTGCCTGCCACTCCGCTCTTATCTCCATCCACCCCGCCCCACCCCCACCCTACCCACGTCACCCACATTTCCGCCTGCCCCAGCTGATGCAATAGCCTGTGCCCGCCGCCCCCCGCGTGGTAAAGCCTCACCCTCCGCTGCTGCCAGCTGCCAGCCGCCAGCACGCCGGGGCTTCCTCAGGAAGGGTCCCCGGTCATACCTGGATGTCCCGAGCCCTCTCATAGGACTGGTAGGCCACCTTCTCCTCCATGCTGGCCAGCTCCTGCTTCAGGTTGCTCATCTCGTTCTGGTGCAGCTCGGTCAGGTCGTTGAGCTGCTCCTCCAGCCGCTCGTACCTGGCGGAGGGGGAGCGTGTGACGCCGGGCCTGGCCCCCGAGCCCCCCCTTCTCTCCCCGGGATCGACCCCGTGCACCCTCCGCAGTCACTCAACCCTCCCCAGGTGTTCGGCGACACCGATGAAAGCTATACGACTCACATAGCGCTTCCCCCGGATTGCCTCACAGGAGCATCATCCCCACCCAAGGTTAAAGTACGAGTCACCCCCATTTTGCAGATAAAAAGACTGAGGCATTGCCGAAACCGGTTTGGCTCAGTGGATAGAGCATCGGTCTGCAGACTGAAAGGTCCCAGGTTCAATTCCAGTCAAGGGCATGTACCTTGGTTGCGGGCACATCCCCGGTAGAGGGTGTGCAAGAGACAGCTGGTTGATGTTTCTCTCTCGTCGATGTTTCTAGCTCTCTATCTCTCTCCCTTCCTCTCTGTAAAATATCAATAAAATATATTTAAAAAAACAACAACAATGACAAAAATTTTTTTTTAAAAAGACTGAGGCACCCAGAGGTGAAGGGATTTGCCCTGAGCTAAGGTGCTCTCCTGGGGACCGGGCACACAGGGATACGGAGTTGCAATCCCTGCTCTGAGGCACAAACATTGGAAGCTGAGCCTTAGGTGGGGGTGGTTAGTTCTCAGGCAGGATTCCAAACCTTCTTCGTATCTACAAACAGGAAGTGCTGCTCGGGCCGGGTGGCTCAGTTGGTTGGAGCTCCCAATACAATGGTGCTGACTTGATCCCCAGCTGGGCACATACAAGAATCAACCAATTGCCGAAACCGGTTTGGCTCAGTGGATAGAGCATCGGTCTGCGGACTGAAAGGTCCCGGGTTCAATTCTGGTCAAGAGCATGTACCTTGGTTGCGGGCACGTCCCCAGTAAGGGGTGTGCAGGAGGCAGCTGATTGATGTTTCTCTCTCATGGATGTTTCTAACTCTTTATCCCTCTTCCTTCCTCTCTGTAAAAAAATCAATAAAATATATGTTTTTAAACAAGAATCAACCAATTAATGCATAAATGAGTGGAACAACAAGTCAATGTTTCTCGTTCTCTCTTCCTCTCTCTGTCTCAAAACAATAAATATTTTTAAAAAAAAGAAAAAAAGAAAAAGTGCTAAAGATAAAATCCTCAGGAATCCCAGGGAGCGAGTGCCAATGCCACATGAGAGGCCCAGCGCAGAGGAGCGGGTGGGCGGAGGGGAGGCGGGACCAGGGCTGCAGCTCAATGCCCGAGACCCACACCCCTTCACTTCATAGGTTTGGTTTCATCCCATCCTCACAGGCATTTCGCGTGGGGATTCGTGTTCTTCCCACTCACAGACAAGGAAACCAGGTGCTGAGTGCAGTCAGGCTTTGTCAATAGTAAACAGTAGCCGAAACCGGTTTGGCTCAGTGGATAGAGCGTCGGCCTGCAGACTGAAAGGTCCCAGGTTCAAATCTGATCAGGGGCATGTACCTTAGTTTTGGACACATCCCCTGTAGGGGGCGTGCAAGAGGCAGCTGATTGATGATTCTCTCTCATCGATGTTTCTGACTCTATCCCCCCCTCTCTTCCTCTCTGTAAAAAATCTATCTATATATATATATATATGTATATCTGTAAAAAAAAATATATATATATATATAAAATAGTAAACAGTAATATATATATATATATAAAATAGTAAACAGTAATATATATATATATATATATATATATATATATATATATATATATATATAAAATAGTAAACAGTAATATATATATATATATATATATATATATATATATATATATATATAAAATAGTAAACAGTAAACAAATAGTAGAGCTGGGATTTGAACCCGGGTAACCTGACTCTGGAGTCAGTGCTCCTAACCAGAGGAGAGGCCATGTAGGAGAGGCCAGAGGAGAGGCCATGTAGCTGGCCTCCGTTTCCCTGCCTCGGTTTCCCCTTCTGTACGCTGAGCACATAAAATTGGTGGGGATGCTCACAGCTCCTGAGACAGGCAGATCCTCCCTCCCACAGGGCCGCACTCCCGTCTCCCTGCCCAGTCCGGCGGCGGAGGCTTCGGGCAAGCGCAGGGCCTGTGGAGTCTCTCCCCGCTGCTCCACGGCCCTGCTCCAGAGCCCTGGGCTCCGCACCCCGGGCCGGCCGGGGGCGGCTGGGCGGAGGCGCACCCACCTGTAGCGCTCCTCCTGCAGGCACTGGGTCATGTAGGTGTAGTCCCTCTGCAGCTGCGACTTGAGGTCCTCCATGGCGTCCTCGAGGTGCGTCTGGCCCTCCCTGATCTCCCGCAGCTCCTCCAGCAGGGCGTCCAGGTTTCCGGGCGCCGCCCCGTACAGCGTGTTGGACCTGGGGCTCCCCAGCGCCCCGGCGGCGGCGGCGGCGGCGGCGGCGGGCCCGGCCCCGGAGTTGCTGCCGGCCCCGGCGGAGCTGGCGCTGGCGCTGGAGCACTCGTCGTCGCTGCCGTACTTGGGGCTGGACACGAGCGTGGCGCTGCCGCTCAGCGCCCGGGCCGCCTCCTCGGGGGGCCCGTCCTCCAGCGGGTCCTTCAGGTGGGCGATGTTGTCGGCGCTGCCGAACTTGTTGCGGATCAGGCTGGCGAACTCCCGGGGCTTGGACACCACGGCGCTGTGCGTGGCCTGCGAGAGGCCCGAGAGGCTGCCCCGCACGCCCTCCACCACGCCGCCCCCGAAGCCGCTGATGCCGGCGCGCACGTTGGCGCCCACGTCCTTCAGGCCCTGCTGCATGTCCCGCAGCACGTCCTTGGGCTGCCGCGAGGGCCCGTTCTGCTCGATCTCCCGCAGCCGCCGGCGGTAGTGCTCCAGCTTCTTGTGCAGCTGCGCGATGGTCTGGGCCGACTTCTGGTTCTTCTTCTCGAACACCTGCTTGATGCGCGACACCTGCTGCCTGTCCGCGTTGTTGGCCAGCTTGAGGTACTCGGCCACGTTGTCGTCCCGCGCCTCCTGCTCGATCTTGATCTGCTCCGTGATCTTCAGGATCTTCTGGTGCAGGTGCTCGATGGCCGCCTTGGTCCGGTGGGGGTCGGGGGCCCCGTCCGGCACGTCCAGGCTGATGGGGCCGTCCGCGTCGCCGTGGCCGCCGGAGAGGTTCAGGGCCGCGAGGTCCCCCTTGTCCACCTAGAGGGGAGGGGCGGGGAGGCAAGCAGAGGAGGCCTGGTGAAACCTTGGAGGGAGCCTGACACCTGTGGACCTGGTCTCTGACCGGGGACCTCGGGAGGAGGGTTCCACGTGACCACGAAATCCCTTACAGCCGCGGCTCAGCCGCCTGCCGTCTAGCTGAGCCCACAGGGGCCCTGGATGCGGTCTGGGCGGAGGTGCTCCTCCTCGGGGCAGAGGTCACAGAACGAGGAGGCGTCAGGCCTCCCGCCCACACGGACCACGCAGGGCTGATGCTGCCCTGGGGTCCCAGGATTGCATTCTCAGGGATGAGGCCAGCCGTCCCTCCGGACCCAACATTCTCCCCCTCTCCCCCCGCCCCCAGGCAGGCTCCTGCCTGGGGCGGCCTCTTCCTCAGACCTGACCGGAGCCCGCACTTTGGCCCGGGCACTGGCACAGGAAGCTCCCCGCCCTCCCCACCCCCGCTCCTCCGCTCCTCTAAGGCGGCTCAGCGGGTCCCCCCACCTCGGCGGCAGCACCCTCCCTCCCGGCCCGTTACCTTCCAGCTCCCCGGAACTGTCAGCAACCTCTTCCGCTGCTTCATGGCCGGGGCAGCTCCGCCCGACCCTGCCCAGGCTCCCAGAACCGGGAGGGGGCACCCCCCGACACCCTGCTGGCCAGGTCCCCGAAGACTCTGTCCCAGACTCTGTAACCCACAGGCCGAGGCAGGCAGGCGGGTGGGCAGGCCCCGGGCTGGGCCCAGAGGTCCCGGCTGCCCTGCTGGGGAGGGGCTGGACGTGCAGGAGAGAGATGACAGCCCCTTCCTTGCCGGCAGGCCAGCAGGCCCCTGGCCCTCCGCACGCAGGAGAGAGAGACGGACAAGGCAGGAAGGGGAGGTCACGGCGGACAGGAAAGATGGGAAAGGCCAGTGGGACGAGGGCGGGCCTGGAACCGGGTCCTCCACGGCCGGCTCCCCTCAGCCCGCTGGAGGCGGCCTCTCTCCACAGCCTCGCCTCGGAGTCTTATCGCCACGCAACAGCGGAAGCAGCAGGAAATGGCTCAACCCCATGTATTTTTACACACCCCGACTCGGCTGGGTCACATCGTCGTGGCTTTTTATATGTTTCGGGGGGCCGGGGCGGGGCGAGGCGAGGCGTATGTGGGGGAAGGGGTCACACGCAGAGCACGCGGCCCGGTCACACGGCCCGGAGGAGAACATGGAAACAGCCCATGCCAATTGCAGGCAGAAGTCACCCAGCTCGACGTCGGCCGTGAAAACACGGCCGAGGAGAACAATGGCCCCGCCACCCCCGGGGGCCAGGCCGGGGAGGGCGGCTCCGCCGTGGGCTTCCTCTGGGCCCTTTCGGGCGGTGGGTGGTTCCCCTGGGAATGCGGGGGACACCGGGGTCCCCTCCCCACCTCCCGTGCAGGCCGGGCTTCCCTCTGACATGTGCTTGGGGGGGGTCTCCCCTCGGGGTCCCTGGCCCTCCTGCCACACGCTCACCCCGGCAGGACGCGGCTCCCCTGACCCGCTGGCCTGGGGCGCCAGGGGGGCCTGTGCCACGGCCCCCGACATGGTCTGCCCCCAGGTCTAACGGCCCCACCAGGGCGACTTACAACCGAGCCTGCAGCTAGCCACGTCCTCCTGCGCTGCTGCTCCCTGCAGGGACAGCCCACAGCCCACTACCTCCCCACGCCCTGCCCCTCGGAGTGAGTCCCCTCCTGTGACACAGGCGTGAGCAGACCTGCTCTCAGGCCCGTGGTGAGGGTCACACAGGACCGGGCGCGGAGTGATCAGTACTGCTCTTCTGCGGAGCACGCAGAAGGCGCTCGCCAATGCTGTCGGTGCACGCAGCACGATCCTCTCTGAGGGGAGGAATGACACGCATTTAAGAGATTATGCCAACGCGTTTACTCAAGTACTGATGCCGCCATATAGGCAGCGAACTAGACGGAATTCTCTCGGTGACACGTAGCTTTACAGTGAAGGAGCCCGACCCCCCTCAGGAGGCCACTGTGCCTTCCAAAGAAACTCAACTCCTGCCGAAACCGGTTTGGCTCAGTGGTAGAGCGTCAGCCTGCAGACTGAAAGGTCCCAAGTTCGATTCCGGTCAAGGGCATGTACCTTGGTTACGGGCTCATCCCCAGTAGGGGGTGTGCAAGAGGCAGCTGATCGATGATGACTCTCTCTCATCGATGTTTCTAACTCTCTATACCTCTCTCTTCCTTTCTGTAAAAAATCAATAAAATATTAAAAAGAAAAAAAAAAAGAAACTCAACTCCTTCCCTCTTCTCCACCCTCTTCCCGGAGAGAGAATTCCCTGAGCAGAGTTTGAGGCTCAGCACCGCCGTCGGCTCCTCTTCATGACGCGGGGGGCCTTGGAGGACGCGGGAGGCAGTAATGAGACCGGGGCTCGGAAAAGCTGTGAAAAGTGGAGGGGCCCCAGTACCACAACGAGGGCGTGCAGGCAGCGCCGCTCTGGCAGCCTGGAGCCTGTCCCCAGTGGGGCCCAGCTGGCTCACACCCGGAAAAACAGAGTTGAAGCCGGCGGTGAAATCCCAGGAATGAGCGGGGAACACACACTGGTAGAGCCAGGTGGTGGGCTGCAGTGACCTGGGGCTGCGGCCCTGGCCCCCTCACCTACCCCCTTCTTGCCCACCCCCTTCTCTGACACCACCACCCTCGCTGCCCCCCACCCCCGCCCCCAAGGCCTGCCATGCCCGGGTCCTGCTGGTCACCTCCGGTCACAGAACGTCCCCTCCGCCCCGTCACCATGGAGAAAGGGAGCACGGAGGATCAAGGGGGGGTCTCCATGCCCTGGCCTCCCAGGCGCCCCTACAGCAGCCGTGCCCTCGAGGACTGAAGGGAGGTGGGGTGGCTGAGCGAACGAGAGCCAAGGAGGTGGCAGAAGGCAGGCAGAGGGACAAGGGGGGGGGGGTGTGCTGTCAACTAAGGAAGGAAAACGAGAGCACAGAGGAGAAAGCTGTTAGGAGGGATGGGACAGCCCCGACTGGTTTGGCTCAGTGGATAGAGTGTCCTGTGGACTGAAGGGCCCCAGGTTCGATTCCGGTCAAGGGCATGTACCTTGGTTGCTGGCACATCCCCAGTAGGGGGTGTACAAGAGGCAGCTGATCGATGAGTCTCTCATTGATGTTTCTAACTCTCTATCCCTCTCTCTTCCTCTCTGTAAAAATTCAATTAAAAATATAAATAAATAAATAGAAAAATAACAATTGTTGGCGAGGATGTGGAGGCATTAGAACCCTCAGGCCCTGCTGGTGGGAAGGTACAATGGCGCAGCCGCTGTGGAAAACAGTGTAGTGGTTCCTCAGGAAAAAAGTTAAGCATAGAATTACCAAATCAAATGACCCAGCAATTCCGATCCTAGGTAGATACCCAAAACAATTGAAAGTGGGTATTCAAATAAACACTTGTGCTTATTGTTCACAGCAGCACTGTTCACAAGAGCCAAAGAATGGACACGACTCAAGTGCCCAGTAATTAGTAACTGGAAAACAAAACTGGTCGATTAGACAATGGAATATTATGTTATTTGGCCCTAAAAGGAACGAAGCGCTGACACACGCTGCAGCACTGCAAACCCCGAGAGCATTATCCCACTAAGTGAAAGAAGCCAGATGCAAAGGGTCACGTGCTGAACGACCCCATTTACACGAAACATCCAGAACAGTCAAATCCGCAGACACAGACAGAAGGCAGGTCAGTGGCCAGGCTGGGAGGGAGAAGTGGGGCGTGGCTGCTTGATGGGCACAGCCCTCCTTTGGGGGGGATGACGACGTTCTGGAACTAGAGGCAATGGCTGCACGCCTGGGTGTGGAGGGTCAAGGCCCCCCACCTTCGAGCCTGGGCTGCAGGCCCAGCCAAAGCCCTACTGTGGAGGGCATGTGGCTCCTTCACCTTACAGCCACGTTTTCAGTAGTTAGCGCTGAGGTTCTTTCTAACCCATTGCCAACCCGCTTCCTGGGGCCGGGCGAGTAAAAAGAAGAGCAATACTGGTCACCCAACTCCCGGCTCCTAGCAGGTGGAGCCCCAGGGTCCCCCAGCCCAGAGCACGAAGTGCGTGGGCTACAGAGGCGCCACCCCTCCTCTCTCTACACTGTCAGGGGCCCGCCTGGCCCAGCTCCCTCCCCTCCCCTCTCCTGCCTGAGAGGGGCTGGACACGCCACAGGTGCCGGACCCCGGCACTCACCCCTGCGCACAGGCTGGGCCCGTTCTAAAGAAGAGGAGATGGTGGAGGGAGCCCCTTCTGTGCCAGGCCACTGGGGAGGCCACGCCACGCTCCCGGTGCAGGGTGCCCACCAGCCAGGGCCCGCGCCAAAGACCGGGCCCCACGCGGGGACGGAGCTCCTCCGGGAAGTGTGGGTGCGGGTCCTGGAAGAGCCAGAACTGGGGCGCTGTCCCCAGGGTCCCGGGCCCTACTTGCCCTTTTCCTCTCCCTGCCCCCGGGAGACCCTGGAAGCACCCCTGCGCATGGCTCACAGGACTCTCCTCCCTGCCCCCCTCTCCCCTCCTCCCCGCCTCTCCAAGCAAAACCAGATTAGGCGCCGCCGGGCCAGATTATAGGAGCTCCCCAGCCCTGGCTCCCTGGCCTCCTCCCTCTTCCCTCCTCCCAGGCTCACGTCCTCGTGTTAACCCGGCCCAGGCACGGACAGCGGCCCTTCCTCCGCACACCAGCCCGGCGGCCCGGGCCCGAGGCAGGCAGCTCACCGGGGACACCGTGGGGCAGAAGGCACCCGGCTCGTGCGGAGCTGCTTGGGAGGGAAAGGGTGCTGACGACGGTGTGTGCTCCACGCCTGAGCGCCCAGTTCCCGAGAGACTGCAGAGGGGCCTGGCCTGACCCCCACCCCAGGGGCAGGCAGAGCCCTCCCAGATTTACAAAGAGCTCCTGTCGGGACCCTGGAGCCGGCTGACAGAGATGGGCCTTCGGTCCTGCCCAGGGGTGGGCAGCGGGTCGCTCTCACATACGAAAAGAGCGAGCGCCGGGGTGCCGATGCCCCCCGGTAAGAGAGCACGGCGGCCTGTCCATCGGGAAGAGGCGGCCCTGGGGTGCCCTCCCACGGCCGGGAGAAGGGGGTCTGTGGCACCAGGGGAACCGCCTTGTCTGCGGGCCCGGCCAAGGGGTCGAGGTCCGCTCAGGACACTGCCCAGAGCAGGGCCTGGGCTTCCAGGGGCTAAAGGCCCAGCAGGCGAGTGAGTCGGGAGCTGTCAGTCCCGGGCAACTCAGCAAGATGCCTGCATCTGCCCACTTCTGGCCCCGAGACTGATGTGAGCACCCCCTTCAGGATGGAGGACCCCCAGATTCCCTTTCCCTACGAGTTCCCAGAGGGCGAGGGACAGGGGTAAGCCAGGCCAGGAGGAGAGGAAGGTACACGGCAGCTGGGAGGGAGGGAACCTACACCTCCCCTTCCACCTCAGCACGCCGGCTCTTGGTCCTGGCATCAGGGGCTGCCCCCCTTTCCCCACATCAAGTGGGCACAGCTGCCGGGCTGCGGGCTCTTTCTCTTCCTGGCGACGTGCGGCTTCACAGCCTAACCGGGCACTTCCAGGTGGAGACAGGTATAGGGGAGAGGGGGTGGAGGTGGGAATGGGGGGACACACCAGCCCACCCAGTGGTCCCACCAGCGCCCCAGAGCCTCAGCCCTTCTCCAGAGGGCTGGAGGCAAACGCTTAGGTAACGGGGTACACAGGGGGCAGCAGCTGTGTACACCGGCCCGTTCAGCGGGGTAAAGTGGGGGGCGGGGGGGAAACTGCAGCAACATCCCCACCTCCACACGGGCCCTCGAGGGGCAGGGCAGAGGCCCAAGGTCCCTGGCTCCCCCGGCCTCGGTGGCTTACAGGCAACCTCAGGCTGCCACAAGGATTTCGAGGCGCAGAGCACACGGACGAGGAGGCACCCCCATCCTTTCACGTTGCACCCACGATCTCCAGGCACTAATCAGCCAGGACTCTTCCCCCACCCTGACCCTCGGGCCCCTTTTTCTTCCTGGGGACCCCCCTCATCTAGCCCCCAGCTGCCAGGCCTCTCCGCCAGGTCCACCCCTGGGTTCTGGTCAAAACCACGCCCTCCCCTCCACGGCCTCCCTCCCTACCCTGCTGACAACAATGCCCCTTTGTCCACACCAAAGTCCTGTCGCCCCCTCTCTCCTCCCGCCCACAGACCGGGCAGGTCACCCCCCCCCCCAGTTGCCCTCCCACCCGGGGGCCTCCTCCGAGTTCCCCCAAAGCTCCCAGCGCCCCACGCGCTGCTCCTCCTAGACCCTCCCGCGGGCCCCCTGGGTCAGCGCTCAGGGACCCTCACACCCCCTCTCCCCGTCACTGTGTCTCCACGGAATAAACAGCCACAACCGGGAACTCCGCTCCGCTCCTCCGGCCCCACCGGGAGGAGGGACCCACGGCTGCTGGTTCCTGGAAGAAGCATCAGTGCCAGGGTTCGGGGTTCGCTCGCCTCCCGCACCAGTCCCCGCGGAGGCCCTCCCGGCGCTGGGCAGCTGGAGCCTGGAGGCCCCGTGCCCTCCCTACCCCCCTCTCCCTCCACAAAGGGCTCTCTATCAGGGAGCCGAGGGGAGCCGCCCCCTGAGACCCAGCACAGCCGCCGGACAAACTGCCCACCCACCAGGCTTTCTCCCATCACCCCGCCCCCCCCCCCCCCCCGTCAGCTCCTCTCCTTCCCCCACCCCGGGGCCTCACCTGGGTGGGCACCATTTCCCGAGGCTGCGCCGGGGCCGGGCTGCCGGGGGCCCCAGGGCCCCAGCTTTCTGCAGGCTGGGCCAGGCCCCCGGGGTCACAGTCCCTGGGCAGCGCTGGGCTCGCCAGGGGAGGCCGGGGCCTGTGGGCAGGGGTGCCTGTGCTCCCGGGCTCTGTGGCCGCCGCCATCTCGCCCGAGGCCCAGCCCAAGGATTAGGGGCGGATTGCTCTGGGCGATTTCCCCCTCCCCTGGGGCTCTCGCTCGCCCTGCTCCTTCCCATCTGGAAGGAGACAGAAGGGTTCGCCAGGCCAGGCCGGTAGACCAAGCTCCGAGGAGGTGTGGCCCAGCCCCCCTTCCTCCTGCCTGTCCTCACATCCAGCTGTTGCCAGGTGAGTTCAGGGTGCACGGAGCACCTGGGTGTGACAGGAAGCAGCTCTAACGCATGCACTGGCATCGTTCCCTGCCTTCGTGCATGCCTAGACACCCCCACCACCACCATCACAGCCCCCCTCACAAACAGAGGTGCAGCTGGAGGGGGGGGGGGGGCTGATGGGTCTGACTGACTCCCTTCCTCAGCCTCCCAATGGGATGAGTCTCCTAGCCAGGCTTCCAGGGTCGAAAGCCCCCCAAAGGGGGGGGGGGTTCCTTGCTGGATCCCTACGCAGCCAGCCTGGCCACGTCCCCGGCCTCTCCCTGCTGCCCTGCCTCTCAGTGCACCCTCCTCCTCCTCCAACGCCCAGGCCGCACCAGCCTCCCCCAGGGAATTCCTCTGCCCCGAGGTCCTCCCCTAGAAATCCACCCTGTGCTCTGAACGCCCCTGCGCCCACCGCTCCGCTAGCTTCTCCTGCCCTCCCCCAGCCCCACCCCTACCCCCACCCCCAGCAGCACTGCCCGGGCAAAAACATCTGAGAGAAAACTCAATGGTAAACTCACAGCAGCCTCTTCCTCCTTGACCTTCATCTTCTTGACGGTACCGGCAGGAAATCCCGCGAGTGGCCAGCAGAGGGGGCCGGAGGCTCACCGTTGAGGAGAGCAAGCCGAGAGGAGGGGGGGGGGGGAGGCCACAGGAGTTCTGGGGTCTGCTGCGTCTCTCTAAGGGCAGCTTCCCACGGCAGAGTCACCAGGCAAAGAGGACATGGGTTCTGCACGCGCTCGAACCTGGTGAGGGACTCGGCGCTTAAATACTGAGGGTCGGCGTGGATCGCCGTGCCGAGGGGGTGGCTCCAAGTTCAAGAAGGTGCGAGGAGATAGGACCCCGGGTTATCTCTGGGGCCCAGGGCCAGGCGTCCCCACCCCGGGCTCCCGAAAACCTTACAAATATTTGTGGTGGCGGATGACTCGGGGTTTGTGAGGGCAGGAACCTAGCAAAAGCAAAAACACAGATTCTAACTTCTGGGGCCAGCTCTGACGCGTGGGGCCAGGGGCTTGTGGGGCCAGGGACCGCTTTGGCAGTTCCCCTGCCCCCCGTCTATAAAGGATGAGCCCTCTCAAGGTTCACCCGACGCCCTGGCACGGAGCGCTGGTCCCCTTGCACAATGGCTGTGTATAAATAGGCCCGCTGGCCCCGAGGAAGGCAGGGGTCAGACGGCACGTGCGCCAGGCCCTGCAGGGCGCCCCGCAGGAGACGGACCCCCCCTCAGTATTTCTGTCTGTGAAGTGACCGACCGTGTCATCTCCCCCGGCTGCCTCGGGGACAGCCATCTACGCAGCCGCAATGGGTGGCCCGGTCCTCGCACGCAAGACAGCCCTCCCGGCCCGGCCTCTCTAGGCTCCCCCAGGCAAGGATCTGTAACCTTTCCTCAAAGAGGCGGGGAGCCCGAGCCGGTGTGGCTCAGTGGATAGAGCGTCGGCCTGCGGACGGAAGGGTCCCGGGTTCGATTCTGGTCAAGGGCATGTGCCTTGGTGGCGGGCACGTCCCCGGTGGGAGGTGTATGTGCAGGAGGCAGCTGGTCGATGTTTCTCTCTCATCGACGTTTCTAACTCTCTGTCCCTCTCCCTTCCTCTCTGTGAAAAATCAATAAAATATATTTTTTAAAAAGAGAGAGTTAGAGTTGGAGGAGAAAAGGGAGAAGGCAGCGGCAGCAGGAGCCCCGAGGTGGGAGGGCCTGAATGAGCCGAGCCCCGGGTTCTCTCAGGACCCCCCACAGGTCTCGCTCCCCAGGGAGAGCTTTCTACCAGCCACACGGAACCACCATGATGACCCTAAGGAGAGTCACCCCAACACAGCCGGTTGCATCCCCTAACAAGAGGGTTCAGCTCCCCTCCAGACACACCTACCCATCAGCACAGTAACAACCTCGGGAAGGCGGGGCTCAGGGGGGACGTCCGCTAAGAGGAAAGCAGCAAACAGGAAGCGTGGTGCCTGGTGGGCAAGCCCGCGGGAGAGATCCCCGTCCCTCTAGTCCAGTGGTCGGCAAACCGCAGCTCGTGAGGCACACGTGGCTCTCCGACCCATTGAGTGTGGCTCTTCCACAAAATACCACGTGCAGGCACGCAGCTACAGTGCAATTGAAACTTCGTGGCCCATGCACGGCCTGGGCCAGTCTATTTTAAAGAAGTGACGTTAGAACACTCAAGGGGCCAAAGAGCCACATGTGGCTCGAGAGCCGCAGTTTGCCCACCACTGCTCTAGTCTGTTTCTGTCTGCAGGTGAGGCCTGTTCTCAGATCCGCCTCCTGCTCTGGGTGGGGCAGCCGGTGCCCAAGGCTTCAGGATGTACGGTGAGGGTCTGGGTCTCGGGACCTTGTTCACGTGACCAGAGGCTGATACTCTGTGTCCACAGCAGCAGGGGGGGGGGGGCTCCGAGAGGAGCGGGCGGCTGGGAAGGCTGTGGCGGGGAGTGGGGCGAAGGCAGGAAGGCTCGGCGGGCCCCGGTGCTGGCTGAGACCCGGGGGCGCACGGAGGGCGTGGAGCCAGAGGCGCTGTCAGTCCTCGTCCTGCCGCTCAGAGGCTGTGAGGCCTCGGACGCACGTCTGCACAGGTACAGGAGGAGGCAGCCGCACCTACCGAGCCGCTGCCTGAAGGAAGAGGCCTCAGGGAAGGAGGCCAGGGCGTGGGCGTGGGGAGACGGGAAGAGGGGATGAGCGGAGCCCCGGAGACCTCTTCTGAAGCCCACTGCTCCCAGGCCACGGGGAAGGTAAAACGGGAGCATGACAAGTCATAGGTCTTACTGAGGCTTCCTCACCGCCTGTGTATGTGCACACACGTGTATGCACCCATGCGCATGCACACACGCACACACACGCCACGGTCCGTAGAGAAGGCCACGGGAAGGCTTTGCCTGGGACAGGAAAGCGGCTGCCGTAGGGAGCACGGCTGACAGTGGCCGAAGGGCACAGGAAGAGCTGCCGTGGGTGCTAACGCCACAGAGCTGGGCAGGCGCCGTTCCGTGTCCTTCCTGATTAAGTCCCGGGCATCCCCTGGCCGCCCTGCCACCTGCTCTGGGGCCTGGCAGAGACGCGGGCCCCGCCTCGCCACGTCACGGGGGATGCCAGGCCGGGCATCGGAGTGCTGGCGGGTGTCTGGCCTCACCCTCGCCGCGTTGGCAAGTCGGCCCGAGCCCGGGGGCGACAGGCGAGCCCCTGGCACCGGGAAGGGGACCCTGGAGGGAAGCCAGGTCCTGCTCGCAGACTCTCCTCCCCTCGGGTCCCAGCCCCCTCTCTCACTGGGCTCCCTTATTTGATTTTTTTATTTTATTTAAAAAAATATATTTTATTGATTTCTTACAGAGAGGAAGAGAGAGGGATAGAGAGCTAGAAACATCGACGAGAGAGCATCACCAATCAGCTGCCTCCTGCACACCCCCCACCGGGGATGTGCCCACAACCAAAGTACATGCCCTTGGCCGGAATCGAACCTGGGATCCTTCAGTCCGCAGGCTGACGCTCTATCCACTGAGCCAAACCAGCCTCGGCTGGGCTTCCTTCTTTTAGTTTTCCCTTCCGGGCCCTTAGTTTTCACGCCACATCCCTTCTTCCTTTACTACTCTGAGTATTCAATGTTTCTCGGCTCTCCCTTTGGCTGTGTGATCATTCTTCAGTCCCCTCCTCTTTAAATCTTCCTACTTCTTTTTTTGTCTTGGCAGAAGGAAGGAAGGAAGGAAGGAAGGAAGGAAGGAAGGAAGGAAGGAAGGAAGAAAGAAAGGAAGAAAGAAAGAAAGAACCACAGCTTCTGAAAGATGGGGAACCCGAGAAGCCCTAGTCTTCGGAAACAAAGTCCAACGCTGAAAAGCAGCTACATTTAGCAGCTCGGGATACAAGCTGAGGCCTCAAACAGTATCTCGGGCCCCAGAGGAACTGTGAACTCTATTAGGGCTGCGCTGGGGAGGGCTCCGGCCTCTGCGGCTCACCTCTCGGACCTCGGGGCTTGGGAAACGGTCGCTATTCAGAGGCCTCTCACCTAACGCTCACTTGCAGCTGCAGCCGGAAATGGCATTTTCTCAGCAACTCCAGGGCCTCCTCTGGGAAAACGCAGCAGGAGGTTGATAGTCTTTCTTATTTATTTTTATTATTTTATTGATTTTTTTTTTTACAGAGAAGAAGAGAGAGGGATAGAGAGTTAGAAACATCGACGAGAGAGTAACATCGACCAGCCGCCTCCTGCACACTCCCTACCGGGGATGTGCCCTCAACCAAGGTACATGCCCTTGACCGGAATCGAACCTGGGACCCTTCAGTCCGCAGGCTGACGCTCTATCCACTGAGCCACACCGGTTTCGGCAAGGTTCATATTCTTCAGGATGAACCAGAGGAACCAGGGTGGGGAGTTTCCCAGGAGCACGTGGGCAGGCCCGGCCGGAGGCGCTGAAGAAGCAGGCAGCGAGGCCGCAGCCCAGAGAGCCATGGGGCGACATCCATCACACGTGCGCCCCACGCCACCTTTCGGCTGCTTCCGGGGAGGGAGGAGGCCACCTCTGCCACCCACTGGTCCTTGGCCCGCCTGGTGCCAGAGACACTCCTGTTTCCTGAGTCCCCCTGGGGCACAGGCATGAGCCAGATGCTGGGGGCAGTGAAGAGAACCACGCACCCAGGTCGAGTTTTTAAAAAAATCAAAACGGGCGCCAAGCAGGCAGAGAGGAGGGACGATGCCAAGCGTTTCCCAGCCACTCTATTTTCCCGGGGGAGGGGACCCTGACAGGCCTACGACAGCGGTGGGCAAACTCGTTAGTCAACAGAGAGGCAAACCGTGGCTCCTGAGCCGCCGTGTGCCGACCACTGGTCTAAGGGAAAGTGATCCAGAGAAAAGCGCTAGTTGGGGGCAATTTTTTTTGTAAACCAAAGCCCCCTCCACGCCACCCTATTTGCCAAGAATGATTCCAAAGGGCTCCTTTCCACCGAGCGCGGAGGGGGGAACACAGAACTCTCGGGCGTGCTGCCTCCTCAAAGGTGCGGAGCCCCCGGCGCCGACGTGAGCGGCCACAGGAGTGACGGGGAAAGCGCCCGCACCTGCAGCGTGCTGCCCCGGGCGGCTCCGAGGGGCGGCCCAGCCTGCGTGTCCCAGGGGCTGGCCCACGGTGGCGCGGAGCCCCGAGGAGCCCCGGACGCGGCTGATGTTGGGGTGTGGAGCTGCCTCGGCGAGGCAGGGGAGAAACCTTATATAAGGACGTTAGTGTTACAGGGCACTCGTCTTTCCAGGGCAGAGCTCGCCTTTCCAGCCACCCCAGGGAGGCCTCCTGGTCACAGTATCGCTCTGGATCCGGGTTCGCTGGGGCGAGCGCGCTGAATTATTCACTGGCTATGGATACTGGCTGGCCTAGCTCCGGGGTCCCCGTGGTGGGGTATCTGGAGGGACAGGAAAAGGAGGCAGTGACGAACCCCCCCCCCCCGATCCAGACCTGGGTGAAGGTCGAGAAGGGCAAAGGAGTCAGGGGCATCTGATCAGCCTCTGCAGGGGGTGGGAGGTGGGCCGGGGGCACCAAGGGCAGTCAGACGAGCTGCTTGCGACACCCCAACGCCTGCTGCTGCGGAGAGAAGGGAAGGCTACTGTTCTGAGAAACTTCACCCATTGCCTCCAGCCCCCCTACTGCAAAGCCGGGGAGCCCCCGGGAGCCCCTAGGAGCCCAGAAGGAAGGCAATTAGGTGGCGTGCACTCCTCTCTGCTCCCATGTCAGTGCCCTCTGCCCCCGAGGGCGCACATAAAGCCCAACCTGTGCCTATGAGAAGCGAGACGAGGCCGAGGCAGGGATCAGGTTCACGATACTGTATTTCCATTGCCTCAGCTGGCACCCGAGGGGGCCAGGGTCACGTTTCACGTCTCAGGGATGATGTGCTGGATCAGGGAGGAATGTGCCCAGCGTCGGGGAGGCCTGCGCGCCTGCTCCCATGCCCCGTGCCCACAGCGCCAGCGCCGGCTCCTCGCTGTCTGGAACCAGAGGACAGGGCTCCTCTCGCCGCCGACGGCTATCGCGCCGGCGTGGGGGCCGACACCGGACCCTGACGCCCAACTTCCCCGGGCAGCGCCGGGGCACGCGTGCCCGAGGGCGCCGAGGCCCCGGCCGAGGCCGAGGATGGCTCAGAGGGAGCTGGCCGGGGGCATGACCGGTGTCGCCCAGCTGCGCCCGGGCTGGCATCACCTCAGCCGTCAGGTGGCAAGCGCCTGACAGCAGGTCTCAGCGAGGTGACGGCGGGATGTTACCGAGCGGCACCCGGGGACTCTGACCTCGCAGAAGTCGGAGCTAATCTGGGGAGCACTGGGCACTGTCATGGGTACAGCAGGGAAAGGACGAATAAAGGCTAATTCCAGAGGCAGTGTCCCCTGAGCCCATGATCCGTTCTAAAAGCCGGGAGGAAGCTGCTGCCCAGGCCCGCAGGTGCCAGCGCTTCCGGTCAGGGGCAGAGTCCTCACGCTTGGCCCCTCTCCTGACGGGACATGACCCTCAAAGGGAAGGGGCTCCCCCTGCCCTGAAACGGGAATCCAAACCAGACTAAGGAAAGAGCTTTCTTCCCTCACCGGTGTGGCTCAGTGGATAGAGCGTCAGCCTGCGGACTGAGAGGTCCCAGGTTCGATTCCGGTCAAGGGCATGTACCTTGGTTGCGGGCCCAGCCCCAGGAGGGGGTGTGCAGGAGGCAGCTGATCCATGTTTCTCTCTCATTGATGTTTCTAGCTTTCTATCCCTCTCCTTTCCTCTTTGTAAAAAATCAATAATATATATATTAAAAAAAAAAAGAAAAGAAAAAAGAAAGAGCTTTCTTAAAAGTGAAAGTGCAGCCGAAACCGGTCTGGCTCAGCGGATAGAGCGTCGGCCTGCGGACTGAAAGGTCCCAGGTTCCATTCCGGTCAAGGGCATGTACCTTGGTTGCGGGCACATCCCCAGTAGGGGGTGTGCAAGAGGCAGCTGATCAATGTTTCTAGCTCTCTATCCCTCTTCCTTCCTCTCTGTAAAAAAAAATCAATAAAATATATATATTTTTTAAAAAAGTGAAAGTGCAGCTGGCATACAATATGAACTTAGTGTCAGGTGCACACCAAGGATGCAACATTCGTGTAGCTTACCAAGTGACCCCCATAGGAAGTGTGACCCTCGGTCCCCGGGCGGAGTTATGCCGACACCATTGATCCTTCCTTCCCTGTGCTGTGCACACCCCTCAGCTTGCCAGGCACCGGCAGGCAGACTGCTGTAAGGCTCCTGGGAGCGCGGGCTTTTAATCACTGGGACGGGAAGCAAGAGCTTGTGGCAAGTCACAGGGCTGCCTGCCCCGGCCTCGGCGGCTCCTCGGAGGCCGCGGGGCTGGCTGCCCCTGGCCCCGCTCTGCCTACGGAGCCCCTCCGGGCAGCGGGGAAGGCGAGGGGAAGACGGGGTGAAACGTGGACGAGGGAAGAGAGCCGCGGGCAGCTGCCCTCCCCAGCACCTGGCCGGGGCTCTGGCGGGCACGCGAGTGACCGTGACCAGGAGCGGCAGCGCCACAGGCTCCAAAGGCGCAGGCGTCACGCGGACAGGCCCGGGGACCCCCGTGGGGCCGGGGCGCGGGAGCCGTCGGCCTCCGAGTTCAGGCCACACAGATGCACGGCCCGGCCTCCCCCGGCTGCCGCGCGTGGGGACGTGTTTGGAAACCTCTCTCCGAAGGGCCGACCCCACCCACCTTGAGCCAGCAGGCTCCCAGACATAAATAAACCAGGGCCCTGGTGCCTGCCAAGCCCTGTCTTCTTGGCAAGAGCCTCACCCGCACAGGGCGGCCCCTCACCCCCGGCCCCCCGGAGCACAGAGGGGGTTTATTTACGCCGGGGCGGGCGGAGGGGAAGTCCTGCCGCCGATGAATCTGGTGGGGGAGTGGCCGCAGCCTGCCCTGCTTTCGATGACGAGCCCCCAGTTCCCCAGCTGCGGCCTGCAGATAACACCGCCGACACGGGCGCCGGGGACGGTCCAGCCATGACATCATCCCCCCCCTCCCTCCTCCGCACCTGGCCTCTCCCCGCCCTGCCCGCCCTCCACGCCGGGGGCAGCGGGCTGGCCTGGCAGTAAGAGCCCTCCTGCCCCTGGGCCCTCCTGCCGGCCTCTGAAGGCTGCCCAGGCACCCTCTGTGAGCTCCCAGCTCCCCCACCCAGACCCCCGGGCTGCTCCCCGTGATCAGAGGGGACGGAGCACTCTGCACCGAGGGGAAAGGGCGAGCAGGGCAAGGGCGGGGGCGAGGGGCAGAGCTAGCTGGTAAACCCACACTCCTGCGCTAGCCCTCCCCACGGAGCCCCACCGCGGACACCGCGCACAGCCGGAGGGTGGGAGGGAGGTGGTGACAGCTGGGGAGAGGTTTGTGGGGGAGGGGTTTTATTTGTTTTAATCCTCACCTGAGGATATTTTTTCCATTGCTTTCCAGAGAGAATGGGAGGGAGTGACGAAGGGAGGAAAGGGAGGGAAGGGAGGGAAGGAGAAAGAGGAACACCAATGTGAGAGACCATCACCTCGGCAGCCTCCTGCACGCACCCCGGCGGGGGACAAAGAGCAAACCTGCAACCCAGGTGTGTGCCCTTAGCTGGGACTTGAACCCAGGACCCTTTGGGGCCCCAGGCCGGTGCTCTGTGCACTCAGCAACGCCGGCCGGGGCAGGGGAGAGGTTTTAAACGAGCAAGAACAACCCGGACAGGGAAGAAATAGGAGAAAGGGGACACAGACTGCTGACTCCTGCCAGTCCGATCCCAGGTAAGGAAGCCAGCACGAAAGAGTTCCTCGGGTTTCCTGAGCACACGTTTTCTAGAAACTGCCGCTCAGCAGAGAGCAGATTCAAACAGAGGGCAGGAACTCAGCCGCCGAGGAACCAGGCCGCCCATGTCACGGCGCTGGGGTTCCCAGGCCACACGGACGGGGACCCAGAAGTCGTGTCACTCGCCTTTCTCTCTTCGCCCGCCAACCCCCCAGGGTGCCAGCGGACGCCGACCACGTGTCTCCACTTCACAGCTATGAGACAGAGTCGTCCCTTGCTCCGCGTCACACAAATAATAGAAGGCAGAATGGTGAGGCTGCGGTGACGGCGTTTTTTGCTGTTTTAAAGCAGGGGTCATGCCGAAACCGGCTTGGCTCAGTGGGTAGAGCGTCGGCCTGCGGACTGAAGGGTCCCAGGTTCAATTCCTGTCAAGGGCATGTACCTTGGTTGCGGGCACATACCTAGTAGGGGGTGTGCAGGAGGCAGCTGATCGATGTTTCTCACTCTCCATCCGTCTCCCTTCCTCTCTGTAAAAATCAATAAAATGTATTTATAAAAAAAAAAAAAAGCAGGGGTCGGCAGACTCATTAGTCCACAGAGCCAAATATCAACAGCACAACGATTGACATTTCTTCGGAGGGCCACATTTTTTTTAAACTTAAACTTCTTCTAATGCCACATCTTCAAAATAGACTCGCCCAGGCCGTGGCATTCTGTGGAAGAGCCACACTCAAGGGGCCAAGGAGCCGCACGTGGCTCTCGAGCCGCAGTTTGCCGACCTCGGTTTTAAAGGGACTTATTTAAGGCACCACCTCAGAGGCGGCTGACGGGGTTTGAAGGGGACAAACGACAGCCAGGCCCCGTCACCAAGGCAGCACCTCGGCTGGGGCTGGGGACCCCATCGTGTCCCTCCGCGGAGCCCACCCTCTCCTCGGGGCTCCGGGGCCCCCGATTCCTTAGGTTGGGGTGGGATGAGCCTCCCCGGGGCAGCCCAGCAACCTCAGCTGCCGCCGGGGTGTTGTGATAACTCAGCCCCCGAGAGGACTCTCTGGTCAGGGCTCTGGCCTGAGAGCCAGCTGGTGCCTTCTACACAATGGCGAGGGGTGCTGCGGCGAGGGAGGCTTATGAATTAAAAATAGATGCCAGCAATCACCAGGGAGCTTGCAGGGAGCATGTGGGGCTGTGTTTACTCGAGAGAGAAGAATACCTCCTATTCATGCCAGAGACCAGGGGGGGAACCACCGCGGCTTCTCGCACCAACCAATGGCCTCGGGGCCTGGTAAGTCAGCTGACACCGCGGGGCTCCCTCCCTGACCTGGAAGGACCCCCCCCCGCCCCCCCCCCCTCAAGGCCACAGCTGTCCGCGGAGGGACGGCTCCGGGTTAGGAAGCTGTGTGACCGAGCGAGATGTCAACAAGGAGATCAGGTCGCCCTCCCTGGGCCGAGGCAAGCCTTGCGTAGAAACGGCCTCCACCTGATCTCTCGGACACAGAGGATCTAGTCTCCCCCCTGCCCTGGACCAGCTGGGCACCCTCAGACCAGCAGCCCCTGGGTTCCTCCCGCTCAGCCTTGGTCTGTCCAGCTGGAACGTGGAGACCATAAATGCCTGCCTCCCAGGGATGTTATGAAGATTAACCAGGCGGTGCACGGGACTGCGCTTTGGAGAGCTGAGCGCTTTCGACAAGGATAGAAAACAATCACAGGAACAACCCATTTCCCCATCACCACCCTGACTGACCCCAGGAGCCGTCCCCCACCCAGCTCACCCAAGAGTCTCTGGGCCTGGCCTCGGCTGGCAGCGAGAAGAGAACCTGCCCTCTGGGTATCTCCAGGGCACTGAGAAGGCCACCTGCGAGCCACCCGTGCTCCGAGTCAGCAAACGTCTACCACCCTTCCCAGCTTCCCACGGGGCCCACCGCCCACCCGCTCCACCTGCCCCAGGGGCAGAGACTGCCCGGCCCGTGTTCCCCCTTGTAGCACCAGAGACCTTCGCTTAACAGGACTGCTCTAATTTGATTTTTAAAATGTGTCGGATGACTCAGCAGTGAGAGGTGGGCCCGGCTGCCTAACATGCAGGGGTGATGGTGCTGGGCCTTTCAGAGGCAAACCCCACCCCCCCACCCCCCAACACCACACTACCCTTCTGAAGATACATCCAGATCTCACTCTTGGAACAGACTTCTTCGCAGCTGAAACTTTGCTTGCAAACGGTCCAGCGCCACCGTCTTAAATACTGCCTGTACACACTGACAACTCCCCGGCGTGCGCCTCCAGCCTGGCTCTCTCCCTGAGACTCCAGATTTATGCCTCCGATTGCTTAGCATTTCCTCGTGGGTGTTTAATAACCATCTCAAATGCGGCGTGTCTAAAACCCGCTCCGTCTCTACCCCCACCGCCCCTGCCGAGTATCTGTTCCGCTTGCTGCTGCTCCCCCCACCCCACCCCCCCCCATCTCCGTCAAGGGCAGTCTCTTCCCTCCGGCCGCCAGGCCAAACCCTGGCAGGCCATCTTCGCCTGCTCCCTGTCATGCCCGCATCTGTCAGAGGCGGGTGCAGCTTGATCTCTGAAGCAAATCCAGAGCCCACCACGTCTCCTCACCTCCAGCTCCCCCACCCTGCTGCAAGCCATCACCTCCCCGCAAGAGGGTTCCAGCGCTTTCTGCCTGGGCTCCAGGCTCATGGCCTGGCTCACAGCACGTTCTCCACCCAGCAGCCGGAGTGATTGAAAGGTGTCACTCCTCTGTACGAAACTTTCTAATGACTTTCCATCGCACCTGAGGGGGGAAAAAAAAAGTCAAAAGCCTTCTTCCTGGCCTACGGGGCCCTATGTGGTCTGCAATCCTCCCTGGCCATCTTTAATAAACAAACAAACAAATAAATAAACCTAATAAATAAATAAATAAATAAAACAACTCAAGCCGAAACCAGTTTGGCTCAGTGGATAGAGCGTCGGCCTGCAGACTGAAAGGTCCCAGGTTCGATTCCGGTCAAGGGCATGTACCTTGGTTGCGGGCACATCCCCAGTGGGGGGTGTGCAGGAGGCAGCTGATCGATGATTCTCTCTCATCGATGTTTCTAACTCTCTATCTCTCTCTCTTCCTCTCCGTAAAAAAATCAATAAAATATATTTTTTTAAAATACAAACCACTCAAAATAAGATTTCCCCAACCCCATTATCACTGGCCTTTCTCCCTCCAGACCAGCTACACGTGCTGCCACGCCTTCCACCGTCTCCCTCAATGCCCTGAAACTGGCTTCTTGCTGGTTACCAGTGACCCCCGCAGCCCCACCTTGATACTTACTACCCATCTACGTTCCCAAACCCAGATCGGACCTGCACCCCTGCCACACTCCACTCTGCGGACCACTTCCTGCTCCTTCGATGCCTTTCTCCTCTGGCTTCGGCCTCCTCTCTGCAGGTTCACTCCTCATACCTGCTGCTCTGTCCCTAGAGGTCAGACCCGCCCTGGGTCTCCTCCTCACTCAACTCATGCGTTTCCGGAGTCTCATCCACACCCAGCGCCGACTTCCAGGGCGCTAGACCCAGCCAGGACCTCGCCCCCTGAACCCGGCGGCCAGCTGGTGCTCTGTAGTCAGACAGCAGCAAAACGGAACTTCTCCCTCTCCTCCCACACATGCTCCTTCCGCCGTGTTTCCTAACTAGGGAGAGCCCCGGCCCCAGACCCTGGAGCCGCCCTCTCCTCCCTCCCTTCTTCGTCTTCCATGTCCACTTCTCAACTTGTACCTCTGATTCTAACGCCACGTGTCTTCTGGCTGTTTCCTCCCCGTGCCTCACCAGCCTCGGTCTACCTGTCAGTCCCCCAAAGTGCCGGACTCTCCGACCGCAAGGAGCCCCTAGGAGCCCCTGGCACCAGCTAAATTGCTTTTGTGCCCACTGTGCCTTCCCTCTCTGGTCCCCTCCGCCCAGTTCTTCGCTGCCAAAATGATATTCCTTCTTCAAGGTTTAGAGCAGGGGTGGGCAAACTTTTTGACACGAGGGCCACAACGGGTTCTTACACTGGACCGGAGGGCCGGAACAAAAGCATGGATGGAGTGTTTGTGTGAACTAATATAAATTCAAAGTAAACATCATTACATAAAAGGGAACGGTCTTTTTTTTATTTTTTATTTTACCGTATTTGCCGGCGTATAAGACGATTTTTTGGCCCTGAAAAATATGCCTCCAAGTGGGGGGTAGTCTTATACGGCGAGCATATAACAAACTCTGTATTTTTAGTGGAAATGTTAGGGGGTCGTCTTATACGCCCAGTCGTCTTATACGCCGGCAAATACGTATTTTTCAGGGCAAAAAAATCGTCTTATACGCCGGCAAATACGGTAATAGTTTAGAACAGCCATCCGGCCCGCGGGCCGTAGTTTGCCCACGCCTGGTTTAGGGCGATGGCTTCCTCCAGGAGGTCTTTGCCAGCTAGCTCCCCCTTCCCCTCCAGCCTCCCTCTCCCGAAGCTTCCGCGGTCTCTGTCCCAGCCTCCTCACCCCACCGCTGTCTCCCCTCCACCCAGTGCCCTCCCTGAGGACACACCTCTGGCTTCTTCACTCTCACCGCGCAGAATGGAATATTCGAGAAACTCTTGTTACATGGGTAAGTTCGGGAAGAACCAACCTAGACTGTCTCCTTACTGAGCAGCACTTCCTGGATCCCGCCCCTTTGGCTGGTAACGATAATAAAAGCACCACTCTCTCAGGCTCATCCGGTCCAAGTATGTTACACCTATGAACCCACTGACTCCTATAGCAGCAACTCTGTGACTATCCCCGTTTTCACCCGGGGAGACGGAGGTACAAGGAGGCTAAGCGACTGGTGGGGCTGGCAAGTGGCAGAACCAGGGTTGCGCTCCTAACCGCTGCACGCAATTCCTCTCAACAGCACGTTGGGAGGAAACGGACCAAAATTAACATTAGCCTGAGCCTTTGGGGTCCCCCCTGGCTCCGGCTTAGCCTATCTCTGCCTCCTTCACGCAGGCAGACAGATCCGCAGGCCACAGGGGGGTCCAAGCCCACTCTGGGGGGGGCCCAGCTCCGCCCCCAGGTGCAGCACCACCCCCTGCGCCCCGAAACAGCACTGGCCTCTGAGTAGCTTCCCCGCTCCCCCGACCTGAAAGGCCCTCCTCACCTCGCCCCACCTCACCTTGTCCCCGACGCCCTCGGCCTCCTCGGCCAAGAGGTACACGTTGCCACCGTCGGCCAGCAGCAAGGCGGTGTCGGTGGTGGAGGAGGAGCGGGGCCGGCACTGGTGCTGGTGCAGGAGGGCGGCCAGGCTGCTGTCCTGGGGCGCCTTGCGCAGCAGGTGGGGGCTGCCGCCGCGCTGGGGCTCCAGGGAGCTGCTCTTGGTCCGCCGGCTGCCGCTGCCCCCGCCGCTGCCCCCGCTGCCGCCGCTGTGCAGGCTGGAGCCCCGCTTGATGGAGGGCCGGGAGCGGATCTGCTGGAGCACACGGTTGAAGGCGGTGGGCCGGGCGGGCAGGTCGTGCAGGGACATGGCGTAGGAGACCCGATGCATCTCGGGGGAACGCTCCTTCTCATCCGGGGAGTCATGGTCAGGCACGCCCTGCGGCTGGGGCTGTGGCTGCGGCGGCGGCGGCTGCTGGCAATCCTGAGACGGCGGGTGCTCCCTCTCTCGCGACCGGCGGCGGCTGTGGAACAGGTGCTTCAGGCCGTGGCTGAACATGGAGCCCTCCGAGAGCTGCTGGATTTTCTGAAGAGGGAGAGACGGAGGCCCCTGGTGAGTGGGACGCTCCCGAACGCCCGGCGGGCGGGTGGAAGTGAGGAGTCTGCCCCTGGGAGATGAGGGCAGCCACCACGGCTGTCTGAACCTGGAACACCCTAGAAAGGACCCGTGTCAAGATCACGCCTTGCAGAGAGGTGGCCGCCCACACTTGTTCCTTTCCTGCCAAAGAAATGCACCTCCACGGCTCCCCACAGGACAGTCCCAGGCCACACGTGGGGTCAGGGTTACTGGGCATGAGGTCCTCGGGGCTAGTCTGGGGCACAGGGGCCCCCGCAGGCAGCACTGAGGTGGTTTCCCTCTGGTCTGATCCCCCCTGTCTCCAGCCCCTTCCTCATTCTAAGGTAGCTCCTCCTTCAAGCTGCACGGGCTCCTCTAGCTCATCAAGAATCCATTTCTGAAGAGGCCTCATGGTGGCACTCTGGGAAAATCAGAGCCACACTATCAGGCTATGCTATTGTAGCAGACACTGCTAACTGCACACTCAGTATCTTTCCCCCTCTCCTTCTTTCTTTCTTTTTGATATATATTTTATTGATTCTTTACAGAGAGAAAGGGAGAGATACAAGGGAGAGATTGATTCTTTATAGAGAGGAGGGGAGAGAGTCAGAAACATCGATGAGAGAGAAACATCGATCAGCTTCCTCCTGCACACTCCCTATGGGGGGTGTGCCCACAGCCAAGGTACATGCCCTTGACCGGAATCGAACCTGGGGCCCTTGAGTCCACAGGCCAGCACTCTATCCACTGAGCCAAACTGGTTAGGGCTCCCCCTTTCTTTCTTAACAACCAAACTGCATAGCCTTCATGCACCTTACTAAAAATTCCTGCTCTGTCAGACTCCCTTGCAGCTAAGAGTAGCCACATGACACAGTTTTATATAAAAAAACAAAACAAAACAAACACAAAAAAAACCACACAAGGTGAGACTCTCTAGAAAGACTTGCTTCCCTGACAAAGGTCCTGGCCTTCCTACTGCTTCCTGCCCGGAATGTGGAGGCAGTGCCCGGAGATGCAGCAGCCATCCTGCCACCGGGTGACTGGCATGATGTGAAGGTCCGTTTGCACACGGTGGAGCCTGAGAAACTCGAGGGCCCTACGGAACCCCCAAACCAGCTCTGGGTGCCTGTCCTGGGGTTATTTTTAAATTTTTTTAAAATATATTTTATTGATTTTTACACATAGAGGAATTGAGAGGGATAGAGAGTTAGAGATGTCGATGAGAGAAACATCGACCAGCTGCCTCTTGCATCCCCCAATGGGGATGTGTCCACAACCAAGGTACGTGCCCTTGACAGGAATTGAACCCGGGATCTTTCAATCCGAAGGCCAACGCTCTATCCACTGAGCCAAACCGGTTTCGGCTGTCCTGGGATTCTTGCTGCAAGAACAACACGAGTATGATGTTCTGTTATCTGGAGCCAGTCTTGTTCCTGGTATTGTTCACAACAAAATAAACTTCCCTGGAGATTCCAGGGCAGTGAGTGCATCCACGTGCCAGGAGGGTGGGGCACCCCCAGTTCCTTCAGGACAGAAACTCCCGCACTTGGGACCCCTCCAGACCTCTTCCTCTGGCTGTTCCTCCGTGTCCCTTATAACAAGCTGGTAACCGTAAAATAAATAAATAAATAAATAAATAAATAAATATGTCCAGCCGGTGTGGCTCCGGGGTTGAGCGTTGACCTATGAACCAGGAGATCACAGTTCAATGCCTGGCCAGGGCATATGCCCGGGTTGCAGGTTCAATCCCCCATGGGGGGCATGCGGGAGGCAGCCGATCTGTGATTCTCTCTCATCACTGATGTTTCTATCTCTCTCTCTCCCTGCCCCTCTCCCTTCTTCTCTAAAATCAATAAAAAATATTTTTAATAAATAAACTCCTGTGGCCAAACCTTTAAAGCAGTCAGTAATGTGACCACTTCTTTAGCACAAGTATCAAAACCTGCTGTCCAAATGAGTGCCTTTCCCCTCAGGCTGGAGCGAACCCAAGAGGCGCTGAGCCCTGGCCTCAGCCGGCCCTGCAGCTCTGCGGCTGAGATCCCCCACCTGCTCCCGGGCAGGCTGCTCAGAGAGGCAGGCAGCCAACCACCGGGCCAGCGCAGACAACGTGCGCTGTAATCGCAGACAGCTGCTGCTGTCGGGGGGGTGGGGTGGTTTCTGTGGCCGGGCTGAGCCCCCAGAGCCCATGGGAGGGAGGCCGGGACCAGGAGGACCAGGTGAGAACCCACAGTCCGCACCTCCAGAGCGGGAACTCTGAACCAGCCATGTGGGGCCCCAGGAGCCACGTCTGGGGGGACAGCCCTTCATCGCCTGAGGCGGCCTCCGTCCTTTTAGAAACATTCTAGAGAGTGACACTTCCTGGGTTTTCTTTTTCTCTGGACACAAAACTTCCGGAGCAAGAAAACTGAGACCATGTAGGAACCAGAAGACACTCGCTGCCTGTAGGCCTGCGTTGGCTGCCCCACGCTCGCTGCTCCTCTCTCCCCCGCGTGGTCTGTGCGGACCGCTGCCCCTGCGTGTCCGCGGCCACGCCGCCACGGAGCTGTGTCACCGGTCACCTCCCCGAGTCTCCCTGCAGTCCTCCACGCGGGCGGGCCCTGGCCTCACCCATCCCACCGACCCGATGAGTTACCTCATCGGAGCTCACGGTACACTGACCTTTCACTGTCCCAGTGAGCTTTTTCTCCCGCATTATCGCACCTGATGTCCCCCAGAAACTAACAGCGGTGACAGTTCCATTTTCAGACGAGTGACTTAAAGCTGCCACCACCCCAGTCTGGGAAGTTTGACTCTGGGACCGCCCCCGAGGTCAGGCTGCACAATGCCAGCTTTCCCGTGGGAGTCGCCACCCCTCGGGGCCCGAGGAGGCAGGGCCCCCTGAATCCACTCCGGGTAGAACCCAGGCAGCCTGGACGGGGGGGCCCAGGCGGCCATGGGCTAGAAAGGGCCAGATTCACCGTCTCCAGACCCGGCGAGAGCCAAGACACCTCCCTCCTCCTTATGCCCGAGCTGATACCAGCCCTCCCTCCCTCCAGTGCCGACCGAGGATGGGCCAGCTGGCTCTGGCACTGGGCCAGCTGCTTCTGCCAAATGGTCCCATTACATGTCACACAGACGGCCTTTCTAGCGTCCCATTCCAGGCCTTTCTCCCCTCCCCACCAGTCCTAGCCCAGCTTCTCCGGCACTGAGGCCCGCCTCCCATGCCCACTCAGGTCAGAAACAGGCCCTCTGGCCTCCCTCCCCCGAGGTCCCAGCGCCCGGCGGCACTTCCTGCCCTCGGCGCAGTCCCAGGAAATGGGCGGAGGCGCCATGGACAGCGGCCAACGCCGTCCGCCCCGTGGCCTTGCATCCCAAGATCCTGGGCCCGTTTGTTTTCAATATTACACAACAGCATTCTTCAAAGGGCTTGCCAATGTGTGCGGTCACTCCAGCCCGATGCCAGCCTGCCCCTGGGGAAGGAGGAGGGGGCGGCTGCAGCAGCAAGTGTCTCCGTTTTTGCAGGGGAAGAAACGGAGGCCGGCACCGCTACGTGCGTGGCTCGCCCAAATCACACAGACAAAACCCTCAGCTTCTGAGGGGCCTTCCCCTGCTTGCCCCCTGACCCCAACCCTGGAGTGGACACGGTGGCCATCTGCATCCTGGGACAGTAGCAAAGGCAGGTTCAGAACAAAACAAACCGCCCTCGCCGGTTTGGCTCAGGGGACAGAGCGTCAAGCCTGCGGACTAAAGGGTCCCCAGGTTCGATTCCAGCCAAGGGCACATGCCCCGGGTTGCAGACTTTATCCCCGGTGGAGGATGTGCAGGAGGCAGCCGATCGATGATTCTCTCTCATCACTGATGTTTCTATCTCTCCTTCTCCCTCTCCGGAATCAATAAAGATATATTTTAAAGCAACAACAAACGCCCGGGCTAGGAGGCGCACGGCCCCCTGAACCCAGTTGGACTTGGACAAAGACCTCTGACGCTGTGGCTTCGTGTCACACAGGACCTCTGGCCCAGCAGCGTGGAAGAGTCTGCTCAAGCCTGTGGTAGGCATGAAGGAAGCGAACAGAAAGGTCAAAGGCTAGTGGGGGGCAGGTGAGCTCCAAAGGCAAGGCAAGAAAGCAGGGTGGCGGGCCGGACGGCTCCTGCACGTGGGTGCCCAGGAGGAGGTGGTTAAGGGGTTTGGATACAATATGCTGTGTTAAAAAAAACAACAACAACAACATCCACTCAGCACATCCACGGGACCAGCCTCGAGTTTTGGAAAACCATGGTGACTAGCTGGAGGGGACTGAGCCACCGACGCAGCAGAAAGCAAGCGCCACCTGCTCCGGCGAGCGGGCTCCAGCTACCAAATGTCACTTGCTTTTCCGCGCCGACTCCGGCTCTTTCCCCGGCGGCCCGGAACCAGTTTTGGTGGCCAACCGGAGCCACGCAGTAGGAAAAGGGGCTGAGACGTCTCAGGGTCAGAGGTGGGCACTCACGGCGGCTTCCTGATTCCCAGGGAAAAGCAAGATCTCCCCCAAACAGCCCGGAGGCTGGGAGAGAGCAGACAGAGAGCTCCCGCGTCGTCGGCTGCCTGGGCGCGGGGAGGGGCGGGGGGGGGGGCCGCTGCCTCCTTCCCCGGGACTCTCTCTCAGGGCAGGAAGGACCCCATCTTCTTCGGGGACGCCGTCCTCTCCGGAAGAAAGGGCGGACTGGACGGCGTCTGAGAGATCCTCCCTGAGACGCCTGTGGTCTCCGAACAGCCGGGCTCCGTCTGTTTTCCTCCCTGGGTGCGGGTCCCCCAAAGAGGAAGTCCGCTCCAGAATCTGCAAACACAGCTGCACGAGGCCAACAGTAAAACGCTTCGAGGTGCAGAGTCCCTGCCACCATCCGATGAAAAACAGCCAAAGGGGCTTCTCCTGCCCGCAGGTCCCTGGTTCCCCACCCCTCCCAGCAAAGCTGGAAGCGTCTTGAAAAGCCACACCAACGTACAGCGCCCGGATCCCTCCCGGCAGCTGACCGCACGTCCCGTCCGCACACTCGGGTTTGCAACTCCCTCTGTCCCCCATGAAGGTTTGGCTGAGGGTTCAGGGGGGTGACTGGGTCACGGTGAGCCTCGGTGAGCCTAAGTCGCCAACGTCTCTCTATTTATAGGGTCTCTATGGAAACGGGGCGAGCACTAGAGAGCTAATGGCCGGGAAAACCCACAGAGTTCTACTCTCCGGGATGCGGAGTGAACTGCGGAAGTCTCCGACGGCTCTTCAGAAGCTTCGGGTGGGGACCCCGGGGTCGGAGGGGGACGGGAGCCGTCGCCCCAGGTCTGGCACCAAGGACCACAAGGAAGAGTGAACAGGCCTGTTTGGGGTTTCTATTAGAAGCACAGTGATGAAAGGGTTTTTTTTTTTTTCTTAATCGTTTCTTCTCCAGCATCATAGCTGACATTAGAAAAGACCTCAACCCGAGCAAATGATTTCCCCATTCCCAATTTTATTCGTTTCCTTTGTGGCTCATAGAGTTCTGTCTAGAGCAACCGTGGGCAAACTATGGCCCGCGGGCCGGATCCGGCCCATTCGGCTGTTCTATCCGGCCCCGCGGAGCCGAAAGAGCGGAGGGTTCTCTTGCTCTCCCCTCCGCTCCTTCACCAGCAGCCCAAGATGAGAGTGCCAGCATGGTCAGGTTGCTTTTGTTCCGGCCCTCTGGTCCAGTTTAAGAACCCATTGTGGCCCTCGAGTCAAAAAGTTTGCCCACCGCTGGTCTAGAGCCAATCCAAGGTGGGACGGTGACCTCACCCATGGGGTCATTAGGAAGGACCGACTCAGCATCCACCAGCACAGGAGGTTGTGATTCAGATTACCTGCCTGGTGTGCCCTCTCCCTGCCTCCCCTCTGACCACACCGTCTGCAGGGAGCTCACCGCCCCTCACCCCGGCTCTGAACTCGGGAGAGTCTACAGAGCACATTATCTGCAATTAATCATGGACTGCCCCATGATATGGCTTCCCCCGCTCTCTCAAGTGTCACCCAAACTTTTCACTGTTTCTTTTTAAAAATATATATTTTAGTGATTTTTTATAGGGAGGAAGGGAGAGAGATAGAAAGCCAGAAACACTGATGAGAGAGAAACATCGACCAGCTGCCTCCTGCACAGCCCCCACAGGGGATGAGCCCGCAACCCAGGTACATGCCCTTGACCAGAATCGAACCTGGGACCCTTGAGTCCGCAGGCTGACGCTCTACCACTGAGCCAAACCAGTTTTGGCTTCACTGGCTTTTGGACGAAATCGACAACGAGTATATGAGTGAATGGAGGACAGAACCTGTATCATCTCTATCTTAGTGTCCCTAATATCACCCGGCAGAGACAGCAACACAAACACGGTAAGTGGCGCTTAATTATGTTTACTTTCTTCTTTTTAAAAATATATTTTATTGATTTCTTACAGAGAGGAAGAGAGAGGGATAGAGAGTTAGAAACATCGATGAGAGAATCATTGATTCTCAGCTGCCTCCTGCACACCCCTACTGGGGATGTGCCCGCAACCAAGATACATGCCCTTGACCGGAATCGAACCTGGGACCTTTCAGTCTGCAGGCTGACGCTCTATCCACTGAGCCAAACCAGTTTCGGCTATGTTTACTTTCTGAGTGGAACTACCCACGACTACAAAAGGATCTTTAAAAAGTCATTTCATCCTTAGACGACTACTTTTCCAAAGATCTACAGTGCTCAGTAGGGCCGATTTTTGTTGAACCCAGATCCCTCCAGCTGCATTTCCAACCCTTGTCTGGGTAACTGACAGGACCCAGCTGGCGTGGAGGCGCGTGGCAGACCCCCGAGCTCCAGCGTTCACTGTCCCCACACGTGGCTTCGGTGGGACTCGGGTCCCTATGCCAGCTTTGTTTTCCCGGGCGGGCATCCCTCAGCTCACGTGGCTGAAATGAGGAAGCCTTTCCCCGTTTGGTTTGGAAAGTCAGCCGCTGTCTTTCTCACATCGTCACGAAACGTTCCTGCTGTCCCTCAACAGCTTTGTTCTAACGTCTTAACGAGGAGAGAGGCTGGCGCGTTTGGCTGGCTGAGGTGGGCCCTGCCCAGCCAAGCCCTCGTTCTAAGAAGGAGCCTCCTAGTCTATGGGGATGTCAAATGGAGGGGCCGTTTCTCACAGGAGCGATGAAGGTGAAGACGAGTCTTAAGTTGGCCTCCAAGACCATCACTGAGGAGCCAGCCGGGCTTTGTCCCAGCCCAACACTCACTTTTTTTTTTTAAACTTCAACCCCAAATTCAGATCCTAGCAGATGTTTCCATTCCCTGAGGGAGAGATTCTTGTTCATGGGATTGGCAGTTAAGACACAAGTAGATGCGCTGAGAGGACGTTCTGTAAATACCGAGCCGGCGGGACAGTTCCCGCTAGAACGAGGCAGCTGGGACCTGATCTAGGACACACGTGGCGACAGAACAGAGAGCTGCTTTTGCCACATGCCTTCCCATCGGTCGCTAGCCCCTCCTGAGCCTACGTGCGGGGCTGCTCTGAATGTAACCGAAGGCAGAGGGGATGGGAGTGGGGCAATCCTGGGCCTCACATTAAGGGCAGGTGGGATGAAAACAGGTGACCTCGCCCTAACCGGTTTGGTTCTGTGGGTGGAGCAGCGGACCGCAGATCCCCAGACTGAAGGGACCCGGGTTCAATTCCCGTCAAGGGCACAGACTTCAGTTGCAGGCTCCTTCCCCAGCCCCTGCCTGGGCCTGTGCCTGAGGCAACCAATCGCTGTATCTCTTTCACATCGATGTTTCTCTCTCTCTGTGTGTCCCTCTCCTTCCCTCCCACTCTCTCTAAAAAAAAAATAATCAAAAAATATCCTCAGGTGAGGATTAACAAAAAACAAAACAAACAGGTGACCTCACCATTCTTCAGCACCCTCCACTGGTCCTGACTATGTACAGGCTGGGAAAACAAGTGCCATGCCAGCCCAAAAGGGTGCTGACCCTGAAGGGACCTGGCCCCCCGCCATTTCACACACACACAAACACACACACACAGACACACACACACACACACACACACACACACACACACATACACACACACACACCCGCTTGGAAAGCCCCGATCTTCTGGCTTCATCATTAACATTCCACCCTTCCTTTCACATCCTGCTCTACGTCCACCTCCCCCAGAACATCTTTTCCAATGCTTCTGATTGATCACATCTTTCCCTGTGCTTCTGATTCCATCATTGAAGCAACCTGAGACCCATGTGTCCTTCGATGGATGACTCTCTTGCAAGCACTCCGTCCTGGTTGGCCGGAAGCTCGGCTACAGGCAGAGGCAGTGCCCGCTGCCAAAGAACCGATCCTCCCTGGCCTTGCTCTTAGGTCCCCCTCAGTCCTGCCTCCCCCGAGGGCCCCACTCCCACCTGAGACTGCAGGGGTCTCCACACCTCAGCACCTCGCTTCTAACGTGGAGGCAGGGGCCTCGAGGTGCAGCCAGGCCACACCGAGCCACACTCCTGCCGTGGGAACCTCCCCCGAGTCCCAGAGCGCACACGCCTCCATCCCGCCCTCATCCCTATGAATAGCTTGTCTCCTCCACTGAACACGGGGAGAAACCCAGGCCCATTAATTTTATCAAAACCTTAGGGCCTAGGCCTTAAAAAACAAAAACAAAAAGTAAAACAAACAAAAGAACAGAACAAGCAGCAGAGTTTCCCCGGAACGCCAATGTTCTCTTTCTTGACTTGGGCAGTAGGGAGATGGGGTGTTGGATTTTGCCACTGTTACTTTAAAGCCTACCTGTCTTTTCAGACACGTGTGTGTATATGCAGGTCGTATGTCACAGTTTAAAACAGCGCCGTTCCCACTGAAGGTGCTGGCACCTGTGGACCGTGACCCCTCCCCCAGCGGGCGGGCGGCGAGAGCGCTGAGAGCAGGGCCTCCATGGGGGTGAGGGCTGAGGCCCCCCGCTCACAGGCCAGGCGGAGGAGCGGCCACGGCTGGCCCTGGGCTTCTGATCGCTTTTCCTGACCTTCCGGAGTGGGACCAGGGTATGGTGGGAATGAACGCACGCGAGCGGGAGCCCAAATGGGTCTTGGGTCAAAAGCACTTGGAATAATGGCATTTGGAGCCACCCCCTGCCTCTTCCGGGAAGAATATAAATAAACACTGCTCAGAAATCCCCGGGGAAACGATGCGCAGGGGCTTTTGTGAGGGAAAGGAACCTCCAGGGAAAGGCTTCTGGCAGGCACATCCAGACCCTTCCTTTCCGGAAATTCCTCCCGCTACACCAGAGGGAGGTGGGGAGGGGTGGGGAGGGGAGAGGGAGGGCAGGGGAAAGAGGGCAGAGGGGAGAAGATTGGGGGTTTCCTCCCCTGCCTTCAGCTTCTGAGCTGCATCAGGACCGGACCAGGGACCTGCGCTTAGCCACTCGCCCCGGCCTCAGAACACCTCAGAACGTCCATCACCTGCTGCATTGGCACCGGAGTGCCCTTTCTGCCAGTCTTCCCCGAGCTCCGCCCACTCCCACTCTCCCTGGAGCCGGGCTCCTCGCTGGAGAATTCCAGTGTACTCTGGGTCAGCCAATGCTCTCTGTGGCCAGCAATCCTGGCATCTCCTAGCAGGGCTTATGGGAGCAGCCAGGGACTGGGTAACGATGACAGTGGCATCAAGACGTGAGCTCGGAAAAAGGGCTCAGGGTTTGAAACATGGCGGACGACGTGGACCAGCAACAAACTACCCACACTGCACAGAAGAGCCCCTGGATCTCATCAGGCTCAGCCTGCATGAGCGGATTTCTGTGAAAATGAGAAATGACAGGGAGCTTCGAGGTAGATTACACGCTTATGATCAACATTTAAATATGATATTGGGAGATGTGGAAGAAACTGTGACTGCCATAGAAACTGATGAGGAAACATATGAAGAGATATACAAATCAACAAAACGGAATATTCCAATGCTTTTTGCCCGGGGAGATGGTGTTGTCCTAGTTGCCCCTCCGTTGAGAGTTGGTTGAAACAACGGATATATCCCGTGCGGAAATTAGGAGACTTTCTATGACTGCGTCTTTAGAGGTAGAAGATATTCAATGGAGAAACCTGCGTAAATTCTGATGTTAATAAATGACCAAGGAGTCTTCTGCTCCTGAAATGAGTTGATGTGCACATAACACAAATCCTTAAGCTAAGTGCCATTTTTCTTTTTCTCCAATTTTTCCAATAAATGTGATCACTAAAATGCAGCCCTATTTTTTAGGCGTTAATTTGCTCCATTGTTTTTTCCAGACAGTTTCTGATTCTTTAAATTTAAATTAAATTTGATGTTTTCATTTTTGTTAAAAAAAAAAAAAAAAGAGAGAGACATGAGCTCGGGCGGTTCAACAGGAACCCAAGCCACAGAGGGAAGGGATGTGACTCTGGATTGTGGCGTGAGGAGTAGCTCAGACGCCCCCACCCCTGGCTGCACAAGCCTCCAGGAGGGCAATGTTCGTGTCCAGGTGGCCAGTTACAGTTGTACGATGACTCTTAAAACTAATTAAGACTGTTGCTTAACTATCTCCCCTTCTTCTCACTGGCCCTCCCCATCCCAAACCACAGGTGCCAGGCCACGGGAGCAGAAGTTTTACGGTGCAGAGCGACATGCTCCACACCGCCACAGGACGAAGGATGGGAGGACGGGGAGGGAGACCACAGGCGCGGGGTCCCCCCACCCCCACCCCAGCACTTCGCTGCCACTAGTCAGGGCACCATTCAGATCTCTCTGGCAAAGGCTAATAAAATGCTCTCTTCTCCCCACCCCTCCCCTCGATGGAGATGCTCCCCATAAAGCCTCTTACTTTCTTTGCCCCTTTCTCAAGAGGACTTCCTCCAACGCACTCAACCCATCACAGGGCCTGAAGCTGCCACCAGAAAACAGAAGTAGGACCGAGGGACCCAAAAAGTTCCCTATCTCCAAAGTTTAGGATGAACATAAACTGCTGGTCTCCCTCGGCCAAACGCAGGCGAGGCGGGGGGGTGGGGGGGGGGTGGGGGGGTGTTATTAAACTCGCCCCTTCCTTGTCCTGGCATCGAATCGAAAACAACTCCGCTTCGGCCCAGCGCTAGAGCCGCGATGGTGGAATTTTCCCATCGCCGGGAGGCCGTGCCAGCGTTGGAAAACAAGACTGGACCCATTTAGTATTCCTAGTCCCTTTCTCCAGAGAGGGGGCTCAGAGAAGTGAAGTGATTGGCCGGGGATCACACAGCAAATCTAACTGAGGTCGCTCCCCTGTAAACATGTGTGAAGGCAGACCGAGGTAAACAGCCCCGCCTGCCCCCCTGTGCTCCCACCAGCAGGCAGCAGCTATGTTGTTTACTCCTTGCTGCCAACCTGGTCCAGATGGCCCAGATCCACGGGTGGGGGGGTTGGGGGGGTGTCTGTTTTCTCCGGGGTGGGAGTGCGGGGTGGGAGTGGGGGGATCCAACTCCCTTTGTCACACCTGGTGTTAATTTTGGTTCAGGGGAGTTCAGCATTCAATACCAAGTGTAGAGGTGCTGCTATTTTTACCACAGCCAGAATGAAGGTGTCACCAGAGAGAGAGAGAGAGAGGAGAGATGTTACAGAGTGAGGCGAACAAGCTTCTTAAAGTAGCTTTATCTACACAGGCAGACACTGCAGCCCTCACACCACAAACGGCCCATCTTGGGGGAGGAGGATGGGGATGGAGGATGAACGGAGCCCACAGTTTCCCCGGCTGGCCTAAGTGGGAGTGTGGGGGGGCTCCCGAGCTGCTCTTTCTGGGCTCAGGGCGAGGGTCCCCCTGATTACGGAACCAGCGTTCGCTGGCCAAACGCATCTTCCTCGGCCCCGAGCGGAGCCGAAGCCTGCTGCAGAAGGCTGTCCCCCCCGCCCCAACAGCATTCCGGGCATCCCTGTCCCTTCACCACCTCCTTTAAAATGGGGCCCACACCTCCTGAGCACCTAGGGTGGGCTCCAGGGTGACAGCGGGGCCAGGCACCCCGCTTCCTATGCACAGCCTAGCCCTCGGAACTCATCTTCAGGCGTAAGGCTGGCCCCAGACCTCTGAAAAGGCCAGCAGAACCAGAGGTCACATTCGAGGAACTACTAGTTTAAAAACAAAACAAAACAACAAAAACACCCACGGAGCTAGCTGTCCCTCTTCTCGTCCCGCCCTGAGGAACACAGACAGGCAGCACACACAGGTAAGAGCACACTCACCTGCGCTCCGACTTCCTGACTCTGAGCCGCTCAGGCCACGCGAGGAATGTCATTGGCTTATGCTGGGAGCTCCTTAGCGTCTGCTGCTATAGGATACTGGCTTTCTTTGGCATAGCGGGTCCGTTCACTCCCCCAGTCCAGACCTCGCCGCAGCCCCTCTGGAGAAAAATCCCCTGGAGGCACCAATCTCCAAGGCATCTACGTTCCTTCCGTGGGCTGACATCTCGCTCAGGCGGGCGGTGAGCCGGCTCGAGAAGCCTAAGCCTGCAGCCCCTGCTCCCGCTCAGGTGCGTTCTTTTATCGCAGCTGCTGTTTTCCTGAATACAGAGGCATACCCAGTGCAGCTTCGATAGTTTCCTCAGCACCCTCCGGCCGGAAAACAAACCTCTCCCCGGCTGCGTGTGGTCAGCTCCCTCGGATTCTGGTTCTGACTGCCGGCTCAGCGTGTGTGCAACTTGAACCGCGGGCCCCGAACCAGCCCAAGTGCTCGGCCACCTGTCAGTTCTCCACCCCGGGGTTGGTTCCGCCAGCAGGCGGGCAGGCAGGCCGGCAGGCAAGGCCAGGCGCTAGCTTAACCTCTGGCTCCACCTAACGGCAAGAAGTCCACACTCCCCTTTCACAGATGGACAAACTGAGCGCCCCCAAAAAAAGGCCTCCAGAAAGGAGGAAACCAACTCAGCATCAGAGACGATAAACGGTCCTGTCTGGCCTTCTGAGCTGCCGTTTTCTCCCCCTGCCACCTCACAGGACGGAGAGCGGTGCCAACTTTTTGTTTAGCCCTCCTGGATTTCTCACCGCCCTTTGTCTGAGGCTAAAAGCACTTCACACGTTCTCATGTCAAACATATCTTTATGGGTGAGTCATTAGGAGGCCTGCCGGATAATGAGGAACCGACACAGAGGAGGCCTGAAATGGAGCCGGCAGACAGAGAGGCACAAACAGGGATCTGAAGTCCAGCCCAGGGTTCTGGCCCCACATCCTCCCTGACCTCTGCCTGGCTTTCCCATCACTTGCATCCTGTTGGAAAGCACTTGGGCGCGCGGGGCAGGAGGAGAGGGGGTAAAAACCTAAGTCGCCGGCTGGCCCGGCCAGGGGAGGGTCTGTGCTCACCTTGAGATCGGGCGGCTTGCTTCGGGGTCCCGGGTTGGGCGCCGCGGCAGCGCCCGCGTCGGGAGCGGGCCCGCCCGCAGAGTTAGCACCCATGGGCGGCCCGGGCCGGAGGTCCGCGCCGGGCAGGTGGCAAGCGGCGTCTTCCAGCCCACCTCCATCCTCCTCTCCCGGCTGTGGCTGCAGCTCGTCCGACTGGCACCTCTTCATGCTGAATGTGGGTCGGCCCGGGGGGGATCTGTCCTTCCCGCGACCCGTCCTAGGAGGAGGGGAGACCGCACCCCCTCTTACGCTCCGAAACGAGGCCCGCGATCTAAAGGGCCAGCGAGGAAAGGAGTCGTCGGAATACGATTTCTTGGATTGGGAGATAAATCTTTAACGGAGAGGGCGGGAGGGACGAGGAGGGGAGCCTTGGTTACGGCTTGGAGCGGTTCCCGGCGACCTGGAGAGCGCAGGCGGAGCGCGGCGCAGGCTGGCCGGCGGGAGTCCTTGGGCGATCATTGCGGCGGCGGCGGGGGGAGGAGGAGGAGGAGGGTGGCCCCCGGACCCCCAACTTTCTGCTTCTGGGCACGGCCAGGGCCGGGGAGCGGAGCAGCGGCAGCGCATCCCTCCGGGGTGGCCGCGCTCCGGGCGAGGCTGGGCTGGGGGCTGCCGGCCGGGCGGGACCTCGGCGGCCGCCCCCGGCGCGGGCTGGGGCCCCCCGGCCCGGCCCCCGGCCCCTGCCCCGCATGGACCGGTGGCGGGGCCTGCGGCGCGCCGGGCCTCCCCGCTCCCCGCCCGCCCGCGGCCCGGGGCCCTCGGCCCGCTCTCCGCTCCCGCCGGCGCGCCGCCCGCTGCAAAGCCGCGGCCGCAGCCCGAGCCCGCGGCGGACGCAGCCTACCCGGCCCGGCGCCTCCGCCCGGCGGGGGAAGGCGAGGCAAGGACGGAGTGACAACGGCAGCGGGCCAATGGGAGGCCTGCAGGGCCGAGGGGGCGTCGCGCGGCCGCGTTTTAGGGTGTTAGGGTTGGTTGCACGGCGTGCGCCCCCAGGAGAGGTCTGGAGGGCTCTGCGTCCTGGCCTTGCGGAGTAGGGGCGGGGGCAGCGGGCCACCCGGGACCCGGGTGACAGATGCTGCAGGGAACCTCCCAGGAAAGACTCTCCCACCACTCAGTTTTATTTGGTGGGGAGGGGGCGCAGTAGGTATGCTTATTATCCACTGCTTGTTTCACTCTGACTTTGCACACTACATATATATATATATATATATATATATATATATATAGTCCTGGTGTACGGATTCGTGTGCTGGTGGGGTCCCTCGGCCTGGCCTGCGGGATCAGGCAAAAACCAGCAGTCAGACACCCCCAGGGGTCCCGGATTGGGAGAGAGTGCAGGCCAGAAAGAGGGACCCCCCCAATGCACATATGGTACACCAGGACTCTAGGATGCATATAAGATTTTTGGTTAATCTCTTCTCACCCTCCCCTCTCCCCTCTTCCCTCTGAGATTCATCAGTCTGTTCCATGTGTCCATGCCTGTGCGTTGACTGTCTGCCTGGTAGTCAGTGCACATCATAGCTACCAGTCAGCGGTGGCCAGTTGGACACTGAGCATAGTAGCCTTTCAGATAGATAGATAGATAGATACCCGTTCAGTGTGGAAGACCCTGGTGCCTGGGAATCTTGGTCTGAAACGGAAACTCAGAGCTCCATTCAGGGCTGCAAAGGCAAAGGGAAAGGGGCTTCTTCTGTCCCACTGTCCCTTCCCCCACTTTAACTCTCATGAGCCTTGGCTTTAGGCTCAGAAATGACAACGTCTTTCCTATTTGAACACAATAATGAGTGTGTAAAGGGCTTTGTAAATAAGAAAGGATATCAGTGGCAGTAGATGGGGACGGATGGAAGAGAAGGAGAGGAACGCAATCTCTTTTCCCCATGAATCTCAGCCAAACTGCACCGAGTAATCCAAAGGCAGAAGAGAGCAAATATTGGGGTAACCAAAATACAGAGCCCAGGGATAGCAAGGCCATCCGAATGCCTGCCGCATGCTGACTTGTTGCCCACCCAGCAGCCTGGAACAACGGTTCTCAGAGAATGGTTCTGGGACCAGCAGCAGCAGCAGCACGTGGGATCTTGACCGAATGCAAATTGTTGGGCACCAGCCAGATCTACCGAATCAGAAATCCGTTTTAACAAGCCCTCCAGGTATTTCTGATGCAAGCTAACATTTGAGGACCTCTGGCCCAGACTGTTAGTGAAGGGGACACTGACTGAGTCACAGGGATGATCTCCCCTGTCTTAGAGTTTAACAATCCTTTTTGCACCCATCATACTCTTCTAGCCTCGTGTCAGTCCTATTAACCAGTGAGTTTCTTTCTTTGAAAAAAAAATATTTTTTTTTTATTGATTTTTTTTAACAGAGAGGAAGGGAGAGGGATAGAGAGTTAGAAACATCAGTGAGAGAGAAACATCAATCAGCCACCTCCTGCACAACACCTCCTGGGGATGTGCCTGCAACCAAGGTACATGCCCCTGACCGGAATTGAACCTGAGGCCCTTCAGTCTGAAGACAGACGCTCTATCCACTGAGTCAAACTGGTTAGGCTAGCCTGTGAGTTTCTTGACTCTCTTTCATCTTCTTCCCATTCCAATCACTTATCTTAATGTGCATCCTCAAAGAGCCTAAGTTGTTAATAATTTGTTTTCTAAAAATAAAAATAAAAATAATAATTTGCTTTCTAAACTAGGCAGCTCCATTTTTAGAAGATGGGAACTTAGGATGGGTTGGGAATGTAACCCCCCCACCCCCTCCACACACACACACACACACACACACACACACACACACACACACATCCAGTACACAGTATCAGACACAATGCAGAAGAAACAAGCGGCAGCACCTGCAGCATTTCCAAAGGTGAGGGGAAGGCTGCATGCCATGAAGACCTAGGCAGATCTAGACAGAACCAGTGGGGCAGATCCCCAGGGTGCAAGATGTCAGGCAGAGGAGTCTGCTGCCCCCTGCCTGCCTGGCCCTAGAGAAGCACAGAGGCCCCACAGACTCTGGGCCAGTCTTGGGGGGCAAGCAGTGACCAGCAAATGGTGAACCTACATGGACACATGTTTATGACCTGACTCTAAGCTGAAGAAAAGTGGAGAAATGGTGTGACGCTTTAAGGAAGCAGAGACTATTATCATTTTGACTTATGCCTCATTTCTGTACTAGGTTGAAGTGACCTTAAGTTTGATTTTTAAAAATTTTATTTGTTGGAGAGAGAGAGAAAGAGAGAGAAAGACATTGATGTTCCACTTATTTATGCATTCATTAGTTGATTCTTGAAAATACCCTGACCAGGGGTCAAACCTGCAACCATGGCATATCTGAACAACACTCTAACAAACTGAGCTACCCGGCCAAGGCCTTGGTTTTCATATTATCACTAGAGGCCCAGTGCACAAATTCGTGCACCAGTGGTGTCCCTCACCTGGCCTGCAGGATGAGGCTGAAACCAGCTCTCTGACATACCCTAGGGGTCCCGGATTGCGAGAGGGTGCAGGCCAGGCTGAGGGATCCACTGGGTGCATGATCAGAGCTGGAAAGGGATTCGGGGGGGGGTTGGCCAGCCAAGGAGGGACTGAGGGAGGGCTCCAGGGCGTGTCCCGCCTATCTCACCCAGTCCTGATTGGCCGGACTCCAACAGCAAACTAACCTACAGGTCGGAGCATCTGCCCCCTGGTGGTCAGTGCATATTATAGTGAGCAGTTATATCATTAGCATATCATTAGCATATTACCATTTGATTGGTTGAATGGGCAACTGGTTGACCAGACACTTAGCATATTAGGCTTTTCTCATATATGATACACATAGCCAAATTTCCTATTTGTGATCATATTCAACAAGGTGTGATGCAGGTCAACAAAAAGTCTGTGGTGTGTTTCATGAAATGAACTAATACTTTGCATTCCGTTTTGGAGAGGTAGGATAGCGCAGTCGTTAAGACTTCAGACTCTGTGACCAGACTGCTTGGGGACCGGTCCTGGCTCTGCTCTCCACTGAGCATGTGATTGGAGGCCAGTTCTCTAGCCTCTTTATGCCAAGATTCCTCGTTTGGAGTGGGGGGGGGGGGTACTGACTGTATCTACCTTAGTAGGTATTAGGTCATAGGGTGGGAGAACATAGGTTTATAGGAGTTCGGATGGAAACAGACATGCAGGTTATGATTATTGCAATAGTTTTATTAACTCAGAAGGATGTACATTTCATATACCCTCACAACGGTAAACCTACTTTTGCCACCTCTGTCTGTGAAGCACTTAGATATTGCCTGGCAGAGGGGAAGGGCGATACCTATAGTCAGAGATGTCATCTGGTTTCAAAAGCGTGGCACATTTCACTCCGATGGTTCTATCCTTGGTAGTTCATTTAAATGTGTCACACCCACTTCTGACTTCCACCGAATGTCATATTGTAGAACAAATGTGCTACTGCCAAGAAAGTTTGAAGCCTGTGTAGAGAGCTATGTGACCTGCAACAGCCAGTTTGAAGCTGATAGCACATTTTCATTAGCCATCATAAATTCTTTCTTTGTTGTTGTTAAATATTTTTATTGATTTTTTTTTTACAGAGAGGAAGGGAGAAGGATAGAGAGTCAGAAACATTGATGAGAGAGAAACATTGATCAGCTGCCTCCTGCGCACTCCTAGTGGGGATGTGCCTGCAACCAAGGTACATGCCCTTGACCGGAATGAAACCTGGGACCCTTGAGTCTGCAGGCCGACACTCTATCCACTGAGCCAAGCCAGTCAGGTCAACCATCGTAAATTCTTGAGTGCCTAAGATAAATAGAACCTGAAAGTATTTTGATTGAAATTCTATTTAAAGGTTTGGATCCTTCTATTTTTCTAGGCTTTCATAGTATGTGCCTGTATTTTCTTTGGGAAAATACAGGCACATACTATGTTTTGATGTTCAAGATGATCCTACTAGATGGATATTGTAAGGATTAACTAGACAATGTATGTGAAGAAGCTTGACACAAGGCATGTGCTCAGTAAACCTGAATGAAACAAAAATAATCAGCCGAAACCGGTTTGGCTCAGTGGATAGAGTGTCGGCCAGCAAACTGAAAGGTCCCAGGTTCGATTCCAGTCAAGGGCATGTACCTTGGTTGCTGGCACATCCCCAGTAGGGGGTGTGCAAGAGGCAGCTGACTGATGTTTCTCATCGATGTTTCTAACTCTCTATCCCTCTCCCTTCCTCTCTGTGAAAAAATCAATAAAATATATTAAAAACAAAAAACAAAAATAATCAACTTGTCCAAGCCCCTGTCTGTCACAGGAGAAAGGCAGAATTGTCCCACAAAGATTAATGCTTTTTGTCAAAGGAAATCCCAGTTTGAAAGGAGGGTCTCCTGGTAATATCAATTTTGTGAAACCAGTAAGTTATACAAACAAGGCTAAAGATAAGGGTTGTGGAATCCTATTCCTTTGTCAACAGCCAGTTCATTTAGCTTGATAAACTGATACAGTTTTAATTATAGAGGATAAGTTGCTGAAATCAACAAGCATAGAGTAGGGTGTGTGTGTGTGTGTGTGTGTGTGTGTAAAATCAATTAAGTCTGAGAAATAAAATGCTGCTTTTTGCCCATAGCAAGAGGCTTGTAGATTATCCAAGAAAATTGTTTTCTATTCTGTAGAAATTCTTTAAAAAAATTTTTATTAAGATTATTTTATTTTTAAAATATATTTTATTGATTTTTTTTTTTTCAGAGAGGAAAGGAGAGGGAGAGAGACTTAGAAACATCGATGAGAGAGAAACATCAGTCAGCTGCCTCCTGCACACCCACTACTGGAGATGTTCCCACAACCAAGGTACATGCCCTTGACCGGAATCGAACCTGGGATCTTTCAGTCCCGCAGGCCGAAGCTCTATCCACTGAGCCAAACCAGTCAGGGCAAGATTACTTTATTTTTTAAAGTTTTATTTTAATTTAAAAACAAATTTTACGTATCAAATGGGTAGGTAGTTTTTGAGAGCTATTTTAAACATTCAGAGTAGACTGCTTTTCTGAGAAGATGAACGCATTCCTTAGAACGACTAGATATAATAATTTTGATCACTGTATTTTGATACCAGCATCATTACAAATATTCTTTTGTGGATGTGAGCTTCTTCCCTTTCTTTCAGAGATATCCATTTCCCCTTAAAAATAAGTAAATTGGGTTCTGTTGGATTGGGAGGAGGAAACTATGCAAATCATCCTCAGGGAGATTGGCTGGCTTGTTGATTACATCACCATCCCACCACCGAAATCCAGGCTTTCTATTGGCTATTGTAAAGGTAGGCAGGACCGGGAAGGCTCAGCTTCGCTCATCAGTTGGAGAAGGTTCTGTGCTACACAAACGTTATCCTGTGGTTTTTTTTTTTTTAATCTAAAATGTTCTCAGGAGCATTTTCCATATGTCATTACATTTTCCATGTTACTGCGTATGCAATTAGGCATATGCTAAGGAAACGTTTAAAATGACAGCTTACCATTCTATCACGTGAATATTTCATGGTTTAACCACCTTATTCTTAGAGAATTATTTCAATTTTTCACCTTCAGAAATAAACTGTAATTACTCTTTTTATTCAGAAACGGCACATATTTTTCCTCCATAGCATAGAACCTCTGGTACCGGCCAATGTTTTAAAGGACTGAACAAACTGAACGGATTGCCCCTCTTGTGACCTTTGCTCTCCCAGTATCCCTCGACGTGGGTGGGAGGCTCCAGGGTCCGGCTGGTCCCTGCAGCGGTGACTCTCCTATCGGTAGTACAGCAAGCTGGGAGTTTATTTCTCCTTTCAGGGAGGATGCATGTTCCTCATTCTGGGTGCTTGCTGCTGCTCCATGATGGGAGAAAAGTCACAATAACCATGGCCATGAACAGAGGAGGTTTGTGAGGCATACACTTAAACCCTGATTATACTGCTCTGCGTGAAAGCTTGGGACGGGAAAAATGGCTGCTTTGTGTCCTTCCCCCAGCCCTATAGGGAAGCCATACAAACCTCTGGACAGTCTGTTACTTAAAGCTGAAAATGCTAGACCTTAGGAAAACAAGGAAGAGGGAAAGAGAGAAAATGTCAGCTTCGCTCAGAGAAAATCCGTTGTTTATTATTTTACTTCTGAGGATAAATACCTTCGGCAGTTTCATCTGTTATTCTAGGCGGTGCTTTTAGATATAATGAGAGCAAGCAGCTACCTTTCGCAGAGAAACCTAGGTGTGGGGCATTTCGCTGGGGACTTTGTGAGCTCCAGCTCACTTAATCCCCACAAGTCTGCAAAGGCAAGTGCTACTCGCACACCACCAGAGAGGAAAGAGGCTTGGAGAGAGCCCAGCCCTCTCACAGGCCTGAGATCTGCGCTGTGCTCGGCCTGGCTCGAACCCTCAAAGCCTATAGCTCACCTTTTCACCACTGTCATTCTGAGCCACTCTCGTGGTAAAGAATTTATCAATGAGTATTAGTCTGCAGTTAAATATACCGTTTGCAGCAACCTGGATGGAACTGGAGAACATCATGCTGAGTGAAATAAGCCAGTCAATGAAAGAGAAACACCGCATGACCTCACTCAATTATGGATAATAAAGAACACTATAAACTGATGAACCAAAAGATAGATATAGAGACAGTAAAGCAACAAGCAGACTGCCAAATGACAGCGGGGAGGGTTGGGAGATCTGGGGGAGATAAGAGGTCAACCGAAGGACTTGTGTGCATGCATATAAGTACAACCAATGGACACAAAACTCTGGGGAGGGAGGGCATGTATGAGGGGGGGCAATGGTAATATATGTACACAAATAATAATTTAATAAAAAAATAAAAAATAAAATAAATATGCCGACATGCATTCAAATATATTTATGAAACACATATGTGCAAATGCTTTACAAGATGCCTGTCAAAGGTAGAGAACAAAAGAAAGTCATTGGTCCTTGCCTTTGCACTTAAAAAGGTCCTGCCCTAATCCGTTTGGCTTAGTGGATGATAGAGCATCAGCCTGTGGACTGAAGGGTCCCAGGTTCGATTCTGGCCAAGGGCATGTCCCTTGGTTACGGGCACATCCCCAGTAGGGGGTGTGCAGGAGGCAGCTGCTCAATGTTTCTCTCCCATTGATGTTTCTAACTCTCTATTCCTCTCCCTTCCTCTCTGTAAAAAAATCAATTAAAAATATATTTTTAGCCGAGACCGGTTTGGCTCAGTGGTAGAACGTCGGTCTGCGGACTGAAGGGTCCCAGGTTCGATTCCGGTCAAGGGCATGTGCATTGGTTGCGGGCACATCCCCGATGGGGGGTGTGCAGGAGGCAGCTGGTTGATGTTTCTCTCTCATCGACGTTTCTGGCTCTCTATCTCTCTCCCTTCCTCTCTGTAAAATATCAATAAAATATGTTTAAAAAATAAATTAATTAATTAAAAATATATATATATTTTTAAAAGAAAGTCTGGTGGGGGAAATGGGACACACATGGAACATAAAACAGCAGCACAGGATTGAAATGGTAATGTCGCCGATACCGGTTTGGCTCAGTGGTAGAGCGTCAGTCTGCGGACTGAAAGGTCCCGGGTTCAATTCCGGTCAAGGGCATGTACCTTGGTTGCGGGCACATCCCCAGTAGGGGGTGTGCAGGAGGCGGCGGATCGATGATTCTCTCTCATCGATGTTTCTGACTCTCTATCCCTCTCTCTTCCTCTCTGTAAAAAATCAATAAAATATATTAAAAAAAAAATGAAATGGTAATGTCTGTCAACACTCAGAGTGGGGTGAGGGGCGAGGTGACTACCTACCACCCCCCGGAGGAGAGAGGGAGCTCTCTGGGGTGGATTAAGATGACTAAGGAAGAAGCAGCGCACACATTCATCCATATCATTCACGTTAAAAGGATAAAATGTTGCTTTAGAATGACTCAAAAGCCTTTAAGTAGGCAGGAACTATATGTCATCTTGAATATGTACTCATTCAGTAACTGGAACTCTGTAACTTAACGCCTGCATATTACCGGATTTTTATGGCATATGAGTCATGGGAAAGACACCTTTTCTTTGTATTCTCTGAGACCACGGAGCAGTGTTTCTCAAAGTGTGGCTCACGTGTTATGAGAGTGCTGCCAGGGTGGGGATTCTCCACTGCTAATGGGAGGGGGGTTGTTATGATATCTCGAGAAAAAGAAGTTTCTAAGACTCACATGGGAGAATGAGTGATTTTTATTTACATCGAGTTATAGCCCTTGGTTGGTAAAGTCCCATTTCCCTTAAACCAGCTGTGGACAAACTACGGCCCGCGGGCCGCATCTGGCCCACGGAGCTGAAAGAGCGGAGGGTTCTCTTGCTCTCCCCTCCACCCCTTCACCAGCAGCCCAAGATGAGAGTGCCAGCATGGTCAGGTTGCTTTTGTTCCGGCCCTCCGGTCCAGTTTAAGAACCCATTGTGGCCCTCGAGTCAAAAAGTTTGGCCACCCCTGCCGTAAACCCAATCCTGGAGAGTGTGTAGCCGGGGCTTCAGCAGAGCTAGCGGCAAAGCCAGTGTCCAAAGTTTCCACTCCATGGTGGAGATGAGTCCAGGACAGCATCAGGCTCATTTTATGTATGTATGTATGTATGTATGTATGTATATATGTATATTGATTTCAGAGAGGAAGGGAGAGGGAGAGATAGAAACATCAGTGATGAAAGAGAATCACTGACTGGCTGCTTTCTGCATGCCCCCTACTGGAGACTGAGCCACAACCCAGGTACATGCCCTTGACAGGAATCAAATCCAGGACCCTTCAGTCCACAGGCTGATGCTCTGTCTACTGAACCACACCAGCTAGGGCAGCATCAGGCTCATTTTATTTTATTTTTATTTTTAAAAAAATATATTTTATTGGCCGAAACCGGTTTGGCTCAGTGGTAGAGCATCGGTCTGTGGACTGAAAGGTCCTAGGTTCGATTCTGGTCAAGGGCATGTACATTAGTTGCGGGCACATCCCCGTGGGAGGTGTGCAAGAGGCAGCTGGTCAATGTTTCTCTCTCATCGACATTTCTAGCTCTCTATCCCTCTCCCTTCCTCTCTGTAAAAATTCAATAAAAATATATCTATATATATTTAAAATATATTTTATTGATATTTTACAGAGAGGAAAGGAGAGAGATAGAGAGCTAGAAACGTCGATGAGAGAGAAACATCAATCAGCTGCCTCTTACACACCCCCTACTGGGAATGTGCCCACAACCAATGTACATGCCCTTGACCAGAATCGAACCTGGGACCTTTCAGTACGCAGACCGATGCTTTATCCATTGAACCAAACCGGTTTCGGCCATCATGCTCATTTTAGTCCATCAGTCCGTTGTGTGTGGGGTCCACATGGCTGTGGGCCTTGTGGGCGAAGGCAGAGGAGTAGACTCCCTGCAAGAAGAGAGCCAGGAACGCACGAGGGCCAGGAGAGGGAGCTCCCTGTTTCCAGGAGCTTCTGTGCCTCAGATTCCACGCCTTGCAGAGGCTTTGCCTATTCTGCCCAGGCCCTACTCCCAGGTGTGACTGGCAGACAGTCACCTTCTCTGCATCTCCCAGAGGTTACCGGGCGCGCACCTACTCTTCCTTTGTCCAGTCCCTTCCCCCGGTTCTGCGGGGAACAGACTGGAGAGTGTTAGGTGCCGCTTCCTGGAACAAATGGCGTGCCTGTGCTGTCTGGCCTTCCCTCTGCTCCTCTCTTTTTTTTTTTTTTTTTTTTTAAATATTTTTTATTAAGGTATTATCTGTGTACATAGCTTATCATTGCCCCCCCCCCCATAGGTGCCCTCCCTCCCCAGAGTTTTGTGTCCATTGGTTGTTCTTATATCCAAGCATACCAGTCCTTCGATTGATCTCTTATCTCCCCCAGATCTCCCTACCCTCCCCCCCCCCCGCTGTCATTTGGCAGTCTGCCTGTTGTTTTACTGTCACTATATCTATCTTTCTGTTCATTCGTTTATAATGTTCTTTAATATCCATAAATGAGTGAGGTCATGTAGTGTTTCTCTTTCATTGACTGGCTTATTTCACTCAGCATGATGCTCTCCAATTCCATCCAGGTTACTGCATATGATGAGAATTCCTTCCTTTTTATGGCAGCATAGTATTCCATGGTGTAGATGTACCATAGTTTTCTGATCCATTCATCTGCTGACGGGCACCTAGGCTGTTTCCACGTCCTAGCTATTGTAAATTGTGCTGCTTCTGCTCCTCTCTTGTTAATTAATTAATAACTGGGTTAATGACAATGTTATCACATGGATACAACGGTATCACATTGAGAACGTAAGTCACCTTGGAATTTAGGTGCACATGCAGAGTTCATATATTCAGATTCCCAGGCCCCACTCCAAACTGAGAGAAACCAAATTGCTGGAGGTGGAACCTGGAAATCTGCACTTTAAACAAGTATCCTAGGTTACTCTTTTTTTCAAATTTATTTACTTATTTATTTATTCATTTATTCATTGTTAATCCTCACCCCAGGATATTTTCCCATTGATTTTAAAAGAGAGTGGAAGGGAGGAGAAGAGAGACAGAGAGACACATTGATTAGTTGCCTCTGGCACCCCTACAAGGGCTGGGTGGGGATGGAGTCTGCAACCGAGGTATGTGCCCTTGACCGGAATTGAACTTGGGACCCATCAGTCCGCAGGATGATGTTCTATCCACTGAACTAAAATGGCTAGGGCTTAAATTTTTTACTTATTGATTTTTAGAGAGAGAACAGAGAATAATCGATTTGTTATTCCACTTATTTATGCATTCATTGGTTGATTCTTGTATGTGTCCTGACCAGGGATTGAACCCACAACCTTGCATATTTGGACAATGCTCTTAGCAACTGAGCTATCAGGCCAGGGTCCTAGGTGATTCTTATATTCTTCTTATTGAAGTTTGAGAAAGTGATGTAGCAGAAGACTTGGTTAATCACATATAGTGCTAGATTTGGGAGCTGATGATATCTCCTATTCACTGAGCACTTACTTTAGTTTGTAAAACAAACTTCGTAGGTAAGTAGCCCAGCACACACTTACTTTAGTCTGTAAAACAAACTTCGTAGGTAAGTACTGTAACCTCCATTTTACAGTGGAAGAAACTGAGGCTCAAAGAGAATGAAAACTTGCTGAGTTCACCTGGTTTGAGAGAGCTAGCCAAACCAGTTCTGCTAGCCTTAAACGTGTATGCTTTTCCCACAATGCCTACCGCAGCGTTCGTTGCCTAGGGATTGAGTGCCTATGATGTGTCATATAATTTCAACCTGAATCTTTCAATGCCCTCAAATGGTACTCTTGCCATGCAAGACAACTAAGATTTAGAGATATTAATTTATAATCTCAAAATTACCTTCCACCAGGGACAACAGAGCTTTCTTTGCTTTTCCTCACTTTTACTTCCTCCTGAGTTTTTATATATTTTTTTTATTAAGGTATTATATGTGTACATAGCTTACCATTGCCCCCCCCCCCTTCCCATTCATGCCCTCCCTCCCCAGAGTTCTGTGTTCGTTGGTTGTACTTATATTCATGCATACCAGTCCTTCAGTTGTTCTCTTATCTCCCCCCAGGTCTCCTGCCCCTCCCTGCTGTCATTTGGCAGTCTGCTTGTTTTATGGTGACTATCTCAGGACCACACAAATAGAGTCCGCTCCTCCTCTGGTTCTCACCGTCCCTCCCCCTGGGTCCCACTGCTTCCCCTGGGACACACGGCTCTCCTGGGATACCCGGTCCCCTGGGACACATGTCTCCACCGGGGCACACGGCTCACCCATGACACCCGGTCCCCTGGGACACATGTCTCCCCCAGGGGACATGGCCCCCTGGGACACCAGGCCCCCCTGGGACACACGGCTCACCCGTGACACCCAGTCCCCTGGGACACACGGCTCACCCGGGGCACATGGCCCCCTGGGACACCCAGCCCCTTTGGGGGACACAGCTCACCCAGGGCACATGGCCCCCTGGGATCTTCCTGAGTTTTTAATACTTTTTTTTCCAGGTCTAGCTGCCAGGGCTTCCTCTCTTGGTATACATTATCCCAACGCTTTTGCACATTTGGAATGGCCAATCATGAGTTGAAATCCAGGTCTCCTTTCTAACAGCTACCACGCCTTTTCTCAATAGGATCGAGAGCCACAGCCTGAATCCAGAGGAAAATGCCAGCGGCTTGAAAAACTTGCTGCTGGTCTTGTGACTACAAAGAAAAAGACAGCTTCATCAAGGAAGCCTCTTCTGGGAAGGGGGATCACACTGTCCCATGTGAGATCTCATTCTGAAGCATGCCTACTTATAAATAATTTTCAGTCTCACACAGCCTGGGGCGCACTCACACAGGCAGAGAGACAAAGGGCTGTTTTCATTGGTGAATCCACCCAGGCTTGCCTTATACCTCTCCCAGGGCGCTGGTGAGGGGAGTTAGGATGACAGTGCAATTCAGCAGTGTAGAGCTCAAGTCACATAAATGTCTGTCTGTACTCTTTTCACCAAGTTATACCCTCCTGGGCATTATCCTGTGAAGTAATTTTTAAAAAAAGCAAGTAATGGCACAACAACAAAAAATGCTTATTACCAGGAAAAGCCTAAAGCCCAAGATTAGGGAGTGAATCAGAAACAATGGCATTAACGATACAATGGAATGTTACATTGCTATTAAGCAAAATACATATAAGGATACGGAAACACAAAAAAGCCTTCTTTAAGTGATGTAAAATGAAAACATTAGAATACAGAGTTTTCCTTGAGCTAAAACAGTGGCCGGCAAACTCATTAGTCCACAGAGCCAAATATCAACAGCACGACGATTGCAATTTCTTTTGAGAGCCAAATTTTTTAAACTTCGACTTCTTCTAACGCCACTTCTTCAAAATAGACTCGCCCAGGCCGTGGTATTTTGTGGAAGAGCCACACTCAAGGGGCCAAAGAGCCGCATGTGGTTCTCAAGCCTCAGTTTGCCCACCACGGAGCTAGACTGTGCTCTTAGCTAGATGGACTGAGACACATCACTTAATCTGCGTCTCAATGTCCTTGTCTGTTAAATAGGGGGTAAGCATATCTATCTTTCCAAGGCTGTTATAAGAATTAAAGATGAGCCGAAACCGGTTTGGCTCAGTGGTTAGAGTGTCGGCCTGCAGACTGAAAGGTCCCAGGTTTGATTCCTGTCAAGGGCACGTACCTTGGTTGCAGGCACATCCTCAATAGGGGTGTGCAGGAGGCAGCTGATCAATGTTTCTCTCTCATCAATGTTTCTAACTCTCCCTCTTCCTTCCTCTCTGTAAAAAAAATCAATAAAATATATATATTTTTAAAAAGAATTAAAGATGATATAAACTCTATGGATAAAATCTGTAGAAACCAGGATGGGATGGGAGTGCTATTGAACATTGTCATTTGACATGTATTTATTCTTATGATGTCTTCAATGTAATACTATTTCCCCCCCTTTATTCCTCCACATCCTTAAAACATTCCATACTCCCTAGGCCAGAGATATACGCTTATGTCATTTGGAAACTTGCCCAAATGGATCACTAGCCCTTTAAGAAGGGCCGGAGAGCAGTGCTGCTGAAATCAGCTCCAGGAGAAGACAGAAGCCCCAGATACTGGCACGTAGGAAAGTGGCTCTGCTGGGTCCCAGGACCTGTTTTCCATGCACTCAGAGATGTATGTGCAGCTTGCTACATAGAACTCCCTCTCTCCTCTACACTTTGGGGATGGGGAATGTCCTCGTGACCAGGATGTCCTCCATCGGCTTCTGCTTCAGAATCCTAACCCTCACTTCCATTAAACCACCTCCCTTCAGAGCTGGATCCTGAGAAAGCGGGCAGGCCAGAGGATGATAGGAGAGTGTATTTTCTTTCAGCCGAAATAGATTGAGCACACTCTGTTTCAGGCATTATGTTTGACATGTATGGATAGATACGTACTAAGCCAGTTGGAATATGTTTTAGAACTCAGAAAACCTCTACCAAGAGCGCATTGACATAGAAAAGGGTATCGACAGGTTTTCATCGATCCATCTTTCTCCATCCAGGACTGGCCCAGAGATATAAAAATACAACCTGTTGCTATGTTTTACGCTGGGCAGGCTAAAATTCATTAACCAACAATGAATTCCACTAAAGTGTCAGACAACATAGCGGAGAAAGAATCAAAAGCACTTAGACTGGGAAAAACAATATTATCTCGCTAATGAGAAATGAATTGTGGCAAAACTATGTTCAGGACTTCTGGAAAGCTTTGGGTCAGTTATTCTAAAAAATGTCTAACCCAGACCAGGTGGCTCAGTGGGTTTACAGTATCGTCCCAGTACACCCACCAAGGCTGTGGATTCGATACCCAGTCAGGGCACATACAAGAATCAACCAATGGATGCATAAAAAAGTGGGACAACAAATCGATGTTTCTCTCTTTCTCCCTCCCCCCCCCCTTCCCTCTCTCATCAATAAAAAAAGAAAAATGTCTAGAAACTTTGCTCCTCTACTTGGCAGTGAAACAAGATGCTCTCTGTTTGGGGTTGCACCACATTCCTTTTAAGTGTTTTTCCTCTCCATGCTGTGCATCCTAGCAGCCAGGGGTGCCGCTGATGAAATATGCAGCGCTGGGATGATACTTGATGTATAATTAAATAGAAAGCATTTAGTTCCGTTTTATAGACCTTTGGTCTCCGGGGAAGAAACCATTTATTGAGCACGCCTCGGTGCCAGGCCATGTTCTAACTGCTTCGCACATTATGCCATTCGATCTGTGCAGCCCCGTGAGTTCGGCAGTACTGGCTCCGCTAGCCAGATGCAGCAACTGAGGCTCCACGAAGCTAAGCTCTTTGCTTGAGCTCACAAAGTAAGTAGCAACACAACCAGCCCCGGGACTCGGGTCAGATTCTCTGTGACACGCTTTTCCCTACATTTTTACAAAATGTAATTTCCATTTAACTGTGGCTCACCGCAACAAAAGACTGATGTTGAGCACAATCAAAGGATTCTCCCTTTTAGCAGAGCCAGCTTTTAGAACTTAGGTTCATAGCAATCACCATCGCCTCACAGTTACCTTCTATTGAGTGTCTTTTATGTGCTAGGCTCTGTGTTGAGCATTTTCAAAAATACTTCCCCCCTCATTTTAATCTTCATAATAACCTCATCTCAATCCTCATCATAACCTATTGTTATTTCATTTGATGGCTGAGAAAACCAAGACTCAGAGGGGCCGACAATTTGCCCACGATGGTCAAGTTGCAAGTCAGGGCTAGAACTCAGGTTTGTCATATTGATAATATAATTGATAAAAGTAGCAGCCATTGATTGAGGGCTTACTATGTGTCAGATACTGCTTTTTAAAAAACTTTGACATAATTTGAGATTTACATTTGGCATTGTTCTTTTATTTTTATTTTAAAATATATATATTTTATTGATTTTTTACCGAGAGGAAGAAAGAGAGAGAGAGAGAGAGAGAGAGAGAGAGAGAGAGAGAGAGAGTTAGAAACATTGATCAGCTGCCTCCTGTACCTGCAACCAAGGTACATGCCCTTGACCAGAATTGAACCTGGCACCCTTGAGTTTGGAGGTCGATGCTCTATCAACGGTTTCGGCTGGCATTGTTCTTTTAATGCTCACAGTAACTATGAAGAAGGTACTAAGACTTAGCGAAAGCAATGTCTCCGAGGACGGACAGACGGGAAGGGATAGAGGTAGGATTTGAATGTAGGTCTCTTTGACTCAAGACTATTTGCTTAACCCTGCGGCTTTGCTAACTCCTATTCTGTCTCCGTACACCCGGGCTTCCCAAAGTGTGGTCCGCAGACCGCACCATTGGCATCATTTGGGGGCTAGTAATAATGTGGAATCCAAGACCCGCCCCAGACCTACCGGATCAGAAGTGTGTTTTAGCAAGATGCCCCCACAATTCTTGTGCACATTAAAGTCTGGGAAGCACTGAATTGCAACACCATCAGCAACATACAGAATAAGCAGAGAAGAGAGCAAGATAGTCTAGAACAGGATTCCTAAAAAGAAAGAAAGAAAAAACAAAAATAAACAAGCAAACAAATAAAACAGGGATTCTCAAATATATTCCCTTGGAAACCCGCTTTGAGCTGGAAGAAGGTATGTTTTTGTTGCTAAACTTAATAATGGTGATCTTTTCCCAATTCATAGGAAAGAATTGGTTAACAAATGTTATTAACTCATTTTATTTTCCTAATTTTTTCTCTCTCTTCTTTGGTGTCGAGTTTCACTTGCCTGTTAGTGATAACTTTAGAAGATGACAATTGAACAGTCGTAAAGTACCCATGGAAAACTCAGAAGTGTTTAATTGTATTTCTATCTTTAATTTGTGGATTTCTTTCATTTTTGTTCCAAATATATTTTTATTGATTTCAGAGAGGAAGGGAGAGGGAAAGGGATAGAAACATCAATGATGAGAGTCATTGATTGGCTGCCTCCTGCACGCCCCCCTACTGAGGATTGAGCCCGCAACCCAGGCATGTGCCCTTGACCACAATTGAACCTGGGACCCTTCAGTCCACAGGCAGTTGCTCTACTCACTGAGCCAACCCAACTAGGGCTAATTTGTGGGTTTCTTAATTCTTAGATTTGTGATTGTGATTTTATGTTTCATGATGGAGAATAGTAATACTTTCCATTAGTAAACTTGTCTCTAATCTACTTGGCAGCAATCAATGTTAATGTCTTTTGGTGTTCCATAAAAAAAACAACAACACTCGAATCCCACCTACATGAACGTGAGGACCAAGGTTTTGGAATCTCTCCAGGAATCATCTAACCAAGAGGAACTTGTCACAGAACAGTAAAGTTAGAAAGTTATAGTTCTTAACCCATTCCTCTACCTCCAATGTGGGCCACGTTAATTTATACAAATGTAAACCTTCCGATTCTTTCTGGATAGCAGGAACATCAGTGGTCTTCATTTTTTCCCTTGTGCTTTCTTTCTTTCTTTTTTAAAAAAATATATTTTATTGATATTTTACAGAGAGGAAGGGAGAGAGATAGAGAGCTAGAAACGTCGATGAGAGAGAAACATCGACCAGCTGCCTCCTGCACACCCCCCACCGGGGACATGCCAGCAACCAATATATATGCCCTTGACTGGAATCGAACCTGGGACCCCTCAGTCCGCAGACCGATGCTCCACCACTGAGCCAAACCGGCTTCGGCTCCCTTGTGCTTTCTTGAATATTCAAAAACTATAGGCCCAGTGCATGAAACTCATGCACAGATAGGGTCCCTAGCGGCTGCTAGCTGCCGGCTGGGGCCTTCCTTTGTTACACATCACCCACTGGCGGTCAGCACATGTCACAGCAAGTAACTGAACTCCCGGTCAAACTACCAAGGGGACACTTTGCATACTAGACTTTTATATATATAGATGCTACAGTGAACATTCACTCATTCAACAAACATCTAAGGGACAGGCGCTGTTCAGGTGCTGGAGACCCAGCAGTGAACAAGCCAAACACCTCTTGTTCTGCTGTCAGGATCTCTGGGCTTTTCCTCGTGGGCTGGCCAGATACCTTGAAGAAGACCCTTCAGGCTTCCTCTCTGAAGGGGAAACATCCGGTAGCCACAGACCTAGGACCTCGGTGGAGGAAGAGGGCTGAGAATTTTAGCATCTAGTATCCATAAATTCAACTTAACCTCCCTGTTTCTAAAGAGACCTCCTGTTTAACCCTCTCTGGAGAATAAAGAAAACAGTCTTCTTTGGGGAGAAGTAGGACGGTTAAAGAAGGGAGAGGTGACCTGGAGATCTAACCCAGTGGTCGGCAAACTGCGGCTCGCGAGCCATATGGGGCTCTTTGGCCCCTTGAGTGTGGCTCTTCCACAAAATACCACAGCCTGGGTGAGTCTATTTTAAAGAAGTGGCGTTAGAAGAAGTTTAAGTTTTAAAAATTTGGCTCTCAAAAGAAATTTCAGCCAAAACCGGTTTGGCTCAGTGGATAGAGCGTCGGCCTGCAGACTGAAGAGTCCTGGGTTCGGTTCCTGTCAAGGGCATGTACCTTGGTTGCGGGCACATCCCTAGTAGGGGGTGTGCAAGAGGCAGCTGATCAATGATTCTCTCTCATCGATGTTTCTAGCTCTCTCTTCCTCTCTGTAAAAAATCAGTAAAATATATTTTTTAAAGAGAAATTTCAATCGTTGTACTGTTGATACTTGGCTCTGTTGACTAATGAGTTTGCCAATCTTAAACAGCTTGTAAAATCCTCAGACCTCCTGCAACTAATTACCGCATTTTTCGCACCATAAGACGCACCCGACCATAAGACGCACCTGGCTTTTAGAGGAGAAAAATAGGAAAAAAATATTCTGAACCAAATAGTGTAATAAAATATTTAATAAAGTATAACAGAATAATATTTGAACCATATAAACTGAACAGCAGTCAACAGTGGCATTGAGAACTATTATCACTGTCATTAACACATAAAGACAAAGGTTTGAGTACTCTAGTCTTCTGAAAACCCCAAGAACTCTTCTTCGCTAGAGTCAGAATTCATGAAGACGCAGGCACTTCTTCTATTCGGACCATAAGACGCAGGCACTTTTCCTCCCACTATTTGGTGAAGAAAAAGTGTGTCTTATGGTCCGAAAAATACGGTACTGAGACTTGCTCCCACTCTGCAGTATTAACCAGGTTGGGCCTCAGTCTTTTTTACATTTAAAAAAATCCTTTTTAAAATTTTCACAAGTAGAAATTTTCACACATGCACTTCCAGGTTTTTTCCACTTTGGGTTTAGAATTCAGGTTTCTGCAGGTTGGTTACCTGAGTTAATACTTGTCCACTTGCTTTTCAGCTTCTATTTTATGGTTGTTTTTGTTGTAGTACTGGTTCTTCTCATTGTTGTGGGTTCATGCTTTTAAAAATCCAATTATTGGCCCTAGCCGGTTTCCTTAGTGGTTAGCATGTCAGCCTGAGACTGAAGTGTGAAGAAGGGTTGTGGGTTCAATTCTGATTCTGGTCAAGGGTACAAACCTTGGTTGCAGGCTCCATCCCCTACCCTGGTCAGGGTGGGTGTGGGAGGCAACCAATCTATGTCTCTCTTTCTCTCTCTCTCTCTCTCTCTCTCTCTCTCTCTCTCCCTGTCCCTCCTCCTCCCTTCCACCCTTTCAAAAAAATCAATGGAAAAAAATACTCTCAGGTGAGGAGTAACAAAATAAAAGTCCAGGTACTGTCATTTCAGTGGCATAGAAAAGAAAAAAGTAGACAGACCATCTTCATTAACTGCTGAACTCTCATCACTTTCTGGAAACACTTCCCTGTACTACTTAAGTCCTCTTGTTATTATTCAAACCCTAATGCTCATCTATTTGTCCTTTGAATTGGATATCTGAATAAAATAAGTGTTTTCACTTTAGGTGATTGTAAGCTAGAAAGCGCTCATTGTCCTTCACCATCATTAAGATTTTAAACAACACAAAACAAATGATCACTTTCCTCAGCAGATAAAAAAAGGGGATGAGGCCTGGCCAGTGTGGCTCAGTTGGTTGTAGCATCATCTTGTACACCAAAAGGTGGTGGGCTCAATTGCCCGTGAGGGCACATACCCAGGTTTCAGGTTTGATCCCCAGTTGGGGCGTGTGCAGGAGGGCCAATTGATGTTTCTCTATCACATCGATGTTTTTTACCTTTCTTCCTTCCTCTCTTTACAATAAATTTTAAAAATGGGGATGAGACATACTGAAACATATTAAACGTTATGTATGTAGGTTAGTTATTGCAGCATTGTTAACACTAAAAGGCTGCAAAATATCTAATGATCCGTCGATAGAGGACTTGTTAAATAAACATTCCAATCCATATGGTAGTATATTATACAGTTAAAAATAATAAGGCAGATCTTTATGTCCTGGTGTGGAAAAGTCTAGAAGGGCAGTATAGAGTTAGTATAGTAGACTATCATTTGGGTTTAAAAATACTTATTTATATACACTGAGTGGCCAGATTATTATGCATTCAGAAATCATGATAATCTGGCCATTCAGTGTATATCTATATAATAAAAGGCTAATATGCAAATTGTCCCCTTGACCAGGAGTTCTACCAGCAGGCAGGCTGGCCAACTGCCCATGTCCCCTCTCCCCCAGGCTGGCTGGACTACCCATGCATGAATTCATGCACTGGACCTCATATACATAAACATATACATATACATAAACATATACTTATACATAAACATATACAAATACTATATGTATAGAAAATCGTCTGGCTACTCAGTGTATATATGTATGTGTGTGTATATGTATGTGTGTGTATGTATGTGTTTATGCATGTGTGTGTGTGTGTGTGTGTACACACACATACATACACATACTGAGTGGCCAGATGATTATGTGTTCAGAGATCATAATAATATGGCCACCCAGTGTAGTATCTATATCTGTAACAGTGGTTATCTCCTGGGAGGGAACTAGGTGCCTGGAAGACAGCAAGTAGAAGGAAGACTTGCTTTTTCCTTATGTACTATTTAAATTTCATACCACAGCCATATTCATTTAAAAATAAATATAAAATACTAATGAAGTTTTTAAAAGAATGGGCTCCATGACCTTTACCTGACACAATGCCCTCCCTGAGTATGCTGTGTCTGTAGATGCTTTAAGAGATTATTTTTCATGAGAATTTTCAACTGAAAATATTCAAGAACACCCAAATTGTGAGTAATGTATTTACTTTTATAATATTCATTGGAAATTGATTTTTTAAAATTAAATTCAAAGTATTGTGGAGTGTGGGGATGGTTTCCATTTTGGACATGTGGCAGTTAACTGGTTAATCCTGCCTATCCAAATTGTCCTCCGTCTTCAGTAGATATTAGTTCCCTATTCCTTTTCTGGAGAATTCCAGCTCAAGCAAGCTCTCATTTGATCTTCTTTGCTGGAAATCATTTTGTGTCGCAAGTATCATACGTTGCTTTGTTACAGTACTTGCTCTTTATTTTTAATGATAATGTCAACCCTTGTATTAAACTTTCCGTTTTGTATTTCCCTGTTTGCTTCACTGAGCCTTTTTGTGGGTGATCTGTAGGGTCTTGCAAAGATGAGGAGCGGCCAGTGAAGAATACGTGAGAAAGCAGAAGGGAGTACGTGAGAAGGAGCTTGAGGCTCCCTCTTTGCCAGGCATTTACCAAATAAGAGATTGTGTGAACTAGAGACCCCTTTTTTCATAACATGCTAAAAATATGAAATAAAGCCTTCGCATTTCACACGGAACTAATCCAGTCATCATGACAGGACTTAGCAAGGAGTATCTGTACCCAAGGGAAGAGATGTTGGGAGACAGAAGCAAAGATTTTAAAGCAAGAGTTAAAATCTTAGAGCCCCAAAGGGCTTCAAGATCAACTAGTCAAAACCCTTACTGCATAGGTCCCTGGGCAAGGCACTGGGGGAGTTCAGACTCAAACTACACTCACTTTTAAGTTCAGTTGAGGAACTACATCATTCAGACTGCTGGAGAAGTCTGGCTGGGGTGAAATATGGGGTCTTTTCACATCAAGAGAGACAGGAGGAGGGGAGAGAAAGCAGGAGGCGAAAAAGAGGTGGTTGTCACGTTTTGTCTCCTCTGTATCTGTGTGTTGGGCTCCTTTGACAGTCCGTGTGAATAAAAGTGTTCTATATTAGCAGAAGCCAAATTAAGATAATTAGAGTCTGTTTGGAAGGCTACAAACCTCAACTTCCCTTTAGCCAGCTCTCTACTTCAAGAAAACAAATGAGCTCCAGTTTAAAGCTCCTTAATGAGCCTTTCCCACACCCCTTACTCACACTTGGAGAGGAAAGTCAGAAAAGGAGCAGGAGCCCTAGCCGGTTTGGCTCCGTGGATAGAGCTTCGGCCTGTGGACTGAAAGGTCCCAGGTTCGATTCCGGTTAAGGGCATGTATCTTGGTTGTGGGCACATCCCCAGTGGGGAGTGTGCAGGAGACAGCTGGTTGATGTTTCTCTCTTATCGACGTTTCTAACTATCTATCCCTCTCAATTCCTCTCTGTGTAAAATCAATAAAATATATATTAAAAAAAAAAAAAAAAAAGAGCAGGAGCCCTAGCCGGTTTACTCAGTGGATAGAGCCTTGGACTGCGGACTGAAGGACCTCGGTTAGATTCCAGGAGCACATGCCTGGGTTGCAGGCTGGATCCCCAGTGGAATGCATGCAGGAAGCAGCTGATCAGTGCTTCTCTCTCATAATTGTTTCTCTCTCTCTCTCTTTTAATGTTATATATTAAATATATATATATATATATATATATATATATATATATATATAATCTACACACACACACACACACACACACACACACACACACACACACAATAAAAGGAGGAAACACACACATGAGGGATTTCCCTACTTCCAGGGTATTTTTATCCAGTTCCCCAGTATCTACTGTATTCGGAAATCCAGAGCCATTAGGGTAACCATGGAGACATTACTGGCTTCCGTCCTGTTTCCTTCCTTTTCTTTGCTGTTAGGATCTTTCGGTAAGGCACCCCACTTCTGCCGGCGTCCGGGTCCTGCAGCTCCCCTCTCTGCTCAGAGACACCTACGCAGAGGGCAGGAACGCGTTCTTAAGCGAGGAGAGCGTGTAAGCAGGCGAACCAGTGAGGTCCACACCCAAAGGGGGGGAAACACCATGCACAACCAGCGGGTTCGGACTACAAGTCCCAGGAGACACCGCAGCCCCGGCGCGTCCCAAAGATCCTTCCCTCGCTCTTCTGGGTCTGCGGAGATGAAGGTTCCGCTCTGGGCGCACTGCAGTGTGGTCTGTTTTCAACCGCGCCGGCGGGGTGCGGAGCCCGGCCGCTGGCAGGCGGGGGCGTTGGGAGGCGGATTCCTCCTCCCTCCCGCTCTGGGGGGGCGGGGAGGAGGGAGGCCGGGCCAGCGGGCTGCGGACGGAGCCCCGAAGACCGCGGGCCGAGGAGATGGAGGGCGACGGGGTGCGGTGGGGGAGCGAGCCGCAGTCGGGGCCGGGCCCGGGCGGCGGCGGCGGCGGCGGCGGCGGCGGCGGCGGCCTGACCCGGGACCTGTGCCGCAGCTTCGGCCGCTACCGCCGCTACCTGGGGCGGCTGCGGCAGAACCTGCGGGAGACCCAGAAGTTCTTCCGCGACCTCCAGGGCTCCCACAGCCACAGCGGGCCCCCCGCCCCCGCCGAGGCCGGGCTGCAGGCCGGTAAGGAGGGCGGCCGCTCGGAGCGAGGCCCGGGAGCCCGGCGGGACGCGGACCGCACCCCTGCCCTGCAAAACAGCCGGGAGAAGGGCCGTGCGGCCGGGCCGCGTGCCCGCGCCGGCCGAACCCAGAGGTCCCGGGAGGGCGTCCGTCCGGGTGGAGGGGAGAAGCGAGGGGGCGGCGTGGGCTCGGCCCGGGGTCCCGGGGTCCTGGGGTCCCGGGGTCCCGGGGTCCTGGGGTCCTGGGGTCCTGGGGTCCCGGGGTCCTGGGGTCCCGGGGTCCCGGGGTCCTGGGGTCCCGGGGTCCCGGGGGCAGGAGACCGCGGAGGCTGGAGTTCCCGGAGCCGGATCCCGGGGGCCGGGGAGGGCGGGGGTTCCCCCAGGAGTGCGGAAAGTTGCTCCGTGTTGGCGGCTGAGCCCCTGTGGCTCCGAGTCCCCGCTCTGGGATGGAGGGATGGAGGGATGGAGGAGGGGCTGGAGGCAGGGTGCCCCGGGGGAGGCCGAGGAGGCCGGGAAACGATAGGGGATTGGTAGTGTGTTAGGCGTGCTCGATTGTGTCTGTGATAGGCGTGCTTGATTGTGTATGTGATAGGCGTGTTTGATTGTGTATGTGATAGGCGTGCTTGATTATGCATGTGATAGGCGTGTTTGATTATGTATGTGATAGGCGTGTTTGATTGTGTATGTGATAGGCGTGCTTGATTATGCATGTGATAGGCGTGTTTGATTGTGTATGTGATAGGCATGTTTGATTGTGTATGTGATAGGCGTGTTTGATTGTGTATGTGATAGGCATGTTTGATTATGTATGTGATAGGCGTGCTTGATTATGCATGTGATAGACATGTTTGATTATGTATGTGATAGGCGTGCTTGATTATGCATGTGATAGGCGTGTTTGGTTATGCATGTGAAATGCTTTTGCACCAGTCTGGAGGCTACTCTGAAGTCAGGATTGGACTCTAAATGGCCCTGGGGTCTCCGAAGGAGATGATAGTCGATGGGTGGCATCGACTTGTCTGAGGTGTTGCTTGTGCTTGTGGTGAAGTTAGGGGAGGGATTGTTTTTGGCCCGGAGACTGCCTGTCACGGCTTCTCTCTGGGATGTGTTAGAGGCCCGGATAGCGCTTACACTTGTGCAGGGTCTTCCATCTTTCTTAGGTTTCCTCTTCAACGGCTTGTTATTGGTGGGGAGCTGGACGGTTTGGTTTGCTAATGACTGCATCTAACTAGGAAATAACTAGGTTGGAAGGGATCCCATGAAGATGGATGCCTTGGAGACAACATGGCAGAGAAGTCGGTGGGGTTAGGTTAGTGATTCAGACTTACCTATGTATTAACTTCACATTAAAATAAAATGCGTCTCCGCTCTGCTCCGCAGACTGAATGAGAATGTCTAGTGGGTGGCTCCTAAGAATCTAACCGTAAGAACATCCCTGGGGATCTGATGCAGGTGGTCTGCAAACACACTTTAAGGAGCACAAACTAGAGGCTGACGGCAGATGGGAACATGAGGCTCAGAATGGGACGAGGTGTTAAACTCAGCAGGGTTTCTGTATTGGGCCCCGTATTTCCGAAGTTGCATGGTTAGTATCCTGAATTTGTCTGAGACTCCGGAAATGGTGATAACAATAAGAGTAAGATTCTGATAAGATCCTCCGTGAGACTATACTATTACATTGAATTAGCCTAGATGTGTGAGTAAAAAGACAATCCTTCATGGGATAAATGAAAGGAGGAGGATGGCTTGTGTCAGGGAGGGGGAGATCCCTTCCCCCCCTTCTTTAGTTCCAGGGCTGGACTCATAATAAAATAATAAAATTGACACAATACTAAATTAGCAGGAGAACCCCCCCCCCCCCCAATTTAATAGGTACACATAGGAGAATGATAATATGATCAGGTCATAAAATGAGGTTTGAAATTATCCAATCGGGTACCTTTAAAAAAAAAATTCTCACCAGAGAATGTGTTTTATTGATTTTTAGATAGCGAAACATCCATCGGTTGCCTCCCATACGCTCCCGTTGGGGACTGAACTTGAGACCGAGGTTAGTGCCCTGACCGGGAATCTAATGCGAAACCTTTTCCAACTGAGCCACCCGGCCAGGACCAGCCAGGCACCTTTATGCACCTTGTAGCCAAAGAAACAAACGTGACAAACTGACCGGACAAAGCAAGTGAGTGCTTAGCAGAAAGGAATCTAAGCAAAGTTTGGAATTGAGTAGGAAGTTAGTGAAGGCATTACAGGGCTTGTTAATACAAGCTTTCGCCTGGATTTTTAAATTTTAAAAAAATATATATTTCATTGATATTTTACAGAGAGGAAGGGAGAGAGATAGAGAGCTAGAAACGTCTATGAGAGAGAGACATGGACCAGCTGCCTCCTGCACACCCCCTACCAGGGATGTGCCTGCAACCAATGTACATGCCCTTGACCGGAATTGAACCCGGGACCCTTGAGTCCACAGACAGATGCTCTATCCACTGAGCCAAACCGGTTTTGGCTGCCTGGATTTTTTAAACTCTTGTGATAAGATTGTCTCAGGCCTGTGGAGCTAGAAGGGTGCCCAGCACATGGGGACCGAGAGGTTACAGGCTGTTCCTTAAGTAACTTTAATTCGAGATACTTAGACTGCCATCTCGGGCTCGCTGGGGTTGGCCTGCCCAGGGCCCGGGGACACTCGCTGTGCTGAAATGGTAGGGTTGCCACCTTAGGCCCAGAGATGCTCTGGAAGTGGAGCGCTAGAAGGGACTGATTTCCGTGAGGCGCCAGAGATCAGCTGGAGGGAGGGCTCGGGACTTTGGCGATGATCCCCGGGGCGTGTACTTTGACCCTCTCCCTTAGCAGCGCTTTCCCTGCTCGCAGGGTTCTCTTAGAGCTTACTTAGTGAAACAGCACACAACAAAAGACCCTCTATTGCTCTTGTTTTATAGCAACTCTTTAGTCTTGAGTTGCTGCTGGAAAGGAACCGAGAGCGTAGATGCACCTCGGAGGGATGGGGGTTTTCAAGGTACGGGGGTTGGCTCCTGTTTTTTGTCCTTTAAAAGCCACCTTACGAATCCTAAGGCACCTTTTGCCTGTCGCCTCATCGGCTTTTCTAGTTGGCTGCATGGCGAACCAGTCCCAGCGTTTTTAACTCTCTTCACCCGCCCTCTGTCCACCCGAAAGGGAAACCGAGAGAGGCTTCGGATGACAGCTCTGGGAGCTATTTGGTTTTGTTCCATAAAATGCTTCAGCTCCTGGCAGTGTGAGGAGCTTTATCTTTGGAGGGGGGATTAGTGAGGTAGCACTTCCACTCGGATGTACGTTTTGGGGTGCCATTTCCCCCGCTGGGTAGGTAATTGTGTAGAAAGGAGGGACCACTCCTTAAGAGACAGGCAGTTCAAGTTCTGTCCTTTTTATAGGCTATCTTTGCAGGGTCATGTTCATTCAGAGACTGTCTCGACTTTCTTTTGTGAATGTTGGTTTCTAATTAGTAGGAACTTGGAATGTTAAGAGAAGGGACACTCGATTTTAAAAGAAAGTTTTTATAGAAAAAGAAGGGGCGGGGTGGGGTTGGGGGGAACATTGATATGAAAGAGAAGCATCGATTGGCTGCCTCCAGCTCTCACCCTGACCAGGATTGAGCCCGCCACTTGGACATGCGCCCAGACCAGGAAGCCAACCAGCGACTTTTCAGTGCACGGATGACACTTAACGACCTGAGCCACACTGGTCAGGGCGGGACACTCAGTTTTTCTTTTTCTTTTTGTAAAAAAATAGAGGAGGGAGAGGAATAGAGAGCTAGAAACATCGATGAGAGAGAAACATCGACCAGCTGCCTCCTGCCCAGCCCCTACTGGGATGTGCCTGCAACCAATGTACATGCCCTTGACTGGAATTGAACGCAGGACCTTTTAGTCCGCAGGTCGATACTCTATCCACTGAGCCAAACCAGTTTCGGCTCAGTTTTTCACCTCCTGAACCTCTAGAAGGTTTTAGGTCATATCAGAATGGGGTGTGCTTCTGGGTTGGATATTAATGGTATTTGAGCAACTGAAGATGATGGATTTACTCTGTTTCTATTATTTCACTTTAACCACAAATTAGGTGGGAAGGACCCCCAAATTATGCTTCCTTCTTACTTTTGACAGCTTTGCATTCACTGGAGGCAGAATACATACGGGTGTTGCAAACGTAAGTTTATAGTTGCTCATGTGGGAAATAATACAAAAATTAATAAATAACAATACAAGGATAAACTGTTTCACAGACTCACAACTGTAAGCTTACTTTTGCTCCACCCTGTGTATAATGCACATGATGTTTTAGAAGTTAAATAAAATAGATGACATAGAACTCTAAAATGAGAGTAGCTTGGACTGTAACAAAGAAGACTGAATTATAAGTGAAATTTCCTTAATTGAGTTCCTCTGTGGCCTTCTTTTCACCTAACTATAGGGTCGGAGAGCTCCTCTACCCGCCCATGTTCCGCTGTCAGAGGCTGAGACGTAAAGAGAGAAAGGCTTTGAGCAATTCTGGAAAAGGGAAAACTGCTTTTCTTTTTAGATCCTTTGGAGTTCCTAGCTATTGCAGTGGAGCATAAATCTCTCAATTTTAAGAAACCAGAATAACTCAAATGTGTCTAATTGGAATGTTCTAGTGTCCTGCAATCCCTCAATCCTGACTCCCACTCCCATTGACTGAATGACCTTGGGCAAATCACAGCTCTGCCGGGCCCGTTTCCTCACCAGGAAATGGGGATTATGGTAATCCCACTTGCCTTCAGGGTTGTGGGGAGTTATATGTGTTCAGAGCAGTGTCTGGTGCTGCTGTCTAACTGTTGGCTATTATTCAATAAACTTTTGAGTGGCTGGTTTAGAGGATAAAGAGTCAAAGACATGGGCCTTGGCCTTCGATTAGTGGAAGTCAGTAGTTCCCTTTTATACTTTTCTCCTAAAAAAGAAAAAAATATATATAATAGTCAACATTATCATGTACCTATTTGTCTGTGTTGGATGAGAGATAAAAAGGAAGACCTGAACTTGGTCCTCCAGAAAAGTATAATCTGATCTCAACCACATGCACACTTAATGCGTAAAGCAGAAAAATGGCAGAAAGCTGAGATACTGTAGGCGTTTTATGTGAGTTATGGTTCTTTTCAGAGCTCTTTGCCTTGGGTTAGCCAACAGCTTGACTTCTCCCACATTCTTCACCCTCTATTTTTGTCACAACTAGTATAAACTGGTTGCCGGAATTAAAAAGAAGAGGAAAAACACTAGTGCACTTATTTAAGTAGACATTTTTCTTGAACTCCTTAGATAGAAATTGGTGTGGGCAATAAAGTTTAAGTGGCAGAGTGACATCTGGGCAAGGGGCAGAAAGTAGGAGAGAGGAGATTCCTTCCAGCCTGGATTTATAGAACTGCCCTCTGCAGGGGGTTGGGGGTGGGGAGAAGTTGGGGTTTGGGGATGGAACAGAAAGAGATGGGTTGGTGGTAGTTTGCCATGGTCTGTGAGGAGGAGCTGCCTCAGTATCCTATATAATAAAAGGCTAATATGCAAATTGGCCGAATGGCTGAAAGACTGGTCGCTATGATGCTCACTGACCACCAGGGGCTGACACTCAATGCAGGGGCTGCCCCCTGGAGGTCAGGCTTATATACAGGCTGGCGAGTGCAGCTGTGGTCGCGGGAGCCTCTCCCATCTCTGCAGCAGTGCTAAGGATGTCCAACTGATGACTTATGGGCCTAAGCCAGTCGTGGGCAAACTACGGCCCGCGGGCTGGATCCAACCTGTTCAGCTGTTCTATCCAGCCCGCGGAGCCAAAAGAGCGGAGGGTTCTCTTGCTCTCCCCTCTGCTCCTTCACCAGCAGCCCAAGATGAGAGTGCCAGCATGGTCAGGTTGCTTTTGTTCCGGCCCTCCGGTCCAGTTTAAGAACTCATTGTGGCCCTTGAATCAAAAAGTTTGCCCACCCCTGGCCTAAGCTGTTAGTTGGACATCCCCTGAGGGCTCCTGGACTGCGAGAGGGCACAGGCCAGGCTGAGGGACCCCTCCAAATGCACGAGTTTTGTGCATCAGGCCTCTAGTGTCAATATAAGCTCAGCAGAGATGGTGTAATTGTGGTTCTCGCTACTTATATTATCTTAGATGAATAAAACCTTCTTTCTCCAAGTACATCTAAAACTTCCATTTTCTCTCTCAGTTTTCTTCCTGGATGGAAGCAGCATGTAGTGGTCAGAAGCAAGCCCAAGCATTTGCATCAGACTTGGGTTCCTGTTCTAGTTCAGCCTCTTGTTAATGGTGTGGCCTGGGGCAAGTTACTTAAACCTACTTGAGTCTTGGTTTCTTCATATGTAAAATGGGAGTGGTACAGAACGCCACTTATTTTATGATTCCATCTATATGAAATGCCCAGAATAGGCCAATTCATAAAGAGAGAAAGTAGATCAGTGATTGCCAGGGGGTGGGGAGAGAAAAGTGAGAAGTGACTGCTAATGAGTATGGATTTCTTTGGGGGGAATGAAAGTGTTCTGGAATTAGATAGTAGTGTTGGTTGCACAATTCAGTGACATGTGAATTATCTAAATAAATAAATGGGAGTGATAAAAGTCTGCCTCACAAAGTCATTATGACCTTTAAAGACACTATACATCAAAGCACTCAGTGCAGGCATATAGTTAGTGTTAGTATATTAGTGTGTGTGTGTGTGTGTGTGTGTGTGTGTGTGTAGTTGGTGAACAGTAGCTTAGGAAGTTGGAATATGATGGCTTAGGGGGAAGAAGAAGAGAAGCAGAGAGACAGAATGTGGGACAGAGCGGTTTTGAACAGGAACCAGACTTAGGTGTGGGTCTCTAAGCTCCAGTTCTGTTTCTGTGGCTTCTCCCCTGTTCTTTCTGACCTGGCCACGGGAATATAAAATGCACCCTGGCAGGGGAGAGATCTTACTGCAAATGAGTCATAACCCAGGCTCCATAGCTTGTCATGGAACCATAATTTACTCCAGTGGAGGCGTTATCTGATTGAGTGAGCATAATGTGACACTACCTATAGCCAAGCCTCCTAGTCCCGTGTCCGCTCCCTAACGTTTAGGGTGCCAGACCCCTCTTTGCGGCTCTTGCTGCCTCCTTGTCTCTGGGAGGAGATGGCCTCCTCAAGAACAATGCTTTTTGCACCTTTCCCCTTTCTAATCTGCCTTTCCTAGAATTCTGTTTCCCATGTACAGGGAAGCCCACAGTTAGAAAGGTTGGGATAATTCTGCCTGCTCCTAAAAGATATCATTACCTTACATTATTATCATTTTCAGTGTGTACTGACTTCAGTATGATTAATTCTTCAGCCTTGCAAGTAGTTTTAAAGAAGGCATAGATTTAAATAAAAACTCATTCCGATCTTTACCTTTTGTTTTGCTCTGTCCACGTTGCCAGCATGCTCTTTATTTCTTCATACTTCTGTTATCTGACTCACTGGGCTAAGGGAGAAAACAATCTTCCTGCAGTAAGTGTACTTCTCAGAAACAGCCTTTTAAAAATAAAACCTTAAAAATACGTTACTGAAGTAAAGGGAAATATGAATTTCCCTTTATATCTGCTGCTCAACTATAGGCTCAGCACATACCGATTATGCTTTTAATTATGTATTTCTTTGCATGATAGCTGTGGATGTATTTATCTTATCCTTCTGACTAGATTGTGAACCCCTCAGGGTAAAGACTGTTTTTACTCATCTTTGTGGCCTACATTTTCTGCTGCAGTGCTTTGTGCATGACGGACAAATAACTTTTCAGTTATTCCCATGGCTAGTAGACTTTGGAATGGTGTTGTTGTTTCTACTGCAGAAGGGTGTTTCCCCCTAGAAGAAAATGCTTTTCGTAGATTTGCCCCATTTTGCTCTCTGGGCCCCTAGAAAATAATGCTGTGCATTGGATAGACGATTGACTAGGCTGGAGTTGCGTTCTTTGCTAGTGTCCCAGAGAACAATCTCATGTCCCACAGGATGAGCTGCATACCCAGTATCAGAGCTTCCCCATGAGAAAGGATGTAAATTCCTAATACTCATTCACTCGACAGACCCTTATTAATGCCTGATTGTACTGGGCGCCGGACACATCATGAATGGTGAACCACGTCCAAGTAATTGTATTACTCATTCCACGTCGATGTTATGAAAGAAGGATCAGTGTTTCATCATGCTCCTACTGGTTTTCGACACATTGGTTACCTCCTTAATTAGCCATTAGCTGCCTTGCACGGAGTAGGGAGAAGGCATATGGGAAGTTTTAAGATTGAAAGGCATTGATAAAACAGGAGTTGACAAGCTTTATTAACTTTCTGAAAGAATACAGGAAAATTAGCTCCAAACTGTCTTCTTCTTCTTCTTCTTCTTCTTTTTTTTTAAATTCTTACCCGGGGATATTTTTCTATTGATTTTTAGAGAGAGTGGGAGAGGGAGAGACGGAGAGAGAAACATCGATGTGAGAGAGACACATTGGTTGCCTTGTGCACGGGCCCTGACCAGCGCCTGGGCTGGAGAATAGCCTGCAACCGAGGTACATGCCCTTGACTGGAATTGAACCCGGGACCCTTCAGTCCTCAGGCCGACGCTCCATCAACTGAGCCAAACCGGCCAGGACCCAAACTCTTTTATGGAGTAATTATAATTATCTTGTCTGTATGATTCAAAAGCAGTCTCACCCCGGGGACTGCACCTGTAACCCAGGCATGTTGACCAGCAATCAAGCCCATGACCTTTCAATGTTCGGGACCTGCTTCAACCAGTTGAGCCACACTGGCCGGGGTGTGTGTTTATTGTGAGAGTGTTTGTCATCTTCACATCTTTCTTAGAGGTTACTCACATGGAAGCCAGTATGAAGAGTATGAGGTGTGTGGGTGCGTGTGTTTTTTTCTTAACAGTTGTTCATTTTTTATTAAAATTTAAAAATTTATTTGAGAGAAGAGAGAGAGATAAAGAGAGAGAAACATCAATTTGTTGTTCCACTTATTTATGCATTCATTGGTTGATTCTTGTATGTGCCCTGACTGGGATTGAACCCACATACGTAGTTTTAAAGAAAGCATGGATTTGGCATATCCGGATAATATTCTAACCAACTGAGCTACCCATCCAGACTTCCCTAACAATTTTAAGACCTAAGGTAAAATTTGTTCCTTATTTCTTGTAGCCTATAGTTGAGCAGCAGATATAAAGTCTAGGAATGATAGGTTTTGCTTCCTAAATGGGAATCTGAATGCTGTCATTCATAACAAGAGCACAGAGGATGAATCCATATGGAAGATGCAGCTTTTCGTTATTGCTTAAAAATATTTTAAAAAATTTATTTCAGACAGGAAGAGAGAGGGAGAAAGAGATAGAAATACCAATGATGAGAGAGAATCATTGATTGGCTGCCTCCTGCACGCCCCACACTGGGGATCGAGCCCACAACCTGGACATATGACTCTACCGAGAATTGAACCCTGACCTTCTGCTTCAAAGGTCAATGCTCAGGTTTTTGTTTTTGACCTTCCAAGGTCTGACTGGAGTCCCTGTGGGACTTCCAGTCTAAGTTTAGTCCACCTCATGCTTAAAAATTTATTCTTTGCCTTGGGCATCCTGGAACTTGCCACCTTAACAGCGAGAACCAGATGTATCAGTGGCTGAGATATGTGCTCTCTTGCTTAGAGCTATAAACCAGCCATATATAATATTCCTCCAAACCAAAACTGAAGAAAAGTTGGCCAGTGCATGGGGCCGGGGGCAGGGAGGGGGGGACCCCTTAGTGTCCCCGGTGGCCCACCGCTCAGGGCCTGCCATGGGCGCAGCAGGGCCAGTTTCTGTCTCTCTAGCAGGCGGTGTGAGTGGTTTGGACGCATGCCCCAGCCTTGTGCCCTGTGGCTGTGGGAACCTTTGACTACAATTCTCTTTGGAGTTGGGCCTCTATAACGTGTTTCCGTTCCTTGGGGTGGTGGTTTCTGGGCAGGAACATGGGAAGTAGGACTTGAAGGTTGTTTTTCTTTTCACTTGGTTAGCTAATAAAGCATCACAAACTATCCCAAAGAATTATGATAGGCCATGTAGTCATAAAAGCCTTTTATTTTAAAATGAAAGCCTCATGTTTATTTTTAAAAATGCTTTAATTCCTTTTCTTTAACTCAGATGTAAAGTAGATCTAACTGTAGCTTCATCAGATTAAGAGTTTTATGCATTATTTATGCTGGACAAAATTTTATCTTAGCAGTATTTAACCTTTTCAGTCTAGTCTGTATTATGTGGAGAGAATTCTTTTTAATGGATTTTTTTTTTCTTTTATAAAGAGAGAGGAAGAGGGGAGGGAAGAGGCAGAGAAGGAGGAGGAGAGGAAGAGAGAGAAACATCAATTGGCTGTCTTCTGTGTGTGTGCCCAGACTGAGGATCGAACCCACAACGTAGGTATGTGCTCTGACAAATTAGAACCTGCCACCTTTTGGTGTGGTGGACAACAACTGAGCCACACCAGCCAGGATTTTTTTTTTTTTTAATCAAGACAAACTTCAGAGCAAAGACCAAGGCCCTGTCATAAATATAACTAGATTATAAGATTTACTTGAAAAAAAACTTTACTTAAATTAGAGAGACAGTGACAGAACCAAAATGGAGTTTACTTTTTAGCGATATGCCGCACTACATACTTTAGCCTTGACTTCTAACATGTGGAGATTCCTAGGTACGAGGAAAGGATGGAGGGGAAACTGTTCTTCCCGCATACAAGGCCCCACTGTCGAAACCCATTTCAGTTTCTCCGGATCGAACCCTTTCCTGTTACCACATGGCTCTCATTCCATGTGGTAAATGGAGGTGTTCGCTGCTCCACCTTGGGAAAGGGGTTTGGTGGTAGAGCAGTGATTGGCTAGTGTCTGGTAGAGGGAGGGCTGAGACAGAAGAAGTGGAGGTGTATTCCCCACCTCTGAGAAACCAGAGGCACCGCTGTAGGCAGTCCAAGGTCAGGTTCTTCTGGTGGGTTCTTGTTCTGTGAAGGGGAGAGTTATAGGAACTTTTATCAGTGCCCTGACCTGGAGCATGATGTTTGTCTCTACTGCTTAGCCTTGAGGATTTGGATTCTGAATCTGACCCTGAACTCCTAAGATTAGTACCCGAACTCCCCTGACTCTGATCTGGCAGCAGTAAACCTTCAAAGGTCGATGGAGGAGGCAAAAAGTAACGTGCAGGGCAAAAGTGCCGACAGCGAAGAAACTTACTGTTTAAATTCTGTTATTGCCATATTTAATGCATTTTTCTAACCTGCTGGGTTTGGTTTGTTTTGTCAAGTAAAATTCTATCTCTTGATGTCTTTCTCCTCTGAGATCCAGAACTGCGTCACTCTGCTAGGCATCCTTTTGGCTCATTTTAAAATAATTATTTTGAAACAATTTCAAACAAACATAAATCTTGCCAGATCAGTACAAAGAACTCCCATACTACTTCATGCAGATTCCCCAGTTGTTAACATTTTATTGCATTGGCTCCATCACCCAATATTTATCTCTCCATGATGTCTGCTCATTTTCTGGAAGTTTTGAAAGCAAGCTCTAAGTAGGTTGTGTTATCTCCTGAAAATACCAGCATACGACCCCCAAGTCAGGATGTTAACATTGACTCACTGCTGCCATCCAGTCCAGAGATCCCAGTCAGATGTGGCCAACTGTCCCAGTAATGTCTGTCTTTCTTTTTGATCGGGGTCCTGTCCAGGAGTACATGCTGCATTTAGTTGTCATGTCTCTCCCCCTCCTTCCCCTGGCCTTGATTACATCTTCCATAGGTTTAAAGAGTTGTTTTACTTTGTGGAGGATGACCCTCCGCATGGATCTATCTGTTGCTCCCACGTGATCAGACTTGGGTCATGAGCTCTTAGCAGGATTAGGCCCAGAAATGACGTGGTGTGCGTGGTGTCAGCCCTCCCCACTCCTGGAGACATTAAGCTTGGTCATCGGCCATGTTACTGTCCTCTAGGTTTCACCTTAAAGTCACCATTTTCTTCTTTGCAGTCAGTGTTTTGTGGGGAGGTGTTCTAAGATTTCACTGGTAGTCCTGTTCCTGATATACCACCAGACGTAGCATCTGTAGGTCTACTTGACAACCGTCTGCCTCAGTGGCGGTTTTATAGTTATGTATCTCTTAGTTGGTATTCAGTGTCAAGGAAGAGCTCTCATTTTCCTTTGTTTTTCTGTTTATATCAGTCTGCATTTGAGAAATTTTTCAATGGATTAATCTGTTATCATTAAAAAAAATTTTTAAAGCTTATATTGTTCTTGATTTGGTCTGTGAGCTCCCGTTTGAGCTGGCTCCTGCGATCACGTTACTGGTTACTGTAAGGTGCTGCCTTCCAGATGACAGAAGCCCCCCGTGAAGCCTGGGTCCTTCTTCGAGGAGCCCCTTCCCTCTCTGCGTCTTGTGAACCCAGCCTCAGCTGCCAGCCCCTCTGCAGCTGCAGCCTCGGGAGCGGCTTCACCAGAAAGGAGCTTGTCGGCGGGCTGCCCAGGGCGTCTCATTGCTCATGGCTCCCAGAGGCTGGAACGCCGGGGGCAGAGGTGCTCTCTCTTCCCTGGTGCCAGGACAGCATATTTCTTTAAAACTGTCAGAGATACTCATCAGGTAGGACAGTGGTCGGCAAACCACGGCTCTGGAGCCACATGCGGCTCTTGAGCCCCAGTTTGCTGCTCTGTTGACTAATGAGTTTGCTGACCACTGGACTAGACTAAATGTTACTGCGTAGTTGGAAGCTGTGAGGATTAGACTGTTGTGGCATATTGTGTGCAAAGAGGGAAAGGGTAGTATATGACAGTATATTTCAATACAAGCGTGGCTTCTTGAGTACATTTCAATCTCTAATCTCTAAAAACCATCCATTTCAACCAAAATATCTTGTACTGCTTGGTCCTGAAGTTCTGAAACCCAGACTACTTACGTATATGTTTTCTTTAAAGGGAGGGCTTACTCCAGTTCAGAATCTTTTAAATTTAGCTCAAGGTCAGAGAGCTTGTTGGGGAATGACAAATGTTTCTTAGCAGAATTATTTCTCTCTCAGCTCCTGGGATTTTTGTAGCTCGATACTCTGAAGCATGTAGGAGAATTGATAGTAGTAGAAAGACTATAAGCTTCATTTCTCAACTTAGGGTTTATCCTTTACATGTAATTAATAACAAATAAAACATCACTATTTGTGGAAATGTATATTTGTGTTACTGATTACTTCAGTGAATTATAAAACCCTTTGTATTTTCATTCACTTTCAGAGAGGACTGCACGTTTAATGTTAAAAGTGAGGTATAAAACTTGGCCGAAGGAGGAAATCCTTGCGTCCCAGGAACAAAGATGGCAGTAGGAACTGTTGAGATCTGAATAGTTCAGTAGTATGAGGCAAAGGCAGGTCCCGTTCATTCGCTTCGTTAAATGCCTTCCTAGCTTGGCCAGAGACTGCCCCTTACCCCGGCCTTCACTCACCTCTTGAATGTAATACTGATCAGGATGGAAAACTGGCAAGGAGGAGAGTGTGGCAAACGCCATTGCCCTTACTCCGAACAGTTTAAAGTGCCTATTCTAATGGGCAGTAGAGACATAAAAAGGCCATAGCATTCCTTCACTCTAGTTCTTCCTTTTGAGAATAGTCTTAACCTCAAACCCAGAGGATAATACACACTGGTAAGAGGAGCATTAAAATTTTTCTGAAAAGCACCTACATACTCAGGAAAAAGACTCAAGAGACCTTAGGATAACAGTAATTTAAAACAAATGTTCACCAGCTAGTAGTAATTCTGTTTTTGCCCCCCAAGCGTTATTTCTGGTTTTAGGCAATTTTCGTAGTGATTGTCAGTCTGCTTTAACTTGGGTTCGGGGCAGTTTTCATAGTGGCTCTGTCAGTCAGCTTTACATTGGGGTTCTACAGTTAAATTGTGTTTCATGCAGATTGGGAAAACTCGGTAGAGGCTATAGGGGAGGAAAAATATCTATTTGGTTAGGGTCTCAAAGCTGGGCCTAAGACCGAAACTGATGTAGGACAGATTAACAGGAGAAAAGTACGTGCATCTTATTAAATTTTCCCCGTATTTGGGAGTCCTCAAGAGAATGAAGACCCAAAGAAGCGGAGTTGAACATTTACTGAACTGGGTAAAGAGAAGTAAGTTTGAAAACATGATAAGACACAGGGGCTCGGGCTTAGGCAGTTGATGGTGGGAAAGCAGGAAGACAAAGGGTAGCTTGACAAGGCTTATTTGTACAAATTTTTCCTGGCCTTGACTCCGCATCTCTGGCGATAAGGATGTTGCTTTCCTTCTGGTCTAAGGAGGCCATTTGCCAGATGGGGGTTTTATCTCCTGCTTTCAGAAAGAAAAAGGGGAGGTCAGAGCGGTCTTCTTAAACCTGCTGTGTGCCAAGCACCCTTATGTTCAAAATAATCCTTATGCCAAAGTGGCGTATTTTGGGATGGCATATTCTGCCACCCTTCAGGGGGTATGGTCTACGACTAAGTAAAAACCCGGTGAAGTGGTTCAGAACCAGTCTCCCAGAATGTGGCACTTGGGCATGTGAACTATTTTGAGCTGAAGACCATGAAGGTCCAATGACATAGTTTTTTTTTTTTTTTTAAATCTACCCCTTAACTCTCCAAAAGAATTTAAATAGAGGCTGGTCTAGGAAGAGAACTATCACACTGTTAGTGTAGTGGTCTGGGGAAGCTTGGCAAGGCTTGGAGATTAAAGTCCTCTGAGTTCCATTGTCTCTCCATGGCCTGGCAAACATCTGTTTACCAAGCTTTTGCTCTTCCCATCCTCCTAAAAATTGTCTTCCTGACCTTTGAAGTCCCAGACCTTATCTCAGTAAGGGAAGTAAGGGAAATAAATCTCAATTGCCAACTGCCTGTGAGTCTCATATTCTTATGGGGGTCCTGTACTCATAGGCAATTACTCCTGTTAATGTGTCTGTCACTAACTTGGTTGTTAGACCAGCCAAAGACTCTTGAAGGGTAGAAGGAGAAGTTTTCCTCCCTCCACTGGTCCCCTGAGACATGGGTATAGCTCCCGCACTGCTCTGTGTTCCACCTTTTGTTTGCCTATATCAGCCATGGGCACACTACGGCCCGCGGGCCGGATCCGGCCCACGGAGCCGAAAGAGCAGAGGGTTCTCTTGCTCTCCCCTCCGCTCCTTCACCAGCAGCCCAAGATGAGAGTGCCAGCATGGTCAGGTTGCTTTTGTTCCGGCCCTCTGGTCCAGTTTAACCCATTGTGGACCTCAAGTCAAAAAATTTGCCTACCCCTGCCCTAGATACATGGAGAAACATGGGCTCTTTTTTTTAAAGCTGTTTCCTATAAATTTTGACTGCCATCTATAAATAGGGATAATAATATTCATTCTCTGGTAGAATCAGAAACATTAAATGACATGAGGCAATTCAAGTTATTTACTTAGAAAGGGTAGAGTTAAATGTTACTGTGGGAGGAAAAATAATTCCTCTACCCTTCTAGGTTCTTGGTGGAGATTCTCCTGTCTCTCCCCCCTCCTCCCCCATAATAAAGAGATATTAACAGGAAAAAAGGCAGAAGTTTGATAATATGCATACCTCGTTGTATATGTGGGAGAAACTCAGGGAAACGGAGTAATTCTGAAATGGTCTAAGTTACCACTTTAAACATCATCTTCAGCTAAAGACAGATGCTGGGAGGTGGGTAGTTATGGGAGGTCCAGGAAAAGCGTAGTACACAGGGCAGGGTTGTTAGCACATGTCTAAGCTTTCCCTTCTTCATTGATAAGAGTGTCTAGAGATTTAGAGTCATCTTTTCCTGCTACTGAGAGGAAGATACCCTTACAAATGGATATTTCCCTTATAAATGTTTCTTACAGAAGGGTAACTTCTCAGTTCTCAGAGCTTCACCTGAGTCTGCTGTTTCTTAAAAATAACCAGCTTAAAATCAGTCACCATGCCAGAGGCATTTTGGAGTGGTATATTTGCTCCTCTTCATTATCTAAAACAAATGAATAAAATGGATTGGTACTTTAGTTGCTCTTCTCCTTCGAGTTTGAAAGCTTTGTTCAGAAGTACAGGTGACCCCTGAACTGCTTGGGTCCACTTGTACGTGCCTTTTTTCAATCGAACTGAGTGGGTCAGTTCAAACCCACTTTCAAGGGCCAACTGGCAGGTTGTTGGAGCCCCTAACCCTGACATTGTTCAAGGGCCAGCTCTAATCGCAATCAAGAAAATCCGTAGTTAGGAACTACTGAGAGAAAAATAAGCCTTAGCCTGCACTTGAATTTGAACTGACTTCTCCTGTAGCCAGAGTTGGCAGGGTTAATGTGCTCCAGCAGAGAAGCCCTACCGCTACCTTCTGGCAGCCCATATGCAGATGCTGTTATATTAATTACAAAGAAAACCCGGTTAACTCCGAAGTCCTTTAACTGTCCGTGGGCAGCTGCTCCACCTCGGAAGCAGGTTTCTTCCTTCCTGCTCCTGTCAGTCTGCAGTTTCTCATCTGCTGCAGCGAACTGCTAACTCTGCACTGTAGGTCCTCAGGGCCCCTGGCTAGTTCAGTCACGCTTTTGATCTGCAGTTCCAGTAGTGGCCCAGGGAGAGCGTGCCTAATTAAATTCACAGATAACTTAAGGTAAAAACAACCAGACCAACCACCCATCCCCTCAATTACTTTTCCTTTAACAGTTAAGACCTGATGGAATCTTGGAATTTTAGAACTGGAAGGGATGTTAAAGATGATCTAATCCCTTAGTTCAGAGATGAGAAATCCAAGGCTGAGAAAAATCGAGTGAGTTGCCAAGGTCACAGAGCTAATCAGCGGTGAAGCGGGGACCAGGATCTCTCCCTTCTCTGGTGCTGTTTCCAATCGGTGCTGCACTCCTCCTCACTGAACCATGAACCGTTTGCTGAGAGAAGGAGTGAAACAGTCTAGTTTCACCTTCATTTCTCTCCACATCCTTGTTCAAATCTTATAGACACGTTGGAGATCAATAAAAAAGTTAAAGATTGCCCTAGCTCAGTGGATAGAGCATTGGCCTGTGGACTGAAGGGTCTTGTGTCCAATTCTGGTCAAAGGCACAGGCTCAGGTTGTGGTCTCACTCCCCGGTGGGAGGCGTTCAGGAGGCAGCCTATCAATGATTCATCATTGATGTTTTTCTCTCCTCCCTTTCTCTCTGAAAGCAATAAAAAAAAAATTTTTTTAAAGAAAGGTAAAGATTTGTAGGAGAAGCATAGGGCTTAGATAATGCGGTATTGAAAAACCAGTGGTGATATCCATGTAAGAGCTTTCTTCAGTGTCCATGGAAACAAAAATTAAAACTGGTTTCAGTGTCGGCTCCTGGCCCATTGCACTGGTCTGTGCCAGTTTGACACCAGAGGGTCTATTTGTAGTGACCGGTTTTGTCACTACAGAGGTGTGTGTGTGTGTGTGGTGATTTGGGTCAGATGAACAATGGAGTGTGTCTGCTGTGGTTTTGGGCTCATGCAGAGCATGTTTTACTGGCTCTCCTATTGTTGACAGTGTCTCAGAGATGTTGAGATCTCTCCCTCTGGTGCTGAAAATGCTTAGTTGATTTTCATTATCTACTAGAGGTCCGGTACACAACATTCGTACACTTGGGTGTGTGGGGAGGACTGGGGGGAGTCTCTCAGCCCAGCCTGTGCCCTCTCACAGTCCGGGACCCCTCAGGGGATGTCTGACTGCTGGCTTAGGCCTGCTCCCCCAGGGGTCCTTAGCACTGCCACAGAGGGAGCCTCTCCTGCCACTGCTACTGTGCTCACCAGCCAAGAGCCCTGCCTCTGGCTGAGCTGTGCTCCCCCTGTGGGAGCGCACTGACCACTAGGGGACAGCTCCTGCCTCCTGGTGGTCAGTGCATGTCATAGAGACTGGTCATTCCGCCATTCAGTCAATTTGCATATTATCCTTTTATTATATAGGATTACCCGCTCTCCCAGCTGCAGCAATAATAAATCTCATTCAGGTTGTTTTTATTATGTACCAACTTTTGTTTTAGGAGTTAGGAAGTTTGTCAGAATGAATTTACTCCTATCTGAGGATATGAGAAGGACTGAGAAGAGAGGAAAGGAAGGAAGCGTAGATGAGAGTGAATCTAGTTGGACTTTCACTGCTCAGGCAGAGAGTTCGGTAGTTAAATGAATTCTGCAAGGTGATTGGGGAGGTCCTGTTCTGTTGTCCATGTTGAGATGAAGGAGGTTTTTAGAAATGTTATTCGCTCCTAAGTGGTTCATCTTGGTCCTGAACTTTCCTGAGTGTTTAGCAGAATACTTGCAGCTTTCTATAAACCATTCTGCACAGTAAATGTGTTCTTGCACAGAGTGAACAAAGGGGTAACATGAAGTACTTACTATGTTTTCATTGTGTTGGGTGTCTTGCTAATTATAAACAAGATAACTAGAGTGTTCTGTGACAAGTGTTTAGCTGTGAACAAGATATGCAGGCACTCAGGACAAGCCCATTGCTGCGTGCTAAGGGGTCATACAAGAAATTTCCTTTTCCATAAGTGGGAATGTGGTTTGATTAGGAGATATTGATCTTAATTGAGTACCTGATGCTTTTAGAAAACAGCTGACTTGGCAACTGGGGTGGTATCTCCAGCTCGGAGAGATGAGCTCGAAAAGATCCTAGAGCTTATGTAAGCTTGAATAACTTTTTATTTCAACATGTGTGTATTTAGAGACTCCCATACATTTACTTACTATAAAATATGTCATCTAAGAGGAAAATAACAAGCTAAAACATCACATGGTAGCAACACTTGAAAAGGTCGAATATGTTCAAGTATTAAACCTTCTGTCCTAAGGAAGGTTTTCATTTTAACATTCAGGTGTTGATTTCTCCTTGGACTCACATACCAGTTAGTGGCATGTCAATTTAATGATCTTGTGATTGTGACTGAATCCTTGTTAAGTCCTTAGGCTGTCCCCCCCCTGGATGGAAAAGGAGGGGGAGGGGAGATCAGGTCACCGCTACCTTTCTGGATAGAAACAACTGCTTTGGGGAGGGGCCAGGGAGGGGAATTCTGTTTGATATTTGAGGAGCCTTTTCTGACTGGGGTGTTTTCCGATATCTCCTTCAACCAAGAGCTTCCTAGAAATTTTTTGTCTAGGACCCCTGGCATCCCCAGGGGGTCTCTGTATGAATCTCTCTCTACCCCTCCTCACTCTTCTCTCTGTCCTCCTTTCTCCTTCTCCCCCGCCCCCTCCCCAACCAGGCCAGCTGAGCTGCATTTCCTTCCCACCTAAGGAAGAGAAGTACCTCCAGCAGATGGTGGACTGCCTCCCCTGCATCCTGATCCTCGGCCAGGATTGTAATGCCAAGTGCCAGCTCCTGAACCTGCTCTTGGGGGTGCAGGTGCTTCCTACCACCAAGCTGGCCGGTGAGGAGAGCTGTAAGCTTCGGCGCCTCCGCTTCACCTATGGGACTCAGACCCGGGTCAGCCACACTCCGGTCGCTCACCAGGGCGCCTGGGAGACCATCCCTGAGGAGGAGCTGGAGGTCCCGGAGGACAGTGAGGACGCTGCCCACGTGCTAGCCGAACTGGAGGTGACGATGCAACATGCCCTCTTACAGGTACCAGTCTCATACTTACACAGTTGTATGCACCTGTACCAGCTTTTCTTGTGTTCGAACTTTCTCAAAGGCAGTATCTACTCTCGGCTCTGAGCACCAGCTAATGGAGTTAAAGGAACATAGTCTAGGACAGGGGTGGGCAAACTTTTTGACTCGAGGGCCACCATGGGTTCTTAAACTGGACCGGAGGGCCGGAACAAAAGCAACCTGACCATACTGGTACTCTCATCTAGGGCTGCTGGTGAAGGAGCGGAGGGGAGAGCAAGAGAACCTCTGCTCTTTTGGCTCCTGTGGGCCATAGTTTGCCCATGGCTGGTCTAGGAAGTTGAAAACAGACAAGGTTGTAGCAGTGCCCAGCGCTGCCTCTGTTGCCAGCACGTGCTGCGAGGCCCTGACCAATTGGCTTGTCTCCTTGCCACCCGTCTCCCTTTTTAAAATAGAAGGAATGTGCTCTGGCTGGTTTGGCTCAGTGGATAGAGTGTCGGCCTGCAGACTGAAAGGTCGAGGTTTGATTCTAGTAAGGACACATGCTTGGGTTGTAGGCTCAATCCCCACACATGTGTGGGGTGTGCACAGAGGACAGCCAATCATTGATTCTCTGTCATCATTGATGTTTCCATTGCTCTCTCCTTTCCTCTCTGAACTCAATAAAAATATATTTAGATTAAATAAAATAGAAGGAATGTAATACTTGCATCTCGCTACGCTTTTACAGAATGATTATGTTCAAGGGCGGAAATCCTTTTTTTCTTTCTTAGCAGGAAGGTATTCTAGCACTATCTCTAGCCATCCCTTTCTAAAAGGAACAATAAGATGATGGATAATTAGTGTTGTTTTTAAAAATACATGTATCTTTTATTTGATTTTTTTTAAGAGAGAAAGGGAGGAGAGAGAAACATTGATGTGAGAGCGAACCATTGATTGGCTGTCTCCTGAATACCCTCCACCAGGGAATGAGCCGGCAACCAGAGCCTGTGCCCTGATTGGCAACCTTTCGGTGCCTGGGACGACGTCCATCCAACTGAGCCACACTGGCTAGGGCGTGCGCTTATTAGAGTTGAGAAAGGTGAAGAATTTTGTATTTCCTTAGGCTTAGCCATTACTTAGCAATGCTCAGTGGGACCGATTATGTTTCCTACTTTTTAAAAAAGTATTTTTTATTGACTTTTAGAGAGAGAGGAAGGGAGAGGGGGAGAGAGATAGAAACATCAGTGATGAGAGAAAAACATCATTGATCAGCTGCTTCCTGCACACTCCCCATTGGGGATCGAGCCTGAAACCCAGGCTTGTCCCTGACTGGGAATCGAACCAGTGACTTCTTGGTTCATGGGTAGCTGCTCAACCACTGAGCAACACTTTCTAGGCATGTTTCCTACTTTCTAATGAATTTTGTGAATGTGAAGACAGGTCTGGCTCAGTGTTATGAGATCTGGAGATTATCATTTGCTTCTCTTTTCAAGTAAACTCGCTGAGGGCATAGGTCTTATGGCACATCCTAAGAGATCATATTGCTTGTCTGGTGCTGCTGTCTCCACTTAGGGAGGACTTGTCTCTCGTGCTAGGCTTCCTTTCCTGCTGTATAGCGGACATTGGGCTATTGGAGTAGACTGAATGGGGATCAGCAACGCATATGACTATGCCAGGGCTCAGGAGGGGGTAGGAATACAAGAATGCAGACACTCAGCATAGAGATCCATCACCTTGGTTAGTTGTGCTGGGAAGGCCGGGCTAGTTTGGCAGGACTCGGAGAGTGGTTTCTTTTTTCTAATATATTTTTATTTATTTCAGAGATGAAAGGAGAGAGTGGTAGAAACATCAATGATGAGAATTGTTGATTGGCTGCCTCCTGCACACCCAACACAGGGTGGAGCCTGCAACCTGGGCATGTGCCCTTGACTGGAATCGAACCTGGAGCCCTTCAGTCCGCAGGCCAAAGCTCTAAACACTGAGCCAAATTGTCTAGGGCGCTTTCTTTTTTCTTATAACCTCTTCACCTACTCATGTTCTAAAAGGCTTGATCTCCCAGTCAGTGAATGAGTCCTTTGGTTGTAGCCATGGCCTGTGACATTCTAGAAATAGAAACGCATTTCCTTCCAGAGTCCAGATTTATTTTATCTTGATAAAAGCTAGAGGGGACTATGATACAGGGCAGCACTTTCTCTCAGGTCAGTTTCAGCGTGACCTTCCTGTTTTCACACCTCGAGCTTGCATTTCTCAGCTCAGGGGCGCTGTGAGAGTTCTTAGGTAACTCCGAGAGTGAGTTTTGTGTATTGACTGAGGCTCCTCAGTTGAACTATGAGCTTATCCACAGGCATAACTGTTTGATCCATGCACAGTCTGTCTATAGTGTACTGCACTGGTCTGGCTCCTTCCAGTTGTCAGCAGCTCAGTGGTTTTTATACATTTTTAGATTTTAATTCACTGTAAGAAGTAATATTTTATAACAGGACCCAGTACATACATACACATATACTTTGAAATAAAGTTTCAGGAACCAAAACTCTTACTTCTTCCAAAGCACACTGATATTTTTCTTCCTATTCTACTTGACTTCGTTTTGAAAAATGCTGGTAGCAGCCACTAAATTGATGCTATGACCCATTACTCTGTAACCTGCAGCTTAGCAAACACTGGAAAATGGGTGAAGTGACTGGCTGCGTTAGCTTGGGTAATGATTTTTCTTGTCATTGCCTTTTAAAAACAGTATTGGAACGTGGGCAAAGCCATCGCAGGAGAGGCACATTGTTTTATTTCCTTGTACCCCATCATTTTATTGGTTTCAATTTTTAACTATTCCTTTCATTGGTTTTCACTTTTAACGCTCATTTACTTTCGTTCCATGAATCGAGGTGATGCTCGGAGGGAAAGTGAGAGCCTTCCCGCAGAGCCTGTCTGAGTGCATCGCTTACTGCTGAGAGTGGTACCTGCTCTGACCTTGCTCAGCTCTCAGACCGAGACGGCAACTGGGGAGGCCACCTGGACGGGGAGTTGCGATACCAAACCAGCTTTCTCTCCACACAGTTGAAATATATATTCTTTCTTGAGGAATATTCTTTTTGAGGAATTCACAAGCCTGCGTTTCTGTTTCATGTGGTTTCTGAGGCTTCCTCAGCCAGTGTTTCTCCGGATCTGCTTTATTCACTGATGGTTTTGATGTAGAAATAGCAACGGACCCCAACGGTTCCCAGTTGGAACGCTTTGATGCTGAGCCTCACAGGGGCAGCCTTTGTGGAGCTCAGCCCTGCCCTGTCTCTGCAGTCCGCTCCCGTCCCCACGGGGCGCGTCAGCCTCGCTCCGCGCATGCTGGGAGCATTTCACAGCCACCTTGAAGATTCTTCACGCCAGTGAGAAAGATCTTTTTGTGCAGCTCCCTTCTTATTTAGGACTAGTGAGTTAGCTCTAACAACCCTTCCATTTGGTGTGCAAAAGGGGTGGTGAAGAAAGGAAACATTTAGCTAAAGGAAACCAAGGTTGAATTAGGGGAAATGGATGTTCATTTGCAACTGTCAGGTTGTCAAAGCAGAATTTCCCCGGCCCTCTTATACAATGGTCATTCTTCTAATCTGCTACTTTAAAGTCTTCCTAAATTAGTCATTTTCAGTTTTTCTAGAAATAGGCCAACTCACATGAACCCACAGTGCTGTGTGTTCCCAGCTTTTTAGTTCTGGTCCCCGGAGATTCTTGGTTCATAATTCAGTAGGAGAACCACTGTCAAGCCATCAGTTTCCAAAACCTTGTTTAGTGTTAAATTTAAAGCGGTCATTTTCCAGTTGGCAACGCATTTCACCATTCACCATATAGTTCTGTCTTTGTGGACATACTTCCCCTTCTGCGCCCTCACCCCTCCCTTTGCATACATCCATCTACCCTCCTCCTCTTCTCTTTCCTTCCTCTTGTAAGTCCAGCGGAGCACAGTGTCTGCCTCAGAGTCGTCTCAGTCTGATGCAGGGGGTGTCTTGTGTATTTCTTTCCTATGAACAGCTGTAAGGGAGGAGTGAAAAGAAGCAGAGAAGATCACACTTACTGAGCTTACACAGAGCCTGCATTCCAGCAGCAGTGTTTTCTGTACCGTGGCTGGCCCGAAGCTCTCAGTCCTGTGCTTATCAGTAGCCTGTTTGTCCCCACCAGGTGTTTTCTGGCCTTTTGAACAAATGTCACCTGGCAGCCAGGCCGCCACACGCTGCCATGGTTTTTGGCTCACAGTGATGTCTGATAGGATATATTTCAGGGAACTGGAGTAGGTTGGTGTTTCCACAAAAGGCATAATAACTTGCAAATAAACTCATTTTTTTAAATTATTTTTAACTTGAACCAGTCGGCACAGTAAAGTTTTCTGTGACCCTCAATCAATAGATTTCAATGGAAATGCTCTTTTCCAAATTTTATACAGACATTGATATTTTTAATTTCTCAGCAGTTAAACACTTTCACAAACAAAATTCATTATAAAGGATCTTACTTAAAATAATAAATGTTGATGCACAATTTTAATTCCAAAATTTACAGAAAATTATTTGTTGCTAGAAAGTTAGCTTCTCTCAATTTTTGTCTAGTTGTTGCATTTGATATGGCACCTTATAGAACTAAATTTGTGTGTTGCTTACTTTTAGTTAGATAAAAAAAAGTTGGGATAACAGCTATAAGAGAAAAATCATGATATTCAAGAGATATTAAAAATAAACCATGATTTTTGTGGGGCAAAAAGAAAGGGGAACTGAAGTATATGTTCATAAAGGATATGGGAGGTTCCGGCAAATCATTAATTATAAATTCCTTCTAACAATAATCCTGTATTCTTTGAATTTAACATCTCTCTTGCCTTTCCCCTAACACACACTAATATGCATGTTGTTGTTTTTATGCCAAGAAACCTGGGAATATGTATAGGTTAACTTACCTATTAACGGTATATGTGGTTTAAATGCAAGTTTTAAAAAATTCCCTATGCCCACGAGAGAAGCCTTGATATCTCTTAGGAACAGCTTAAAGTTGAGGCTGTATACTCTCAATCCACCACCAGTGATTAATTTTTAGCCTTCCAAGATTAGCTCTTGGGGAGAAAATCTGGCCGAGATCATAACCGTAACCTTCCTCTTTTGTCTTCTCCCTTTTCTGGGACCCTGCCTCTTTCCTGCATCAAATGGCTCCCCTCTGTTTTCCCTGTCTCAGGTCTGCTGCTCTTTCCCTTTGAGCAGGATGATGGGGTAGGGGGCCGTCCCCACTTCAGAGACTCAGAGGTTGAAAATACTGTCAACACGAACTGTTGTTGGGACTATGAAACTTACTTTCTTTGGTGATTTGTCACCCAATCCTTGCAGGATTGTTTCATAGCTGGGCCTTCATTTTGCAGCAAACATATACTTCTTAACATAGATACAAGGGCTGTTAGGGACCCTGAAATCATCTGGTCCAATCTTTGTCCTTTCGGAGCTCTCCTAGCAGAGAGTTCCTGACATACAGTGGGCCTTCAGTTACTATTTAACCTTGGTCTTCATAGTTGAATGGACCTGGGTTTACATCCTGGCCTCGTTACCTAACTGACTGTCCCCTCATGTGTAAGATGGAGTAGTTATCCATAGCCTTTAGGACTGGTGTGAGGCTTAAATGAGAGTGTTTGTAAAGCCCCCAGCACAGGCTCTGGCACAGAGTAAGCCAGTCCCTCCTCCCTTTGTATGAATGACTCTGTGTCCCTGAGAAGATTCCTGCCCGTCTGTCACCCACCCCTTCCCCGAGAACCGTCCACATTGGAACTCCTTCCTTTTGTCAAACCTGAGTCCTCCTGGTCCCCATGTCCGTACAGTTATTATCCTGCTCTAATTAGAGACAAAGTTCTTCATAGTTCACTGTGAAGTTCTTTTGTAATAAAATGAAATAAGAGAAATGTTATAAAAAGGTAAATAATACAACAGTTAAAGTCATAAAGTTACAGTCTTCCTTTCTTCTCCATGGTACTGTTTCTCCTCCTTCTTCTCTTCCCCCCTCCTCCTCCTCCTTCTCCCTCTCCCCCTCCTCCTCCCCATCCTCCTCCTCCTCCTTCTCCTCCTCCTCTTCCTCTCTCCCTGACATACAGTGGGCCTTCAGTTACTATTTAACCTTGGTCTTTATAGTTGAATGGACCTGGGTTTACGTCCTGGCTTCGTTACTTGACTGACTGTCCCCTCATTTGTAAGATGGAGTAGTTATCCATATCTCTCCCCCAGCCTCCGCCCCGAGTCTAGTAAGTGGTAAGATAGTAAAGCTCCTGCTTTATATGTATCTGTGGTAGAATGCACAGTGTCTGTTCAGCACATTCTTATAAACTTCTCTGTTTACCTGATTCATACAAGTATGCAATACAGAGAAGTTTGATCCTTAGGGCTTCGTGCTTATCAGTTGAGATGAAGGGGCCCTGTTTTGGGGTGTTTGAGATTGTAAATATATTTCCACTGTAAGCATGATGCTTTCTCTGGCTAGTGTAGGGCTTTGGTTGGGATGGAGTTTTTGGCATCTGAGTTAACCACACTGATGCTTTTACTAGGTAGGAGATGGACTGTACCCACCCCACGCTGCCTGCGGATAAGGCTCTGGGTTGGCTTCGGCCTAGTCCCCGTTGCTTACTGGGCAGGCATGTTCTAGCCCGGAAACTGCCGATGCAGCTCCCCTTTGAGAGTGTTTGTACCTACAAGAGTCAGGTGTTTTCTGCAATGTAACAAGAATAGGTATTTTCCCTAACACACAAATAACAGTGAAGAGTGATAGTGAGTTCACGGAGCTGTGTGAAAAAGAAGAAGAATCAACCCTGTGTAAAAACAAACAGGAAAAACCTTTCAACCGCCCTGTGGCCTGGCATGGGGGAAGAACTGACAGTGAAAACAGGGAGGATATGGAGGCAGGAGGAGGGCGAGCTGTGTCCATTGTGAGCGAGGGCAGGACAGTATATCTTTGTGTGCTTCTGTGTGGTGTAAGGCTCACTTCAGGACTGTAGAAAAAGCAAAGTCAGCTTTAACCCACCTGTCTTCTGTCTGAACCACCAGTTAGCAAAACTGCGTGTGGTGTGCCCTGAACAGAGGAGGGCTCTCCTCACTGAGGGCCGGCGTTCGCAGGAAGCACCCAGGCTGATTCTGTGGTGGCTGATTTCTTCTCGGCATTTAAGATTGTGCCATTTATATCAAAAACAAAACTCGGGAGGTGAATTCTGGTGTCTGCAGGGTAGCGATCTCCTCTCTATGACAGTCTCTTCATCTTGCCAAGAACATTGATGGTAAGTAACATCAGCTTCTGTAGATTCCATACATTTGTACCAAATGCTTTCCACCAAAGAAACTTCTTTAGGAATTTGCTGTGACTTAAGATGGAATTACGGGATATTCTCATGTTTCCCTGAAATTCTTATTCCTCCATTGAGTTAGGAGCAAACAGCAATTGCAGATAAATATATAGGACGTGGATTGAAAGATAGAAAATCTTACTCCTGGTTGTTGAAAGTGATTTTGAACAAGTAGGAAAGGCATCATTTATTTATCTATCCATTTCACATTTACTTATTGGATACTTATGAAGGCCAGACACTGTTTTAGATGCTGGGAAGGAGAAGATAGTGGAGGTTAGGTGGTCATAACAGGGCCCAGTTCCGTTCCGGTTCATCTTTTTTTTTTTTTTTTTTTTAACTCCCTGTCTCCAGGAGACAGTGCTAGCTTCCTTTTTGTTTATAACTGTCAGGCATGAGTCATCTTCACCGGCAGTGTTGCAGAATCACGCCGCATTCCAGTGTCATTTGTACTGCTGGCAGGCGCTGTCCCCTGGAAGTTAGAGTCAGAACAGAGGAGTTTATTAACTGAGGAATGGGGAAGAGGAAGCATGGTCCTTGTTTTCTCTCCGTTTTCCTTTAGCACAAGAAGTATTTAGGGGAGGAAAATTTCTTTCTAGGTGCCTTTGTATCAGGCAGTACCTACCATTAGAAACACTTGAGTCCATTTTAGAAAATGAATTTGCACCGCTGAGCAAATGAAGTCAGCTGTGTCTTAGAAAGGGTATTTTTTCTGCAAATGGACTTGAGCTCTGGCCGGTGGTTCTGTGGCACAGGAAGTGGCCCGAGGAGGAAAACCTGGAAATTTATTTTAGAATTTTAAGAAAATCCATCAAATAAACAAGCAAACAAAAATCTTCCTGAAATTTTTCTAAAGAACACTTACTTTGGTTTTGACTGTTCAGGCTTTCTTCAGTAATACTCCTATAATAAGTTTGATTGACTTATATCTTTAAAACATGTATATTTAAGACAGCTTTGAAATTTGAAAAAAAAAACATTTTTAGAGTATTTTCACTTATAACTCTCTACCATATTATAACTTTTCATTTCTTGGGATTTTCATCTAGTTTTTTTTTTCTAATTATTATATGTAATTATAATGTTGGCGTTTAGGTAGCTGTATGTTCAACTATAAACCTTAGAAGCTCTTGCCCTTTTTTTGAATATGCCTCATGAAGTGAGGCAGTGACTCAGGGAGCTGGAGGAGGGTTTGATTGTTTTTGTTTGTTTGTTTTAATATATTTTTATTGATTTCAGAGGGGAAGGGAGAGGGATCAGAGGGGAAGGGAGAGGGAGAGAAAGATAGAAACATCAATGATGAATCATTGATTGTCTGTTTCGTGCACACCCCCTACTGGGGATCGAGCCCGCAACCTAGGCATGTGCCCTTGACCAGAATTGAACCTGGGAACCTTCAGTCCGCCCGCTGATGCTCTCTCTATTCACTGAGCCCAGCTGGCTAGGGCAAGGAGGGTTTGTTTTGAACCTGAGTGTGAGTGTCAGGCTACCTAATCAGAAAACATTCTGTGCAGTACAAGGCACAGATGAATCAGCAGATTTTCTCTTGGCTTAGGCTTGGTTGGCAAACAGATGGATTTATGATGTGTCTGCTCAAATACAAATGATGAGATGCTAAAAGCACTTTTCACTTTAGGGGGCTCAAAGTGGCCAGCCAAATGACATTATGTGACCCACCTTAGAGTAAAACTTACTAGCACTTTGTTGGGGAAGGTGAGACCTTTGTGCTTTGCTAGGAATGGGACACCTCTCTCTGTCTGTCTGTCTCTCTTTCTTTACCTCTCTCTCTCTCTCTCTCTCTCTCTCTCTCTCTGAGACACACACACACACACACACAGCATGAGAAACAATAAGCTGGCATTTCTTAGTCATTTCTTATTTATCTAGAGAAGGAGATAAAAAAAAAAAAAGGAAGAGGGCTTAGCTTTTGATTAAAATATGTAATCAGTAATACATGTTGCTCAAATAAGGTAAGGAATGAATACAGAGCATTAATCTAAAAGAAAAATAAACAAATTGGGGCCGAAGCCGGTTTGGCTCACTGGTAGAGCGTCGGTCTGTGGACTGAAAGGTCCCGGGTTCGATTCCGGTCAAGGGCATGTACCTTGGTTGCGAGCACATCCCCAGTAGGGGGAGTGCAAGAGGCAGCTGGTCGATGTTTCTCTCTCATCGACATTTCTATCTCTCTATCTCTCTCCCTTCCTCTCTGTAAAATATCAATAAAATATAAAAAAAAGAAAAAAAAGAAAAAAAATTTTAAAAAAAGAAAGAAAATAAACAAATTGGTATCTTTTAGGTTTCAAATAAAGTACAATTTCAGCATCTGATAGTTGTTAAGGAGACAAATTTGGACAGATTTGGGTTGAGTTCTCTTATAACTGTCAGATGTGCTAGAATTCAGTGGAGGACTGATTTTTGAGCTTGTAGAGCCCCCGAAGGCATCGGGAGTTGGTGTGCCTAAAAGTGATACAGGCATGAGTCTCCTGCTCAACCCTTGGGTCTGGAATGCCAGGCACAGCAGACAATTTCAGAGCTGTAGGGGAGCAGCAATGCAGTGGGTGGAAATACATGCTCCGAAGTGCCTCGGGATCCTCAGGAAAGAGGTAAAACACAGACAGAAACTGGTGGCTAGGAAAAGAACCCGTAGAAGGGTTGTTCCTAAACCAAACTCACTTTTGGAACTTGGGTATATCAGTTAGGTTTGGGTTGAGTCACATGTAAAAGACGACCAGAAAAGCGGGAGCTTGTTTAAGTAAGACACGGGCTAATTTTTTTTTTTTTTTTTTTTTTTTTTCCCTTTAAGAAGCCTGGAGGTAGGCAGCTCAGGTTTCCAGGCGACCTATTTCTTTTTGTTTCGTCACCCTTCACTCCGGCTTCCACAGAGGTTTGCCCTACCGCTGCCCTATGTGCTGCCTGTCTCTCACATCTGTGTGCCAGGCCAGAGGGCATACTTCTTGGTAGAATCATAGAATCATATCCCTCTGAAGGAGGCCCCATGTGCTTAATTGGCCATCCCTGTCTGCAGAGGACATTGCCTTTCCAAATCATGAGAATAAAGGTATTTTCAGGACTTAGGGGGCTAGGATTTTGGGATACCTGTAGACTCTCAGAATAGGACAGTAATAATGTTGGGCAAACCTGGCTTTTAGTTTGCTATTGCTTGATTGGTTCAATAATATTGAGCACTTACTGTGTGCTAGACACTGGAGTTATAATCATGAATAAGATGGACATGGTCGCTGCCCTTAAAGAGTTCATTGGCTACTGGGGAAAATGTGTTTTAAATAAATAAATTCTAAATGTGTTGAATACTAAGACAAGGAGAGGTAGAGAGTGCTTGGGGCTGTGTAATAGGAAAGAGTGTAAGGGTACAACATGGCATGCACATCAAGCTTTAAAGGATGCTCAGGAGTTAGCCAGGTTAGAGGATGTGGGGGTGGGTGAGAGAGGAGTGCATGAGGGGGAGGCATGTTCCATCCAGGCAGACTCACTCAGTGATGATTTCCAGAGTAGTTCTTTCTTCCATTATTTGTCTCATTTTTTTTTTTTTTTTTTTTTTTTTATCAGAGAGAATCAGTGAGAGTTTCTAAGCAACAGAGGAAGGCAGGGACTAAGTAGCATTCTTTCCATCTGCAATGGCTAAAGGTCTGCCATCCTTTCTACTTACTTGTTTTTTCACTCTCTCCAGATGATTGCCTGCCTGCACGGGCTACACCAGGGAGGGAGGGAGGAGGTAGACAGGTGATTGGGGCATGCCAAAGTCCGATTGCCCCATTATAGAGCTGGACTTTGGTCTCAGTGTGGGACTTTGGGGAGGCAAGGATTGGTTGATTCTGAAGTGCTGATATGACCCCGTTACCCTTCCAGGATGTGGACATCGTGGTAGCTCCGTGCCAAGGCCTCCGCCCCACAGTGGATGTTCTGGGTGACTTGGTGAATGACTCTTTGCCTGTGATAACCTATGCACTCCACAAAGATGAACTCTCCGAGAGGGATGAGCAAGAGCTTCGGGAAATCCGAAAGTATTTCTCTTTTCCCATATTTTTTTTCAAAGTTCCGAAGCTGGGCTCAGAAATAATTGACTCCCCCCCTAAGAGAATGGAGAATGAACGGTCACCACTTCATCGCCAGCTCATTGACCTGGGCTATCTGAGCATCGGTCACTGTACCTGGGGGGCCGCTGGCCAGGACACTAAAGCTCAGAGCATGTTGGTGGAACAAAGTGAGAAGTTGAGGCACTTGAGCACCTTTTCTCAACAGATGCTACAGGCTCGCCTGATCGATGCGGCCAAGGCCCTGAACCTGGTGCACAGCTGCTGCCTCGACATCTTTATTAACCAGGCCTTTGACATGCAGCGGGACCTGCAGATTACTCCCAAACGTCTGGAATATACGCGGAAAATGGAAAATGAGTTGTATGAGTCATTGATGAACATTGCCAACCGAAAGCAGGAGGAAATGAAGGACATGATTGTTGAGACGCTTAACACCATGAAGGAGGAACTCCTGGATGATGCTGCCAACATGGAGTTTAAAGGTAGGTCCCCGAGGGCTTGGTGGGGTGCCAGGACCACAGGAGCCTCTGCCCTTTCCAGCTGGAAATGGAGAAACTCAGGCTTGTCTCTCTGCACCGCTGCCATCAGCAGGAGCCCACTGTACCCATTCAGCCAAAGTGGCCTCTTGTTCTCAGAGACCTTCCTGGAAGACGCCACTGCCGTTCCTTCCCAGGACTCTCAGCCCACCTTTCGGTAAATCCATCCTAAGACGCTCTGTAATTTCCGGTTTATGTCTGGGTCCTTAACGTTAGTGGAGCTGGAGGAGAGTTGCTTGAAGAATGGTGCTAAGTCATGCTTTCACCTTGGCTCCTGCGGCATAGCCCTCACTTCATCGGTCCTTTTGTGTGTGAGTCATGGCATCCACTTTCTTTTCAGGCTGTCCTTAAACCCAACTAGAAGGACTTCACAAAGTAGTGTTTTTAGCTTTTCTGGTGCTCCCTTTCTTACAAAAGGCCATTATTAATAAAGTTGGACCAGAGTGGTTAGTCAGATCTTTTGGTTTTAGATGCCATTGACTTTGTATACTGACCGCTGCATAGACATCAGCTCTACTTCCCATTAATGGGACATGGTTTGCAAGTTACACTTTAAGTTCTCAACATGGCTCTACATCCAAGTCACCGGGAGGCTTTTTGAAAATATAGATGCTCGAGACTACTAATTCATCAGAACTTCTGACATGGGCCTGGCATCTGCTTTGTCTGTGTGTGCAAGTGTGTACTTGTGTGTTGTTTCTTTCAAAACCAACCTCCCCAGGTGAATTCTATTTATTGCCATTTTCTAGATGAGGGAACTGAAGCTTAGACAGGGTAAGCAATTTGCTCAAGGTGACACTACTCCTAAGTGGTAGAGGCAGAGTTTAAATCGATGCAGTCTGATTCCTGAGCCTCTACTCTGTTTCCTAGGCTTTACTTCTTAATCTGAGTCTAGGTGCTGATGCCGCTGTCTTCCTGGTGACCGGCTTCAAAACCTCGGCACAGTCTTTAGCTCTTTCTCTCTCTCATCCGCACATCCAGTTGTTGCCAAGACGATGTGTCTTCTTCCGTATTGTACGTCTACCTTGGCTTTCCTACTCCTCCTCTCTAGTCTAATGGAACTGTTGTTACCTGGTTGATCTCAGTGACATCTTTCTCTGCTTCTCCAGTTCGTCTTTATTGGCTCCTTGTTCCTACAGACTACGTTTAGACTCCTTCGCCTACTATTACAGGTTTTCCAAAGCCTGGCTCTTACCGACTTTCCCAGTCTTACTTCCCACTATGCACCTTCCTGCAATTTCTGTTTGGGTTGTTCTCAGCTGCTTGCTGTCCTCTGTATGCTCCTTTTCCTTTTCCTTTGCTCATGCCCTGCTCTAAACCGGAAATGTCTGTATTGTCTGTGAATGCTGCCTACCCTTCAAGCTTCTTCCAAGTAACATTTTTCATGAAGTTGTCTTTACTTGTCTTAGCTATTTTATTATAGTTATTCATAATTACGTTGTTCTATTTTCTAAAATCCTAAAGGTGAAATAGAATAGGATCTGGATCTTATTATATCCCCTGCAGCAAATGGCACAGCCTGTTAGAGTACATCTCTGGAGAATGAATGAGTATTGAAAGACCGTATATGGCTGTAAAACTTATAGGTACAGAGGATGCCTCATTTCCTACCTGTATTTCTAAAGATAAACAAAAATGCCTCTTTGTTGACTTCCTACAGTGGGGAGGAGTTGCTGGGAAATGCTCACTTGTAGTGGCAATCCTAGGAAGTCTCCTGACTAGTTAAAGAGACTGGAGCGACAGTGCTAGTGCCATAGAGCACATAGGGCAGCTAGGTTGGGCACTGAAAATTTGATTGTCTGTTTTGTGCCAGGCATATTATGTTTGGTGTCTAGGATACAATGATTAGTTCAATAGACGTGGGAGTAACTGGGAACAGGTAAATCTTGTCTGGCTTTGTTAACCACATTGTGTTTTTGTGGATCTGCTTACCTGGTTGGCTTACATGCCTACTTCCATTGTTCTAAGTCCTTTCTGGATAGTCTTGAGGCAAAGATAAATAGATTTAGAAGATATCTACCACATGTTCTACGGAGCCAGGTTTTTATGCCTTTTTAAAAATAAAGATAATGCATACACACTTAGTATCATGACATACATACTTGATAAAATATTTATTGCTTGAAAAGATAATACCTGTATACATGGTACTCAAAGGTGTCAAAGATACTGTTCCCCAGTCACCCAGTTTTCTTCCATATCTTCTGCCCCTTGTCTTTTCACTTACTTCATGTCTTAGAGATCTTTCCATAAATGTGCATACAAGTTTGTGTTCTTCTAATGCATCTATACCTAAATTTATTTTACTACTCCCCTACTGATGGACATTTAGTCTATTTCTTTTCTTTCTTTCTTTCTTTCTTTCTTTCTTTCTTTCTTTCTTTCTTTTTTTACCATTACAAACTGCTCTGCATTGATCATCATTGTCCATATATATATCTTTGGGATTGTAAGGGTATATTTCTAGAAAAATAATTTCTAGAAGCACAGTAGTTAGGTCAAAGGGTATATGGTTTTTTGTTGTTGTTAGTTGATGAGCTTAGAATTTTTGTAGATGTTGCCAGATTTCCTCCAAAGTGTGACATTAAATTTCCACCAGCAAACACAAGAATGCCTTTTTAGGAGTGCAGTTTTTGCAAATAATTTATCTCTTCTCTACTTCTTTAGTCCTCTGGCTTGCAAAACAGCCATTGGTGGGGATAATCAATGCTCCAATTTTCATACTTATATAATTTTTATATTTATCTAGTAATTGATTAGACTTGAATTCCTGACTCTGGGATTTTTCTCACTATGCGAGGCAGTGTGAAATGTGACTTTGGATTCATGAGCTTTGGGTTCAAAGCCGGCTGTCGTACTTCCTGCCTGGACACCCCCAGTGCCCAGTTTGTCCTCTCACTGAGGCTGTCTCCTGATCTCTAAAATATTACCAATAGTACCCACCTGGCAAAGTTATTTGTGAGGATTAAATTAGACTGCATATGTAAAATACTTACTATAGTGCTTTCAAGGAATCTGTATTCCAAAAATGTTCTTCCCATCTTATAAATGTAACCAAAAAGCTAACAAAATCAATAGGCTTTTTCTAGACACAATTGCTCCTTCTCAGGGATCTTAGCTCCCTTAAGTACTTGAGGGTTACATGGCCCCTGATCATCCTTAGTGTCAAAGTTCATCAGTTGACCATGGGTCTTATAGCCACTTGTCATGGTAGCTCCTTGGCGTGGGAGGTGCCTTTAGCCAGTGTGCCTGCCTTCCCTCACAGCCAACGAGCTCATTCTCGCCTCTGTAGACGTCATTGTTCCTGAGAACGGGGAGCCAGTGGGCACCAGAGAGATCAAATGCTGCATTCGACAGATCCAGGAACTCATCATCTCCCGGCTGAACCAGGCGGTGGCTAATAAGCTGATCAGCTCGGTGGATTACCTACGTGAGAGCTTCGTTGGAACCCTAGAACGGTGTCTGCAGAGCCTGGAGAAGTCTCAGGATATCTCAGTTCACATCACCAGTAATAATCTCAAACAGGTACTCAAAGCGTGTTTATTTAAGACACCATGTTACAGATAACACATGAAACCACAGAATCCACACACAAGCCCAACTTCAAGTTAGCCATCAATTTCCCTTTCAACATTTTGCAGATCCAGACAGAATTTTGTTTTCTGGTCATATGACCACTGCCTGCGGGGATTGGGGGGGGTAGGGGGGAACTGTACAGTTGCAGTTAAGGCAATGAGCAAGAAGAAGGTGAAGAAAAGGGACCCAAATAGTCACAACATAGATAATCAATTTGCATTGTCTTTGCTCTTATATTGAGGGATACATTTGAGAGCCTTGAGACCAGGCTATATCTTGAAGTAAATGTCATTTATTACATTTTGTAAAAAACCACTCAGAGATACTGATTTTCTTCTGTGTGTTCTCTTCCAGATCTTAAATGCCGCCTATCACGTGGAGGTCACATTTCACTCAGGTTCCTCCGTTACAAGGATGCTGTGGGAGCAAATCAAACAGGTAGAGGCTGCTTAGAGAAAAGATGGTCAGCCCTTAGTTGACTCAAATGGATCTTTGTCACTCTGAGAGAATGAATATCTAGAATCTGTTAGTGTAATGTGGCCATTTTCCCTAGTTTGCCTTCCTGGGGGCATTCTGGTTCGTGCGTATTCTGATGTAATTATTAACATTGCACCTTGAACTCCTTAAAGTGATGTATTTAAGTTCTATTTCATGGAGCCACAGACTCTGCTTCACGAGCCTTTTCATATTTCTTTGTCCTAACCTAAATGTTTTCTCAGAACCAGGCTTTATTGCCTGAGGCCACATGTGGTTCCTCTTAAGTGGAGTCAGTTACTAACTTCACAGAGGGATGTGTCAGGTACTGCCTGGTACTGGATATAATGTATTGAGAGTTTGTGGGCACCAGACTAGGCCTGGTGCTCTTTAATGCTTTCCTTTGGGCTGAGCCCTGATTTTGGGGTAGATAGAATTAGAGAGGAATCTTAGACTTCATAGGGCTTCTGCTTAAGAATGGATAAACCAGCCCTGGCGGGGTAGGCCAGTTGGGTTAGAACATCCAAGATTGTGGGTTCATTTAATCTTCAGTCAGGACACTTGCAAGAATCAACCAAGGAATGCACAAGTAAGTGGAACAGCCAATCAGTGCTTTTCTCCCTTTCCCTCTATCTCCCCTCTCCACCTCTCTCTTCCTCTCTCCTTCCCTCCTTTCCTCTTCCCCTTCCTCTCTTAATCAATTTAAGAAAGAAAGAAAGAGAGAAAGAAAAGAAGAGAGAAAGAAAAAGAGAAAAAAGAGAAAGAGCTCTGGATGGTGAGGTTCAGTTGGTTGGGCATTGTCCCATATGCCTAAAGGTTGTTGGTTTGATTCCCAGTCAGGGCACATGCCCAGGTTGCAGGCTTGATTCCCAGTAATGGGAGTGCAGGAGTCAGGATTTACTCTTTATTGATGTTTCTCCCCCCCATCTCCCTTCCTCTAAAAAAATGAGTTAAAATATTTTTGAAAGAATGGAGAGGGTCTCGTGTTTTTCAGTGGTTTCTGTCTCCCATCCCTCAATGTTCTTATTGTCCTTGTCCTGGCAGATCATCCAGCGCATCACGTGGGTGAGCCCTCCTGCCATCACAATAGAATGGAAGAGGAAGGTGGCCCAGGAAGCCATTGAGAGCCTCAGCGCCTCCAAGTTGGCCAAAAGCATTTGCAGCCAGTTCCGGACCCGGCTCAATAGTTCTCATGAGGCGTTTGCAGCCTCCTTGAGGCAGGTGGGTATGATGGGGAGGAGATACAGCTGGATCAAGCAGAGAAGAACCTCATCCACTGGGGAATATTTTGCTCTCTGCTCACATAATTTTTAAGAAGTCATCAGTATATATATTTTTATTCTGTTAAAGGAGGTCTGGCCCACAGCCATATAAGGCCCATGAAATCATTTGGTCTGGCCCTGCCAAGGCATTAGGAGTGAATTAATTAAATGTTTGACCAAATGTAGAAAATATAGGCTAATTTTCAAGTTGATAATTTTGTATGTCCTGTGAATGATGTTATAAATATCCAAATGGCCCTTGGCAGGAAAAAGGTTTCCCACCCTCTACGTTCAAGGATAATATCACATCACAGGAAGTTTTGTTAATAAGTTTTTCATGTGGATAGTTTTCTATTCTAACTCTAGGGAGAATGCAGGGAATCAGTTAATTTCTCCCTGTTTCATTGAGTAAGGAATGAAAATCGAGGGGCAGAAATTTTGTGTAAGTTTATATAGAATTTTAGGATTGATGACAGAAAGAGATGACTATCCAACTTCTGTACTAATTTGTAATTATATGACATCTGCTTGTCCCTTTGGTGTGTGTGTGTGTGTGTGTGTGTGTGTGAATATGTGTTATATGTGTGTGCTGGGTGAGGCTGGGTATATGTGATCTGCATCCAGGAGGAAATTATTACTTGTTGACAGCCCATTATGACTAATCTCTGAGCTAAATATGTTCCATACATCTTACTTAATTCTCACAGTTATTCTTATGAGGCAGATATTATTCTTATACAACAGGGAGGAAGCCAGAGCGAGGGACTTAACTAGGTCATGTCTTTTTTGTGTGTGTGTGTCCTCCCAGCTGGAAGCTGGCCACTCAGGCCGCTTGGAGAAAACTGAGGATCTGTGGCTGAAGGTTCGGAAAGATCATGCCCCTCGCCTGGCGCGCCTTTCTCTGGAGAGCCGTTCTTTACAGGATGTCCTGCTGCATCGTGAGTCCTTTTTCCACAAGTAAATTGGAGGAGGATTCTCATGTTCAGCCTTGGGGAATCCAAGTGCCCAAAGCTGTGTCCTTGCGAAGTTGCCTAGTACTCCCTGATGTGTTTTTGCATTCCTGAAGTGTATTTGGTTCTGCTATTTATGTACTCCAAATAACATGACCGAAGTTTATTTAAATCAAACCAGTTAGGTTACTTTCTGCTGGTTTAGAATGACATCAGAATTTCTCTCCCAAGCATAATTATGACTTCCTGCCTCTAGGCAGGTCCATGGCTAAGAATTTTGAAAAGGTTGCCCAACAAGTTCCCATCCCTCCTGCCTTATCTCTGTCTCTGTACCTTGTAGATAAACCTAAACTGGGACAGGAACTGGGCCGAGGCCAGTATGGTGTGGTGTACCTCTGTGACAACTGGGGGGGACACTTCCCTTGTGCCCTCAAGTCGGTTGTTCCTCCAGATGAGAAGCACTGGAATGACCTGGCCCTGGAGTTTCACTACATGAGGTGGGTAGGGTCTCATTCGCCTCTGTGGGAAAAGATCCAGAGAAGAAGCCAGAAGCCTGGCATAAACTTTGTACCAAGAGCTACAGCATGCCTGTTCTCTCCACACCCAGGTCTAAGAATGTGGCGGACCAGTATTTCTATGTCTGGTCTGGAACTAGACTCTTCAAGGTCTTTACTGTCTTTGGCTGCCCTTCCCCAACATCCTAATCTCTCCGACTCATCCTTTCATTTGACTTTCTTCCTTAGCTCTTAACACCTATCAATTTTTAGATTCCATAGTTCTTGTCCTTGTTTGAGAAGCCACTCTCTGTGTGTTTCTCTCTGCACTGGGGACCATTATTTCTGGACCTAGACTAAGCATGGTCTTAAGGGTATTCCTTCCCACCTGGTAGCATGCTGTGCTTATAGCCCAGACCTCTCTCCTTCCTGCCAGGTCTCTGCCGAAGCACGAGCGGTTGGTGGACCTCCATGGTTCTGTCATCGACTACAACTATGGCGGGGGCTCCAGCATCGCCGTGCTGCTCATTATGGAGCGGCTCCACCGCGACCTCTACACTGGGCTGAAGGTGAGGCGAGGCAGGGAGAGTGAAGTCCAGCTGACGGCCAGATCCTGCCTTGCCTTTCATCCTTTCTTGTTTGTTCAGAGTTCAAGCTTCTATAAGGCATTGTTGGAATAATCAAGCTTTATTGCCTTATTTTCCCAAAAATCTTTAAAAATTTTCAGAATCTATTTTTTGGCCCAGTTCATATCCAGAATATTGTAATTTAACCACTTTTCCATCCTGTGGTGGGGAAAATCTAGACTATTCAGAAGCATAGAAAAGCTTCCTGTAGCTCTGCTATTCTTCCCCTTTTTGCTGTCAATGCAGAAGACCAGTTTTTGTTGTTTAGTCAACCCACATGTTTAGTAGTGACTACTTTGTACAAGGCCCTATATTAAGCACCGGAGAGTCAAAAGTATAATTACCAGGACTTTTAAGAGAATTATAGTCAGTGAATATTCTATGAAGATGGGCATTTGAGTTTAACAAGTACACATTGATGGCTAAAATCTGGACCTATAGAAAAAAGAGGCCATACCAGGGGGAGGAAATAGTGCAATGCCAAGAGCATTGGGAGGCCAGTAAGGACACTCATCAACATTGGAACAGCTGGTTCATTTTGGAATTGTTGAGGGGTGAGGAGGGTAATGTGTCAAGAAATGTTTGGAGTAAGTTATAGAGGACTGAAAATGTTCAGAGTTGCCATAGAATTCAAATTCTGTTAATAGATAGCAAGAAGCTATCAAAATATTTTATTCAAATGAAAGACCCTCAGTTGGATGTTTAAATTCCCTCATCTAAAATAACCACCAGAAGGACTAGAGGTTTCTTATGTCTGCGTACTGGAGCTTAGTGGAATGGAGGAAAAGCTAACCCCAGAATATCTGGGTAGACCCCTTCCCATAGATTTCTCTTGTACCAGTTTGTTTGGAAGCTTCCAGAAGTAGGACAAAAGAATCCTTAGGAATGCTTGCAGGAACCATGAGAAGCCAATATGATGTTTAGAGGTTAGAATGAGCTCATGTCTCTGGTCATTTGGTTGCTCTTCTCCTAGTCACCTTTGGGGATTATCCAGCTGCTTACGTGCAGCCTCCAAGGGATTCTCTCTGGCCTATATAGCTTGCGCTTTTTTGCTTTTTCTTTGCTTCCCTCTCCTAATTGGTTCCCCCCTCCCGCTTTTTTTACCCACTTTTCTGTCCTTGTATACCCCAGTGCAGCCAGTCTTTCAGACCTCACACAAGGAACTCTTGGTTGGTGTAAGCAGATTGGGTAGACAAGTTGTCTTGCTAGTGACAAATAAGCTCTTTTGTTTCCCCAAGGCTGGGCTGACCTTGAAGACACGTTTGCAGATAGCACTAGATGTGGTGGAAGGAATCCGCTTCCTGCACAGCCAGGGACTCGTCCACCGTGATATCAAACTGAAGAATGTGCTGGTAAGGAAGAGCTGCTTCTCCAGCTTAACGTGGTGCCTCCGGGTTAAGTGATCTTTCTGGGGTACACTTAATGTCAGTTTGGTCACAGGAGAAGACTGGAGGGAAAGTAGTAGAGTTAACAGGAGAACAGTTGGGTGGTATTTTGGACTTCACGTTTAGGGGAGACTTGCATCAGAGACCCAGTTCATATTGCTTTAGGTTTTTTCCCCCCAACATTTGAAAACATTTAAACTTACAGAAAAATTCAAAGAGCAGTACAATGTATACTATTCACCTAGATTCATATTCTTTATTTTTCCTAGTGGTCCCTACACACACACACACACACACACACACACACACACACTCTTTTCTTGTGAAAATAAATTGCAGATAACCTGTCATTACTAAATATAGGCGTATCTTGTTTTATTGTGCTTTGCTCAACACACTTTACAAATACTGTGTTTTTTACAAATCGAAGGTTTGTAACAACCTTGCCTTAAACAAGTGTACCGATACATTTTTTCCAATAGCAATTGCTCACTTCATGTCTCTGTGTCTCATTTTGGTAATTTTTGTTGTTATATTGGTATATTTTGTTGTTATGGTGACCTGTGATTAATGACCTTGGATGTTACTATTAAAATTGTCTTGGGGTACCACAAACCACACCCATATACGGTGGCAAACAATTGATAAATGTGTGTGTTTTGACTGCTCCACTGATTCCCTGAGATACAACAATGTTGAAATTAGACCAATCAATAACCTCACAATGACCTCAGAGTGTTCAGGTGAAAGGAAAAGTCACCCATCTCTTAAGTTAAATGAAAAGCTAGAAATGATGAAGTTCAGTGAGGAAGGCCCATTGAAAGTCAAGAGACCGAAAGCTGGGCCCCTTGTGCTGGTTAGTCAAGTTGTGAACACAAAGGAAAAGTTCTTGAAGGAAAGGAAAAGTGCGACCCAGTGAACACACATATGATAAGAGAGCAAAACAGCCTATTTCTGATGTGGAGAATGGCCTAGTGGTCTGGATGGAAGACTAAACCAGCCACATTTCCTTAGTCAAAGCCTAATCCAGAGCAAGGCCCTACTTCTTTCCAATTCTTTTCAAGGCTGAGAGAGGTGAGGAAGCTACAGACAAAAAGTTTGAAGCTATCATGGGTAGGTTCATAAGGTTTAAGGAAAAACTGAAGCAGCAAGTGCTGATGTAGCAGCCGCAGCACATTGTCCTGAAGATCCAGCTAAGATAATTCATGAAGGTGGCTACACTAGACAACAGCTTTTCAGTGTAGATGAAACAGCCTTCTGTTGGAAGATGAGGCCATCTATGAGGTTCTCAGCTAGAGAAGCCCATGGTTGGCTTCAGAGGTTCAAAGGACAGGCTGCATCTCTTGTTAGGGGCTAATGCAGCTGGTGACTTCAAGTTGAAGCCACTGATCATTTACCATTTTAAAAATCCTAGAGCCCTTAAGAATCGCACTAAATCTATTCTGCCTGTGCTCTGTAAGTGGAACAATAAAACCTGGATGACAGCACATCTGCTTACAACATGTTGGCTGAATATTTTAAGCCCACTGTTGAGACCTACTGCTCAGAAAAGAAGATTCCTTTTAAAATATCACTGCTCGGTGACATGTTGCTGGTTACCTAAGAGCTCTGATGGAGATGTACGAGAAGATGAATGTTGTTTTCGTGCCTGCTAACAAAACATCCATTCTGTAGCCCATGGAACAAGAAATAATTTTGACTTTCAAGTCTTATTATTTAAGGGATTCATTTTGTGAGGCTACAGCTGCCATAGATAGTGATTCCTCTGGTGGATCTGGGCAAAGTAAATTGAAAACCTTCTAGAAAGGAGTCACTATTATAGATGCCATTGAGAATATTTGTGATTCATGGGAAAAGGTCAAAATAGCAACATTACCAGGGCGTTTGAAGGAAGCTGATTGCAGCTCTCGTGGATGTCTTCAAAGGTGTTCAAATTCTCAGTGGAGGCATTAGAAATGGAGCCCAAAGATGTGACAGAATTGCTAGTCTCATGATAAGACGTTAATGAACGAGGAATTGCTTCTTTGGATGAGCAAAGAAAGTAGATTGTTGAAATGACAACAAGGAATTTAGGATGTTACATAAATGTAGTTGTTAAAGCAGCAGCAGGGTTTGAGAGGACTGACTTGAGTTTTGAAAACAGTTCCATGGTGGTTAAATGCTATCCAACAGTATCACATGCTGCAGAAAAATTGTTAGTAAAAAGAAGAATCAATTGATGCAGCAAACGTCATTGCTCTTGTAAGGAATTGCTGCAGCCATCACCCTGATCAGTCAGCAGCTATCAACATTGAGGCACCAGCAAAAAGAGTACAGCTCACCGAAGGCTCAGATGATGGTTAGCATCTTTTGTGGTGGTTCCTATCTCTTCAGTGGGATCATAGGCTCCTGTGCATGTCATTGGAGGTGGAGCTAGCACAGTCTCTCAAGCACAGCCCCTCTCCTCAGGACTGCATCCCTTTCAGACAGATTCTGGGAGGGCAGGGAGAGCCCAAGGAGAACTCAAAGAGTTGGGACCAGCACCACGGAGGAAACTTGGGATATGGAATCTAGGGGCAGTATACAAGGGACATGGTCCCCAGATCTAGCCCTAGCCTCCTTGACTGACTCACCCTTGCTGGAGTCCGTTTAAGGGCAGAGTTCCATATCCAAGTCACCAGTCAGCTGGTAATAGTGACAGGATATGGGGGCAGGGCTCAACCCATGGCCCAGGCTCCCTCTGCTGATGCAGGGGCCACTCTGGTGGGAAGAAACACCTTTCATGTTTGCTCCTTTGCAGTGGGCAGGGCAGCCAGAAGTAGAGGATCCACAGGCATTCCCTGGGAACAGTCAAGGGGTACCCTGGGTGGCAGTGTAAGGAGGTGGTGTGACTGGGAGGTGAACCACATCCTCATAGGCTGTGGGGGGAGGGGGTTTGAAAGCACTAAGGAGGTGAAGGTCAAGCAGTGAGCTCGTAGGAACAGGGCCAGCTCCATGTTACGCTCTGTGGCGTGCTCCGTGGTGGGCCAACAAGTTAATCTGCTGCTGTTGCTACAGGCAGGGTTTAGCTTGTGATGACGGAATGTGCAACAGTAGTTAAAGAGGATGAGGACAGTCCAGAGTGGCCAGGACCAGCAGAGCTCATAGTAGTAGGTGCAGCAACCAGGCTCCCTCTCCCTGCAGCAGTGACCACTCACAGAAGGAGGGCTGGTTGTTCACTCCTATGCAAAGCTCTCAAAGCTGACATGTGACACCCGAAGTGCCCCTCAGGCCTCTTTGCTGCTGTTCCCACTGATGGCCCGAACCATGCCTCCACCTACAGTCCCCTAAAGACTGCAGCCTCCTCTACCACCAGCCACCCCGCCCCTGCCACCTCTGCCACTACTGCCATCGTCCCTGCCCAGCCCATCTGCACTATTGCCACCATTAGTCTGAGGCCAAAGCTCCCATCCCGATGGTTAGCATTTTTTATCACTAAAGTATTTTTTAATTAATACGTGTACCTTGTTTTTTAAAAGACATATTGCTATTGCACACTTAATAGATTTACAGTATTGTATAAAAATAACTTTCATGTGCACTGGGAAACCAAAAAATTCATGTGACTTGCTTTATTGCAATATTATATTGGCTTTAAAGAAGTGTTCTGGAACCGTACCCGCAATACCTCTGAGGTATGTCTGTACTTCAGCTTGTATCGCCTAAAAATGAAAATGCCATTATCATGCCCACTGGCATGGCTCAATGGTTGAGCATCGACCTATGAACCAGGAGGTCACTGTTTGATTCCTGGTCAGGGCACAGTACCTCGTTGCAGGCTCAATCATCAATGTGGGGCACGCAGGAGGCAGCTAATCAATGATTCTCTCTCATCATTGATGTTCTCTCTCTCTCTCTCCCTCTCTGAAATCAATAAAAATATGTTTTTTTAAATGCCATTATCACATCCAAGAGCATTGATGCAATGCTATTAGTTAATATACTGTCTGTATTAACATTTTTCAGTTGTCCCAAGTATGTTCCAATACAGTCTAATTATTGGATCCAAGATCCAAGCCTAGGATCATATACTGCATTTGTCGTCATATTTCTTTCGCCTCCTTTAATCTAGAATAGTTCTTCCACCGTTTACACTTTGTGACATTGATATTTTTAAGGATTCAAGGTCTTGTTATTGCTTAGGGTTTGATCAGAAATACTGGACTAAGATGGGTAAATGCTCCATAACATGTCATGAGACTCTTATCTAAATTACAAAGAATCTTTTGATGTACTCCTCTCAAGAACAGATTAGATTATTTTTGGGTTGTCTCTGGCATCACTTAAATGATGTTTAAAGACAGCAATTTGGGGGAAAGGAAAGATCTTCCTAAAATTACAGGCTGAAACCTAAGAGGCTTCTCAATTACCAAATCAGACACAGATTTATTCTCTTGGACCTTTAGGAAAGGAAACTACCCGGAATTCCAGAAACTTCCGTTAGCTGTCCAGAGGACCTCGGTGTTCTTACTTAGCAGCTTTCTTCCCTGGTGCCTGGAGGTCAGAGGATAATAATCAGGAACTGAAATAGTTTCCTCAGTGTTTTTCACTTATTCATTCTTCCAAGATTTGTCAAGCTCCTGGAAGTGCCAGGCACTGTGCTAAGTACTGGGAACCCGAAGGTGAAAAAGGCAGTGCCCCCCCTCAGGTTGCTTACAGTCTGGGGAGAAGATACTATTGGGAATGAATCTGGAAACAGGGAGGCTGAGGCAGAATTGGTAAAGTACTGCTATGAGATAGACACCTACTTGTGAGTTTGGGAATGCAGCTGAGCTGAATTCTCTGTGCAGAATCAGACACAGGGTGACTCTTACCCCGCTTTGTTGGCAGCTGGACAAGCAGAACCGAGCCAAGATCACTGACTTAGGATTCTGCAAGCCAGAGGCCATGATGTCAGGCAGCATTGTGGGGACGCCAATCCATATGGCCCCTGAACTTTTCACAGGTGAGCTGGAGGGCAGGGAGTGGGTTTGGATGGGGCTCTGTACTGTAGCCTGCGTGCTACCCTTTGAGCTAAGGGGAGTGCCCACAATAGTCCTGGCAGATCCAGCACAAGCAGGGAGAAAACAGAACAGGAAAAACTAAGACAAGTAGGGGGAGAGTAAAGAGGAAAAGGGGCCAGAAAGAAAAGTACAAATAGGAGTCACCCACTCTTCTTTTGGATGTCTCTTACAAAGTACACAGTCATCCTTTTTCTTTCTCTAGACTTACTTTTAAAAATTAAATTTCTGCAGAACCAAGTAATAGAAGCTCTAAGCCAAACTAGAGATAAACCATTCAGATTCCTATTAATATAAAACAGATACCTAAATTGTGAGAGAATCATTGGAATACTGAATCTCAATGGAAGTGAAATGCATCTAGTAAAACATGGACTAATTTCACAAATAAAACAATAAATCAAAGAAGCCAAATACAACATTGCACATATGATATGGTTCCATATTCAAAACTAAAGAAAAAATTAAATTTGTTTCCCCTGCTATCATGTCTTTTGGCTACTTCGTATTTAAATTCTTTTGATTGTTTCTACTGCAGTCCATTCTATTGTCAGAATAGTCTTTCTAAAATACTTTTCTTCTTGTCATCTATTGCTAAAGCATAAATGACTTTGCTGTGGGGTCGAATCCTGGGTTCAAAATAAGACCACTGGAGGCTGATGATTAAAAAAGCAGGCAAAGATTTATTGAAATAACTGGCCAGGACAGTCGCAAGAGCACCACACGCAGATGGTCTCCACACGACTGCCCCGTTTCATGTGTAGCTAGCCCTTTTAAAAGCTCAAACCACAGGAATTTTCTTTTGTTCTAAATTTTGAATCCTAAAGACTGAGGATAGCCCGCAGGGTCATTCCCAGTCACATCCTGATGGACATTGCAATGTGGCCCTATCTTGCGAAGCAGAACTCAGTGGTTAATCTCTAAAGGTTATCTCTAAAGGTTATCTACAGTTTCTATCCCTGAAGCTACTGTGTCAGTGGGAATCAATCTCCTGTGCTCCTGGTCCCAGGCAAGGGAAAATTGCCTAAGCCTCTAGGTAAATATTCTTGTGTTTACTCAGGTGCAGGAGACAGACTAGAAGAGTTAAAATTCAAACGGCAGTTTTTATCAAAGTATGATTGCTATCATATTTCAACTTCTGCTGTCCACTGAATCTTGACACTTCACTCTGCCTATAAAAATTTGTATATTCTGGTTCCCACTTGCCCACCCACCTGTATTTCTAACTTGATTTCCCTAATATGACCTTTTAGGATTAATTTTTTTTTACTCTCCCATTCAAATAAAAGGCATGTTTCTCCTTTGTCAAGTGCTAGACTTGGTTCTCTTAATATTTAGCTTTAGCCTTCACTGCCATAGTTCTTTTTATTATAAAATGGGCATTATGAATGTTTCCTGCCCAACAGGGTTGTTATGAGAGATAATGGATGATAAAAGCTTTAGAAAAAAAGTGTATAAAGACCTCTGCAGGTGCAAATTAGTGGTGATGCTATTGATTTCTCCCCCTGTCTCACTGCTTGTCACCTCTTCTTGCTGTAGGGAAGTATGATAATTCTGTGGATGTCTACGCTTTTGGCATTCTTTTTTGGTATATTTGCTCGGGCTCTGTCAAGCTCCCTGAGGCATTTGAGAGGTGTGCCAGCAAAGACCATCTCTGGAACAATGTGCGGAGAGGTAAGAGCCTCAAGCCCTACTTTGTCCGAACTCCCCTGTTCAGAGCAGACTGTGACCAGGCTCTGCTGCAGGGCCTCCCATCATGCAACACTTTATGGAACTATCTCAAAAATGCTTTTCTTTAGAATTTCCACTTCTTCAACTTGCTATGCCAGTGTGCTCTAGTTTATCGTCACTATTACTATTAGATTCTAACTAGATATTTTCAGTTGAAGTCAAAGCTTATTGCATTCTTGAATGTCCTTGAGCCCCAACTGGGTCATCAGCCTGAGAGCTGAGCATGCGTTCGTTGTATTAGTCGCCCTCTCACTAACTGGTCTTATTTCCATGCTCCTTCCTCTAGGCGCCCGCCCCGAACGCCTTCCTGTGTTTGACGAGGAGTGCTGGCAGCTGATGGAAGCCTGTTGGGATGGCGACCCCTCTCAGAGACCTCTCTTGGGCATTGTCCAGCCCATGCTCCAGGGCATCATGGACCGGCTGTGCAAGTCAGATTCTGAGGAGCCAAACAGAGGGCTAGATGATTCCACCTGAGAGCAAAGACCTTTCTCTTTTACTATTTCTTTCCTTCCCCCACCTTTTGGCCACGGGAAGAAGTTGACAGTTGTTTTTTAAGAGAGCTCCCAGGGGACCTGATGTTTGCTGGGCAGCCTGAGACCTCCCCAGGCAGAGCTGACTCCTGGATAGCGCGGTCCGGGTGGCTGAGCATATTCAGCAGTTCACTGATGCCTCGAGCTATTTCTTTAGCAAAAGATTGTCTAGGACAAGGGTAAAAGGCTGAAGAAAGCAATGTTCTGGCCTCAGAACTGAAAAGGAGGTAAATGTTACCATTGCCTGTTCACTGTGTTTCTAAGACAAGTGGGACACTGCATTGGCAATAGTATTAAAAACTATAATTTTCATAGTTTTGGCATTAGCTAGGGACAGTTTGGTTTCTATCCAGTTGTCAGAACCCTTAAAAAATTGAAGCTTAGTTCTGGAATTGTGAAAACAGGCGCAAAAAACACAACGTGTGGCTCCTGAGACGCAGAGATCTGAGGTGGCAATAGCCAGAGGCCCCAGTGATAAAGCTAGGAACAAAGCTCTCTGTTCCCTCAGTGCCTGTGTGTTTACATTTACAGGACCACATAGCCCTGACTTCTGGGAGAGTATTTCACAGTTACATCACCAAAAGGCCACAGAAAGACAAAAGTGTGTGTGTGTGCGCGCGCGCTATTGGATTTTGAGTTACTGCTACTCCTAAAACAAATCTCTTCTCGCCTTATGTCTTCATTTTTTTTTTTCTCTTTTTGTTCTCAAGAGGAGGAAGCGCCAGTTAACATGATACTTAGGGGTGAGTGTCTGAGTAAAATGGACTCAGTGGGAAGAATTTGGTGAGCCTGAGAAGTGGACAGTGATCTGGAGGCGTGAGTCTCCATACAAACCCACCAGAAGAATACCAGCTTGTTTTCTAAAACTTAAGCCAGAAACTCTTCCTTTTGTGTTTGAATCTAACACTGATGTTTTTAAACTTGACCGCTGAGCTTTTTAACCAAGGTTTCTTCTGCAGCGTGTCCCTCCTCTTTTCCTTATTTTGAGTGTCAGAAGAAAAGACCCAGATGAAAGAGGAGAACACTTTTTGTAGTTCTGTGTGTGCCTCTTACCTCTGTGTGTTAGTGTCTGGGGAGGGCCCCCTCTCTTGCATTCAGAAGATGGGGTGGTGGTCTTTGGGAGAGTTTGCCATGCATGAAGTGAACATCAGAAGAGAGGTTCTTATGCCAGTCAAAGGAAGGGGAACAATTTAAACATTTGGTGGATCTCAGATCTTCATTTCAAGCCTCCCTCAACCAAGTAGTCCATTCGATTTAGAAAACAGGTAGGTGAAGGAATGGGCAGTGGAGATGTGTAACCTCCTCCATCTGCCTAAGCCCCAAGCACTGTGGTCTGACCCTGTGCCTAGCCCCCAGCTGTGAAACAGGTCCCTGAGTGGGTGTATAAGATAGTGGGCAGGTTAGCTGCTGGAATTTTCTAGGGTTGCTTGTCACAGAATGTCCATCTCTTAAACATTAACAGGGTATAAATGGAGTCTGCAATTTTTTTTCATATAACTTCTGAAAAAAAATATATTTTTAATGATTTCAGAGGAAAGAAGAGGGAAAGAGAGAGAGAAACATCAATGAGAATCATTGAGCAGCTGCCTCTTCCACTAGGGTTTAAGCCCACAGCCTGAGCATGTGCCCTGACCGGGAAATCGAGCTGTGTCCTGGTTCATAGGTTGGCGCTCAACCACTGAGCCACATCGGCCGGGCTCAGAGAACTGTTAAAGTTCAGTTTTTAACTCTGGCTTTTCTAGGCTCTGATTATGACATATATGATCATAGTATCCCCTTGAACACTTGTAGCCCTTTAGAAACCCATATAGAGTGCTAAAAACCTGGTTACTTGCAAATGACAGGTTGACTGACCCAGTGTCTTTGGGTTCTATAGGCTCCAGCCTTGTTTTGGTGGAATGTTCATTGTATCTCTTAGAATTTTTAACACTTATTTACTTCAAATAACTCTATTCTTGTCAGCATTAACTCGTTGCCCTCCTGGGGACTATGATGGGCCTTCCAGGGAGCTATGTCTCAAGTTTAAAAAGCAGAGGCTAGTACTCTCTCCTTGACAGAAAATCTGTGTAAGTCTTGTTCTGTGTGACATTCCAAGAAAGCTTTTATATAGTAGTTCCTTTTTCTAGAAATTTCAAGAAAGTTTTTATATAGTTCCCTTTTCCAGTCATTTTAACTCTTGACTATAATCAGGAGTCTGTGCTCCCATTATGGAGACCACATGCCTAACATTCTTAGGAGGCCTTAGTTCATTCCCCCACTCAGACATGGGAGTTAGGTTTTCCTCCACCTGGAGTCCCCTTTCAGTTTCTCCCTGTGGCTTAGTCTGCTCTCCAGCATCAGTTTTCTAGCAGATTCCCCATCTTTTTTGCCTGAGTGGGGAGGAAAGGGCTAATGGACATGTTAATTGTGTTACAGGTCATTAAATCTTTTTTAAAAAGGCATTCTGACAAAAGGTGCAGAATATTCCTGAGAGTCTCCAGGCTATCCAAGCCCACGCGTGGACATTTGGAGGTGTTATTTAAACACTCAGCAGGCTGAGTGCAGGGGTACATATGTACAACACGTGTATACTGTGCTTTTGTTTTACAACATTGTTAGCAAATTTCAGATTCCTTTTTCCTTGGCACCCATTACTATTCACGTAATGGAATGCCGTGAAACGTACTGTATTGTATATTACTTGGGAAGATACTAGGTCTTAAAGAAGTTTGATGGCAATTGGGCTGTTAAAGGCTCAGTAAGACCAAAGGCTGAAGATTGTACCTCCTAGCTTTGGGCTAGTGGTGGTGGTGGTGGTTGGGGGAGGACAGAGAAGGATGACATGAAATAATTGCCCTGTGTTCTATTCTTCTAGCCAGTTTAATTATGGCAATTTCCCCCAGCCTGAAAATGATCACCTGGCCATTCTTAGTGCCCTTGCAGTCTGATCACTTATGTTGCTTCAGAACTGAGTGGGGGACCTTCCTGCAGAGCAGTTGGAAGAAATGGAGTCTGGAGCCAGGAGTGGCTGACCTGTGCCTAAGGAGCCGGCAGCAAAGCAAGGTCAGTCATGGGTGGAGGAATGCTCGCCTGGGTGAGGTGTCCGCAGGCGTGGCCTGGTTCCCTTGATCCTCAGCAAAGAACAGCTCACTGATGGCAAGCCTTTCACGTCTCTGGAAAGTGCTGGTTCTCCCAGACCAAAGAGTCACTTGTGACTACATCAGTTGCAGGGGGCAGCTTCTCCTAATTTTTAACACTAAAAGTCAAGGAAACGGTGAAGAAAGGTTGCATTACTACCACAGATACAGGGGAATGGTAGAACTCTCAACTAGTACCAGTCAGCTCGCCAATGCATTTTGTTTTTCATCTTTGCTTGAGCTGTCAAAGGTGTTGGAAACATTTTTTTATTTTATTTTATTTTTTGTCACCGGAAAAGTGGTTTGGGCTGCAACGTGACAAATGCACTGAATGACACTTTATTTTTTGGTTTTTTATTCAGCACCGAGAAGCCAAGGGGGGTTGGTGGTCACAGTAGCTCTTGGGGGAACAGAAACTCCCTCTGGCCTTGCTTTGGCAAGAAGGCATGCCTGGTCTACCTGCCCAGCCAGGGAACCTCCAAGCTCCGCAGTGCAGCACAGCAGGCTCGGCGGCCACCCAGAGTCCATTGCCAAGAGAGGAGTTTCTTTGAGATTTCAAAGCTTGATTTTGGGATTTGCTGGCTCAAATAACCCACTTTCTCTTTAAAAGAAAAAGAAAAAAAAAAGGGTTTATTCTTCTATGGAGGCGGGGTGGTTAGGGCTAGTGGATGTTAATAGATAAGGAGGGAATAACCTTGAGAAACTCACATTGCAAACTCCCGTGGGGGTTTCACATAGCACTACTGTTCTTAACAAGGGTTTTATTTTTAACTTCATCTGCTGTGTTAACATCCAGTCCAGTCGAGATGATGGCAGAGACTGTGAACACCTGGCACTGGCTAGGCCTTCTTCCCCAGAGGGTTGAAAAGAAAATTGGTCTGGACAGCTTGTTGTCTTTTGTCTTTATGTAATATTTTTGTTTGTTTTAAAGCACTAATGTTTATTACAGTGTTAAGTAAAAGTGTAACATACTAAGTGTGTAGAATAAAAGTGCAATAACTAGGGAAATTACTTTGGCACAAATTTCAGTCCTTACACGCTCTCCTTTCTTGCGCTACCTGTCTCTTTCCACGTTGTTACATTTCCACACTGTTACAGCAGGACCCTGTTAATTGTGTGTATGTTTAAGAGACGCAATTAAGGGATAAGTCTTCACTTCGTGTAATTCTGAAGGGTTGGGTTTGGTTTTATAGAGTATTCTGTATACTTGTTGGATGTACAAATACCAGATGTGCTGTATAATAAAGACCACATTAACGTTTTAAGTTTATGTGTGTTTGGCTTGACTCCCCTGTGTTAACAGGGAACTCCCTATTCTATTTCTTTTCCACCGAGACCACTGCAGTCAGATGTCTTTCAGTTTGCCTTAGAGAGGGATAGGAAGTGCTGCTCCCCCATAGATCACTCTTTTAAAAAATATATATATTTTCTTTATTTTTTACAGAGAGGAAGAGAGAGGGATAGAGAGTTAGAAACATCAATGAGAGAGAATCATCAACTGCCTCTTGCACACCTCCTACTGGGGATGTGCCTGCAACCAAGGTACATGACCTTGACCAAGAATCAAACCTGGGACCTTCTAGTCCGCAGGCCAATGGTCTCTCCACTGAGCCAAATTGGTTTCGGTCATAGATCACTCTTGGTGTCCAGGTACTTGACCTTCGCACTACCAGAAAGTGGAGCAAGGAAATGGAAGGTGAGATGGTGGAGAAGAGGGGGGCAAGGCGTGGTGATAGCAATTTATTTTTCAGAGCCTTTCCTAGGTTCACACATGTTTCTCCAGCTTTTTTCTAGCACAAACTTGCAGCATTCTGAGCTCATGCACAAGCCTAGTTATTCTTTATTACACTGTGAGAGAATTGGGGATGGAATCTATATACCAGACCATCTGCATTTAGAATATTTGAATTTTCTATTTAGGCTCACCCCACCTTCTGATGAACTTGTTAGGCAGTGCTCGGTAGGTGCCATCATTGGCCACTGCCAGCAGAGGGGCACTATCTGTTGGCACCAGGAAGTGTCAGCAGGTTTCATGGCACCTTTTCCTGTGGGGTGTGCTTGTTTGGGGTTACTATTTCACGCTTATATGGCTGCATCACTTTTTGCTGCAACTGCTTGCCACACAAGTTTAGCCAGGAGATGGCAGCATAACTTAAACAGTTTATGTGTTTTTTTAATTGTCTTAAAGGAAAAGCTAAAGTTGAATCTCAGTGGTTCTCTGCCTCCCCCTACACAAAAGTCATTTAATGCACATGAAACTCTCCACTAATTCCAGCCACCCTTCACAGCCAAATATATCCCAATCTTACATGCATATACTCTGTATTGTAGCAGAAAGTTCAGTATGAGTTCTCTTAACTTCCTCTCCAACCGTTATTACTTTGGAAAAAACAGCGTATAGTATATACATTTTTAGATTGTGTATGCTTTTCCAAGAACACATGGCTCAGCAGGCTTGTTACTTGAGTAAGGCAACTAGGATGGCCTCCCTGGTCCTGTGATTGGGTGGGGGATCCAAGAGAAGAGTCCACTAAGTTTCTGAACACTGTTCAATTTAACTTAAAAATTTCTGCCTTTAGTAGGATCCCAAGGCAGTTCTCATGGGGGCCACTGAACTGGTTGAGGTCTCTAGGGGCTTCCTTAAGGATTTAGTATATTCTAAAGGTGGTATTTTAAATCTGGAAAAATAAACTATCTTATAAAACTAGCTATTCACCCGAGGAAAGAATAGACTCAAATCATGCACACAAAAAAGTATACTAAAGATACAAATATTTAAAAAAATGATAAAAGAACTTGATAATGGTACACACATTGAATATTATATACTAGGCACTATTCTAAATTATCTATATATTTATATATAGGTAGATATATAGATATATTCATTTAACCTTCACCAGAACCCCACTTTTCTGATGAGAAAATTAAGTACCACTGTCATGCAATTGATAAATGCCAGAACTGGGGTTTGAACCTAAGAAGTCCAGTTCCAGAACCTCTCATTCTACAGCTAACCACTATGCCTTTCTGCCTCCAGGAAAAAAATGTGTGTAAGTGTGATCATTTATTGTTTGGAGGAAGGGAGAACTTTTTTGAATGTGATCAGAAACCCAAAATCAATAAAGAAAAAAAAATGATAGAAATTATAAAGAACATATACTCCAAAGACACCAAAAGCAAAATGTAAGACAGATAATTAATTTGGAGAGAATCCTATATAATAAAAGGATAATATGCAAATTGACTGAAAGGCTGATCGACTGGTTGCTATGATGCTGGGAGTGGGCCTAAGCTATCAGTTGGACATCTCCCGAGGATTCCCAGACTGTGAAAGGGCATAGGCCGGGCTGAGGGACACACACCCCCCCTCCCCGTGCACAAATTTTGTGCACCGGGCCTCTAATAATTATATAACTGATAAAAACATTCATATTCCTAATATATGAATAATTCAATTTTTTAAAAATGGCTAATACATATTTGAAAAATATATATATCCTCACCTAACAATCAGGGGGAATGCATATAAAAACCAAAAAGATATTTCCATCTATCAAATTCCTAAAGATAAATACTAAAAACCTCTTTATAAGTGTGGGTTATGAGCACTACTTTCCTATATTGTTGGGAAGTGAATATAGCCACAAAAGACCAATTTATCAGTACATAATATAAACGTTTTAAATGTATTAAAGCAGCTAATTAAATTATTTTCAAAGTTAATGTATTTTAATTGAGTTTATTGGGTGACATTGGTTAATTATAGAGATTTCACATGTACAACTCTACAATACAACATCTGTATATTGTAGTGTATGGTTACAGCTAGTTGGAGGTAAGGACAAGACTAATTTCCATGTCTCCTGATTCCAAAGCCAGTTTTCCTTTCTTAATTACGGCTCCCCACTGACCCTCTGAGTTGAAGAGGAGGCTAGCAAATGAGCGTCTCCATCTTTCTTCCAGTCATGGGGTCTGGCAGAGCCTTATGTGTAAGACCCCCTACACCCCCATCCAATTCAGGCATAAGGAGGAGTCTGGCAGCTGGTGTCATCTATCAAATTGCCCTGAGTTGCAAGAATAGCTTTGGAAGAACTTGCTGAATCAGAAGCTGGGATGAGGGGTGCAGGCCAGGGCAGGTGAAGGGGCAGGCAGCCTGAGGATGCCGTCAAGTGCTTACAAGATGTGGGGTTGGGGGAAGGGGGAGTGAAGACCAGCTGGGCCCAAGTTTTCCCTGAGGTGTAACTTTGATAATTTGCTGCATTTCAAATGACTACACCCAAGGAGGGGTTGGTTCCAAGAAGAAGCCACTGTGATAGTGGGATTATTTTTTTAAAAAATTCTTTATTGATTATTGTATCACATAATTATCCTCATCCTCCCATTCCCATCTGAAACCCCTCCCCACATATGCCCCCATCCCCCTGTTGCCCATGACCACTGGTTAGGCCCATATGCATGCATACAAGTCCTTTGATAGATCTCCTTTCCCCCACCCTACCCTACCTTCCCTCTGAGGTTTGACAGTCTGATCAATGCTTCCCTGTCTCCGGGTCTGTTTGTGTTTATCAGTTTATGTTGTTCATTATTCCCCTAGATGTGTGTGGGATTGTTAAAGAAATAAAATAGAATGACAGTTGTTAAAAATGGACCATTGTGATAAATATTGGGACCACTGCAGTGGAAGTTTACAGTGGGGAGCGAGGTGGGGCTCAATTCTGAATACAGTTTGGGCAATTCATAGCCAAGAGATTTTAAAATGTGGAAAAGTATGCATATTAGAATTGATAACATACAGTAGCTTGGATCTCTTCCTTGAACTCCAAGTCTGTATGGTCACTTGAATTTCCGACAGGCTCCTTAAACCTAATGTGTCCCAGTGTGGACTCTTCATCTACCTTGCCAGAGCTGTTCCTTTTCCTGCATTCCCTGTTGTGGCCAATGGAGCCGCCCCAACTAGAAACATCCTAGTCATGCCAGTCTCTGCCCCCTATCAGTTCTGTCTCTTACATCTCTCTTGAAGGCCTTGCCTTCTCTCTTCCCTTTATCATGGCTTTGAGTCAGGTCTTCCCCGTCACTCCACTGGATTACAGCAGTAATCTCTTAATTTCTCTCCATTCCTCTAATGCCGTGGTCAGCTCGAGAGCCACATGCGGCTCTTTGGCCCTTTGAGTTTTCAGCAAAGGTCAGCTTAGGAGTACCCTAATTAAGTGAATAACAATGTACCTACCTATATAGTTTAAGTTTAAAAAATTTGGCTCTCTAAAGAAATTTCAGTCGTTGTACTGTTGATATTTGACTCTGTTAACTACTGAGTTTGCCGACCACTGCTCTAATGAATCCCTAGTCTACTCTGTCCTTGTTTTCTTTCTTAAGCAGCAATCTGATCTTATTTCTTGCTTTTAAAATCCTATATGAAAACTCTACCCAAAAAAAAAGGCAAAGGACATGAAGAGGCCACTTCACAGTAGAGAAAAATACACATTTACACATGTGAAAAGTTCATCTTCATTATGAAAATAAATATAACAATGACATTATACATCTATTCAATTGTCAGTTTGTGAGAACTGATGATAATGAATGATTACAAGAGTGTTGAGAAATACTCCTTTATATGATTGCTGGAGTGCAATATTTTTGGGTGACATTTTGGCAATGTTTTGGAGATGTCAAAGAATGCAAATTGTCTATGATCTCTGAGCCCCAATTATTGCATTTGGTCAAATTAGGCTGATATCTACCCTAATGGCCTTAAAGAAGTGAGATAACTTAGGGGAAATTGATCTATCTACCGGTATATAAAAGGCCAATATGCTAAGTGTCCTTTCCGACTGGTTGCCAAGATGCACACATACTGACCACCAGGGGGCAGACGCTCAATGCAGGAGCTGCTGTGCTGTGTACTGGCCATTTACAGAGAAACAGCAGCGTGGATCTGGTAAAGTAACACTCAGCTTCAGTTTCCCCCAAGTAGGACACAGCCCCCCTCCCCTCCCCCCAAATCCAGCCCAGAAACAGTCACTGTGGGCACTAGGTAATGCCTTCAGGTAGCAACTCCTGGCTTCCTCTCCTTAGCAACTAGGCTCCTTAGAGTTTCTTCAGCCCAGAATCACGACTTGCTTTATAGCGGGGTAGAAACATTTACACTTTAACCAAATGTCTGTGAAGCATTTTCCCATGCCTCATTTGATCTTCACAGAAGTCCTGGAGTAGGTAGATAGGAGGCTTCATGGAATCCTATTTTCATTAGCCAGAAAATGGAGATTTAGAGAGTTTAGAAAAGAAGTAAGAAATAGTGGACCTTGAAAATGACTTCAGGTTTCCTCACTGCATATAGAATATAGTCAAACACTGTTGCAGTTAAATATTTTACCCTTTATTCTCCCTGCGTGATCTACAATAATAACCTGCTTCGTGTTGATATTTACTGTTGTGTTGATGACAATTATCTGAAAGAGAAGTTGGGGTGCTTCACTGGGCTGGAAAATGTTTAGCTAAAGGAGAAAGAGGTCTAATTAAGCAAGTTTATTTTGTATTTAGAAAAGGCTAAGTTGACTTGCGCATGTGCAATACATATAGAGCTCTCGCTGGCGCCAATCACACGGGCGTTTTTCCATCTGTCATTGTCGATCATGAATTTGGTCGACACTTCTATTATAAAGGACGAACAGCGATATTAAAATGTTTCTTCTAATTAATTTCCTTTCATGTGCACGGGGCCACTAGTTTGTAAATGATAGCTAATAATATTCATGGGGCTCTTGTTCTGTGTACTTCATATGTTACCTCATTTATTCTTCACAATAATTCTCTAAGTACTACTATCACCTCCGTTTTACATATAAGAAAACTGAGGCACAGAGAATAAAATATTGCCCAAAAGGTGGAGCTGAGATTCCTGGCATTAAATATACACAGTGATCTGGCTTTTTACAGCAATCTACAACGCATTTTGTGTGTATGTGTGTGTGTGTGTGTGTGTGTGTGTGTGTGTGTGTGTGTGATAGCCCACCCCACAGCATCCATATTCATAGTTGAAACTTGTTTATACAGAATTTGCCTCTTCGTTAGTTACCATCAACTGTCTCTAATTGCTTTGCTATCTCATCACAGTCCTGTCCTCCAGGGTACTCAGCCCACCCCTCATTCCAATTCATTTTCAGTCAACACTGGGAAAGCCTGCGGTAAAGCATTTTTCCCAAAAAGTCCCGATTTTTCGGGACTTAAAAAAAAATTTTATTGATTCTTTACAGAGAGTTAGAAACATCGATCACCCCCTACCGGGGATGTGCTCGCAACCAAGGTACATGCCCTTGACCGGAATGGAACCTGGGACCCTTCAGTCCGCAGGCTGACGCTCTATCCACTGAGCCAAACCGGTTTCGGCAAATAAATAAAAATAAATAAATAAATAAATAAATCGGGACTTTTTTAAAACTCCGCGGACGCGGGAAAAATTGTTAAGAATCGGGACTGTCCCGCCAAAAGCGGGACGATCTGGTCACCTTAGGTAAAGGCCTAACAAACACTGTCCTACGTTTCTATGGGATCGATGACATATCTTTACAAATGTAAAGACGGACACACAATAACTAGCTACATACTGGTACAGCTGAGTACGCGCCCTGATCACGACAGCTCGGCTCCACACTTGATCGCTGGGGCTGACCTTTCCAGCTTTCCTGCCAGTGGTGTTTGCCCGGAACCTTTCCTGCGGATGCTGATGCTGCCGCCCGGGACGACACCGCTGAACACATAACAGAGCAGCACTAGCCGTCTAACTCTATGCCTGAAATTTCTAGCTCACGTACATAACCCGGGAAGAAACACCCTCAAGTCCTTGCGCTTTTCAAAGTACTAAGTGACGAAAACATTGTTATTCCTTAATAAATAGCATCATCAAACGATTTCGACAGAGTCTGTTTTTCTTTTTGGTTGGGCATATGTGTGGACAGCCCGCTTGAAACGAACAGGGAAGGCGGGGGGAAGAAAGCGGAAGCCGAAGGGTCTTCTAAACCAGAAAGTCTCCGGAGCCAGCGCCGGGCTAATCCCAGCGCCCCCCCTCCCCCCCTCTTTAAACGCAGTCTTGGAAGCCGGCGGGGGGAAGGCGTCGTCGCCGGAGCTGAGACCAGGCGCCCAGAGTTCTCAGGGATGAACCTCGAGTTGCTCGGTAAGGAAGGCTATGGCTGCGGCTTAGAGAAGAATCCTTTGGTCCTGGAGGAGAGGGAGCCGGGGCGGGAAGGGATTCAGGCTGCAACCTGAGGTACCCAGTTCTGCTGTGGGTCCCCGGGCGCTCCTGATGTGCAGCAGCAGCAGCAGCAGCAGGAGGAGGAGGCAGCCCGGCTTCTGCCCACGCGGAATGCATTGCCTTTCCAGAGACTACTTTCTCGTTAGTTTTGGAGCGAGAGGGGCAGTTTGTGACTTAGTTGCGATGACAAGGACCGCAGGTGCTGAAGTGCCTCAGGACGGGCAGGACCAGAGTTCCTGCGGAAGAAGGGGTCGGAGGAAGTGAGGCTGGAGGTGAAGACTTGTCAGGGGGTTGGGTGTCTGGACAGGGTACATCTTTTTGTAGAAGCACGGGAGGCCCAAGGAGGGGAACTTGGGAGACCTTCTAGTTGAAACCCCCCAGTAATCATATGAAAAAAAAAAAAGGCTCAGAGGGTAGCGACTTGAAGGCACTAAACAAGTAAATGGCACAGTTGGCACTGGAACCCAGTTATCCTGGCTTCCTGTGTAAGCCCTGCAGCTGCCTGGGACGCTGTGCTTGCTGTACACTGAGGTGTGAACAACCGCTGCCTTTTGTCCCCCTCTTTGAGCCATTTCCTCTCCGCCCCTCGCCCAAGTTGTTTAAAAACTGGAGGCTTTCATTGTGTTTAGCATGGTAGCCTAGGGATGTCTGAGTTTCCAGAACTCCTAAAACGAGCTGTTGTCTTTACGGCTATATTTCTCTTAAAAAAAAAGAAAGAAAGAAAGAAAAGAAAAGAAAAGAAATCATGCCGAAACCGATTTGGCTCAGTGGATAGAGCGTCAGCCTGCAGACTGAAAGGTCCTGGGTTTGATTCTGTTCAAGGGCATGTGCCTTGGTTGCTGGCACATCCCCAGTAGGGAGTGTGCAAGAGGCAGCTGGTAGATGTTTCTAACTCTCTATCCCTCTCTCTTCCTCTCTGTAAAAAAACAAACAAACAAACAAAAATCAATAAAATATATTTAAAAAAATCAGAAGGTGGTTTTGGTTGTACAAAGGGGCTACAGAGATTCTTTAAAATGGGAACGAATGCCTTCGGGGACGGGGAATAAAGGTTATTGTGAACAAAAAGCCTGCGGAGGACTTGGGAGCTTTGAGTGGACATTTAAGATTGGTAAGACATTGGCAGACTGAAATATGACCGAATAGGGAGGAGTGCTTCCTAGGAAGGTGGGACTGAAGACGTCAGCAAGAGAAGACCTGAAGGATTAGGCTGCCGGGCCAGGTTGTGGGTACTGTGAGCCAAGAGAAGGTCAGGAGATGGGGTTGGGGCCCCCAGTTTTGTGGAGGCTCTTGAGTGCCCAGCTGGAAAGTCTGTGCTCTTTCAGGAAGGTATGGCAGGTCCATGGAAGGGGTTTTGACCTGGTAAGTAACTCAAACAAAGCTTCGGATTTCTTTTTAAGATTTATCTTGACAACATTGTTTAGTTGAGTCTTGGAGGGTGTAGAACCAGTTTGCAGGGCTAACATAGGTGCGTGACATAGAAGGCCTGAGCTAGAAACAGAGAGAAGAGATATCCAGGAAGCAGAGCTGACAGGATGCGAGAATCAGTGGCTGATGGCGGGGTGGTGCTGAGGGGAGAAGGGGCTGAGTGAAGAGGGAGGGGAGCCAGTAGTGGTATTGCTGGTAACTTGGGGGTCTTGGTAAGAGGCGGCATTTTGCATGTGGAGTGTGGATCTGTGGTTCAGGAGATAGCGTAGCATCTAGGAGAGGGATTTGTCATCTTCCCACAGGTGGCTCATTGAAACCTTGTGAGTGGAGGAGACCAGGGGAGGCAGTGGGAGGGGCAGAAGAGAAAACGGACAAGGACAGTCTTGGACAGTTACCTATATTTAGGGGATAGGAAGAGAAATGAGTGATGGTAATAAGTTAACTAACAGTTATATAGTGCTTACTGCGAGCTAGGCCTATTTTTAAGCGCTTTCCACATATTTATCCATACATAGAAGCCAACTGTAGCGCATCTGAGGCTGGGAGCCTGAAAAGGGCTGCTTTGTTTAGTGCTTAAGCAGCTTGGGGACCAACTCACAATGATTTTAGGAAGGTGGGGGAGACAAAATGGAGGGAAAGAGTTGACCCTTAGTTTTAAGAGATAGCACATGGGAAAGGTTTTTGTTTGTTTGTTTGTTGTGTGTTTTAAATACAGAAAATTAATGAGGGTGAAACCTAGGAAGGAATAGTTAGTATTGGAAGGTTATGCAGTTTAAAAGAAGGCTGGGCCCTAACCGGTTTGGCTCAGTGGATGGAGCGTCGGCCTGCAGAGTGTAAGGTCCCAGGTATGATTCCGGTCAAGGGCATGTACCTTGGTTGTGGGCACATCCCCAGTAGGGGGTGTGCAGGAGGCAGCTGATGTTTTTCTCCCATCAATGTTTCAAACTCTATATCCTTCTCCCTTCCTCTCTGTAAAAAATCAATAATATATATATAAGAAAGAAGGCTGGGTCTGCCCTGGCTAGTGTAGTTCAGTGGTTGGAGTGTGTGGGAGGCAACTGGCCACTGTGTTCTCTCTCACATAGATCTCTCTCTCTCTCTCTCTCTCTCTCTCTCTCTCTCTCTCTCTCTCTTTCCCTCTCTCCCTCTTTCCTTCTTCCACTCTCTAAAAATCAATGGTAAAAAGTATCCTTGGGTGAGGATTAACAAAACAAGAAAGGCAGGTCCAAAAGGTACAAATCTCTGTGGGGTGACTCTGAGTTTTAAAGCAGGAAAGTTAGTGTTACAGAGAAAAAGAGAAAGGAGCAGAAATTATGTGATTGTGGGAGCATGCTAAAGGATATCTGGTCAGATATAGGAAATTAATGATAATGTGTTCTTAATATGGACACTCAAGATACAGCTGCAGCTGCTTTTTGAGCCTTTTAGGTGTGCCTGGTGGTATGCACTGGAGATACAAAGTTACATGAATTTTTCAAACTTTTCCCGCAACTCACAATAAACATATATTTTCTATCACAACCCATTATTTAGACTTACATATATAACTAAGTTTTTCAAAATTATACTTAAATCCTTATTAATTTTAAGTGTCCTCTGGTATCTGCTAATCTATTAAAAAATTTGTGACTCAATAATTGATTTATCCATTTATGATAGGATTGGGTCCTACTTTTTGAAAAACATTGACATAAGACAGCCTTTGCCCTGGATAGCTACGAGAAAATAGCTGTGTATAAAAAGGAACCAGTTGAAAGAATAATTAATCCTGTATTGTTGAAGCTGGCAGTAAAATTTGGGGATGATTTTACAAGAGGAAGTGCCTTTTAACCGAGACAGTAAATATGAAGTAGGATTTTTCCAGAGGAACAGCTGGAGAGGTAATTACCAGCGCAGAGATCAGTGGTGGTAAAATGTGTGCCGTATGTTCAGGAAATGGTGAGTAGTTTATAGCTGGTGCTTAGGATAGGCTATACAAGGTTGTAAACTAAGTGCTGATGGAGAGTTAGCCAAAGATAAATAGGAAAGTACTGGCTGAGACCAGATTGAAATTGCTTTTTTAAATTATTCTTAGGCCCGGCCGGTGTGGCTCAGTGGTTGATCATTTACCTATGAATCTAGAGGTCTCGGTTTGATTCCCGGTCAGGGCATGTGCCCAGGTTTTGGGCTTGATCCCCAGTGTGGGGCGTGCAGGAGAGTTCTCTCTCATCACTGATGTTTCTATCCCTCTCTCCCTGCCTCTTTGAATTAAATAAACAATAAAAATATTTTAAAAAAATGATTCTTAGGAGTTTTATATATTGTTCGGCAAGGGATATTTTTTAGCAGTAAGTGAAATGATGAGATTTGTGGCTTAGAAAGTTGATTGTGGCAACTTTATGAAATGTTGAGGGAGGCAAGACTGGAGCCTAGGAAATGTGATTATGGTGATGACGGCATTGGATTGGGGTGGGTGTAGTGGGTTCAGTGATCTAGACCAGTGTTTCCCAAAGTGTGGTACGTGTACCCCCAGGGGTACGGGAAGAGTTTGGTGGGGATATGCACTGCACCGTGCTTAGCTGCGCCTAATTCTACATTCTCAGGAGTCAAGTCAATTTCATCCTTCTCATTGATACAGATAAATGTTATTTATAATATAACTTTTATTTTGAATAATTTTATTTCTCGTTTATTATTATTTTGTGTATGTACCAAAAAAATAAAAATAAATATATTTTGATTGTTATTAAGATACATCCATTTTTTTTATGAGGGGTACTCAGCATTACGAAAATTATAGAAGGGGTACACATATGTCAAAAGTTTGGGAAACACTGATCTAGACACCTGCAAGCTGAATTTCTCTAAAAGAAATGCCACCAGCTCAGTCCTCACTTGCTAGATTGAGGGAGCAGAATGGAAACTGTTACTCGGACCTAATTGCCGCAGTAGGGAGGAGTTGGTTGGCAAGTAGGAAATTATAGGAACATTGAGAGGAAAAGGCCATGAGATTTTAGAGTCATGGTAAGTCTTTAAGGAGGGGATGTTCAGCTCTTTAGATCAGGGGTGGGGAACCTCTTTCCTGCCAAGGGCCATTTGGGTATTTATAACGTCATTCACGGGCCATACAAAATGATCAACTTAAAAATAAGCCTGCTCTATTTGGTCACACATTTAATTAATTCACCCCTGATGCCTGGCAGGGCCAGACCAAGAGATTGCCCAGGCCTTACCTGGCCCGCAGGCCCGCTGTGCCTCACTCCTGGGTTAGAGAACAGATATTATTCCACATCAGAGACCGGGGGAAGAAGGCTGGGAAGGCCTGCGGCTCAAAGGCGGTTTGGAAAAAGGATCCTGGTAGGAAAGGGTTTGACCTGGGTTTATTTCTCTTTGGCATTCATATCTTTGGGCATTTCCCCCCTTAATGGTCTTTAACCAGGCCCAAGTAGTCTAATTGTGACAGGAAATGGAGGCTGGGGAAGATGGAGAATATAAAAGTGGTCTGAGCATTCTGAGGAAGGCCTTGTGCTCTCCTAACCCTGCTCGGTGGCATTCTCGCTCAGACTCTTCAACCAACGTGTCCCAAACTGGCTTAATCTTTTTGTGTTCACTTTCTCTTTGTGTTCCTTTAAACTCCTATTGTACCTGTTAGCCAGGATGAACCTCAAAAAAAAAGAAGCCCACCCAAAACATAAAAATACAAAATCAGAGGTGACGTGTGGAGGGGTAATCATGCATTAAAATGGTCCTGGGTTCTGGATCCTCTCAGATTTCTTTTGTGTGGCTTTCCTCCTCCCAACACAGCACAAGCCACACTTGGTTCCTTCCTGAGTGCTGTATATTTTTAGGTTGTGTTTTTTAATTTGTTTTGTTTTTAATTATTATTACTATTTTTAAAATTGATTTCAGAGAGGAAGGGAGAGGGAGAGAGAGAAACATCAAATATGAGAGAGAATCATTGATTGGTTGTCTTCTGCATACCCACACTGGGGATGGAGCCCATAACCTGGGCATGTTGCAGGTCACTGCTACACACCATTCATGAGTTGTAGGATCTATGGTATGTCACATGTGTTCCATCAAATCTCTTTCTTTGCTTTGTTGCAGAGTCCTTTGGGCAGAATTATCCAGAGGTAAGAGTATATATAGTATTGTGATTCTTAGGAACATGATAACTCACTAGCTCTTGTGTTTGAGTGGGAAATGCACATTGATCTTTTTTTGACAAGTATTACATGTGATGATATATCTTTTGCTATAATAAGGAACTAAATGTTCAATTTTGAGTGGGGGAGGCAGATAGGCAGTTGGCTGGAATCTCACCGTAATGTAAATATTATAGTTAATTTTCCTTTAAATTAAAAAGACTTTGATTAAAGGATCACAAACAGCATCATGACCTGTATATAGATTGTTTCTAGTTTTGATCAGTGCTTTTACATAGTAATAAATCAATATGTGTGCTATAAGTGTGCTTTATTTTTTAAATGTAAAAATGTTTTTTGTAATACTTGGAATATATTTCATTGTAGCAATGATTATTTTAAATAGCTAGATATTAATATAACATAATTTATTTGGCTTTTCTAATGTAACACATATAGGCTGTTCTAGGATTCTTGTTTTAAATTATTTTTCTTGGGATAAATTTAAAAAATATATGATTACTGGGTCAGTGGGATAACTCTTTCAATGAATCTTGTTATATTTTACCTAACCGTCCTCCAGAGTGTGTGTACAAAGTTACAGTGGTAGTGTAAAGGATTGATCACACCTATTTCCAAAAACTCTGTTGGCTTTTAGAAATATTTCTTCATTTTGACTAGTTTAACTGATACCAGAACATAAGTAGAGATTATTGTGGTGTATACATGATTTAAATTCAAGAGAAGTGTCTTTAGAGAGTAGAGAACCTTTACAAAATAATGTGCACATCTCGGTTATTGTCTGTATTCTTGTGTTGGTTTTAATTTTTAGGAAGCTGATGGAACTTTGGATTGTATCAGCATGGCCCTCACGTGCACCTTTAACAGGTGGGGCACACTGCTTGCAGTTGGCTGTAATGATGGCCGGATTGTCATCTGGGATTTTTTGACAAGAGGCATTGCTAAAATAATTAGTGCACATATCCATCCAGTCTGTTCTTTATGGTAAGGAATTTTAATATTACTATGTTTAATATGAGTTAAAGTAGGGGGATGAATGGTAACTGTGTAATTGACAACCTATTGTAGATATTTTTATATTTAATCTGACTGATCCAGCCACTAGTCATGTAATTACTCACAGCTGATGTCGACCTTGAACCCATGTTGTCCTTCAAGTTCCTTTGTAATGAGAAATTTGGTGTAATATTTGGATTTGTAGAGAGCTCTGTCAGAATATTTCAGTACTGAAAAGAGATATTTCCTGATTGTAGCTGTAATAATGTTTGTGATAAAGATGTTTCATTTAAAACAAGAAATCTTGGGTAGGAGAAAAGCTTGGAAGTCATCTAGTCCAGCCGTATCCAGGTTCTCGATTCCAGCAATTTTAGTTATCTACAGCATGTCCATTTCTTCATCAAACTGTATAGTTATTACGGCTTCCTTTCTGTCAGATAATTTGAGTTGAACTCTGATTTAATATAAATTCCTACTGATTACTTTCTTACTCTCTGAGATGACTATTTAGGAAATTTTATTTTGGCACAGCACTTCTTTTAAATGAACTTGGGGCCAAAAAAAGCTCCTAATCAAATCTAAATTTACTAAGCGGTAACATATTTCCTTTTGTCTATAAGTAGAAGCAGCAGAAGTATTATTAAGCCCTGGACTGGGGGAGGCCTGAATCCCAGTCTAGTTTGGCCACTAATGAACTGGTGGGACAAGACTTTTCGCTAATATACAAAGTGAGAGCACCAGCCTGGGTGATCTCTTATATCCCTTCCAGCTCCATTGCTTTTCATTTCTTTTTTATTGTTGTGTTTTTACATAAAGACTGATTTTTAACAGCTTAATTAAGATACAAGAGGCCTGGTTGTGCACATTGAAAGGAAATTAATTAAAATGGGGCGGGACTGGTCGAGACTGACTGATGTGCCCTGGAGCCAACCTCCCAAGGTCCCTCCCTGGCCAACTGCAGCTAGGGTGGCACCGGGGGCTCAAAGGGCATCTGTGTGAGCAGGGTCCCTTGGCCTGGACTGTGGGAATTGGGTCAAAACCAGCAGTCCAACATCCCCCGAGGGGTCCCTGAGTGCAAGACAGCACTCTGCAAAGTTGCTGTTGCTTGGTAGCTCCTGTGTTGAGCGTCTGCCCTCTGGTGGTCATTGCGTGTCATATCTACTGGCTCTCCTTAGCCTTTTATATATATATAGATTTTTAATTCAATAGTCTCTTATGGGTAGTAACTATCATTGTTCCTGTGTTATAGGTGAGGAGACTGAAGTTTAGAAAAGTATATACCGTATTTGCCGGCGTATAAGACGATTTTTTGGCCCTGAAAAATACCGTATTTGCCGGCGTATAAGAGACTGGGCGTATAAGACGACCCCCTAACATTTCCACTCAAAATACAGAGTTTGTTATATACTCGCCGTATAAGACTACCCCCCACTTGGAGGCATATTTTTCAGGGCCAAAAAATCGTCTCATACGCTGGCAAATACGGTAACTTGCCAAAGATCAAACAGCCAGAAGGTGGTAATGTCTGGCCATAAGTCTGACTCTTGAGCCTATGTTCTTAACCATGGAGATATACTGCTTGCCTTTGTTTCAAAATTTGGATAAGTACTGGTTTGGGGTTTCTTTCTTTTTTTTTTCTTTTCTTCCTTCTGTTTTCAATTCTGTTTTCTTTTTCCTCCCTTTCTATGGTTTTCTTGAACATTTCTTAGAATTCCATTTTGATTTACCTGTAGTATTTTTTTTAGCTTTTTAGTAGCGACTAGGTATTATATTATTTAAATAAAACTTAAATCACCATTAGCTGGTGTTGACATTTTACCAGTTCAAATGAAGTGTAAGAAACATTTTCTCTCTTTACCCCCCTTTATTTACAGTTATCTTAAATATTTCCTCTATATATTGAGACCGGCATAAGATAGTATTTTGATTTTTGCTTCATATATCAAAGCTCAAGAAGGAAAAAAGTCTCTATTTACTGATATTTTTACTCTTTTCATTGTTCTTTCTTCCCGATGTTCTAATTTCTTCTTTTATCATTTCCTTTTTGTTTAGAGAACTTCCTTGAGCTGTTCTTTTAGGGTAGGTCTGCTGGTACCATCTTGTTATTGCCAGATGGGTTAGAAGTCCAAGTTTCTCATTTGGCTGCAGTGTGCTGGGTGAGACTGGAAATCCAGGCTCCCCACTGGGCCTCCTGGGCTGACTCTGTCCTGCCTTGTTCCTGTTCCCCACCTGGTCTACACTAACTCTGTGGCTGAGATCCTCATTACCACCTGGTGGGCGTGAACGTTTGGCTTTTGGAGTGGAGCTTTCTCTGACACCAGCTAGGAGGGAAGGGTGCTTTGCTGTCAACTGGGCAATAGTGGAAGTCTAGACACTATTTACACCTTGTTGACTGGGGTTGCAGTTTTTCCCGTGGTGGTTGCTGCAGTAAAGTGACTGTAGTCTAAATGTTTTCTGTCTCTCTGGTTTGTCCTTTCCGGGTCCTTTGGTCAAAGAAAGCAGGGTCTTCTCCAGCCTTTTTTGTGTGTGTTCATTGTATCACTGTGTTATTGGCTTCTCCATCACTTGGTCTGGGACATGGGAGGCAAAAAGAACACCCAGTGAACTGTTATGTCATTTCTCTGTCCTGCAGTCTCCAGCCAGATGTCTTCTCTCTGTCTTTCAGAGTCTTTTTCTGTTTGTTTATATAGAATGTCCAGGTTCTTAGCTGTAGTTAGCAGGAGGAATTCATTTCTTTCTTAATTATTTTAAATTAGAGGCCCCGGGCATGAAATTCGTGCATGGGGGTGGGTGGGTGTCCCTCAGCCCAGCCTGCACCTTCTCCAATCTGGGACCCCTAGAGGGATGTCCAGCTGCCCTAAGTGGGCAGTCGGACATCCCTCTCACAATCCAGTACTGCTGGCTCCCAGCTGCTAACCTGCCTGCCTTCCTGATTGCCCCTAACCACTTCTGCCTACCAACCTGATCACCTCCTAACCGTTGCCCTGCCAGCCTGATTGATGTCTAACTGCTCCCCTGCCAGCCTGTTTGCCCCAACTTCCCTCCTCTGCTGGCCTGGTCACCCCTAACTGCCCTCTCCTGTAGGCTTGATTGGCCCCAACTGCTCTCCTTTGCAGGCCTGGTCCCTCCCAATTGCCCTCCCCTGCTGCCATCTTGTGGTGGCCATCTTGTGTTCACATGGGGACAGGATCTTTGACCACATGGGGGCAGCTATCTTGATCTTGTGTGTTGGAATGATGGTCAATCTGCATATTACTCTATTATTAGATAGGATAGAGGCCTGATGCATGGGTGGGGGCCAGCTGGTTTGCCCTGAAGGGTGTCCTAGATCAGGGTTGGGGTTCTCTTGAGGTGTGGGGCAACCTGGGTGAGGGGCCTGGGTGAGAGGCCTGGGTGAGGCTGTTTGTAGCCTGGAGTAGAGCCAAGCTTTCTTCTCGCTTTGTGGCAACAGCCATTTCTGTTGGGGTTTATTCACCTTCTATAATTGAAACCTTTTAGCCTGGAGTGGAGGCCTAGGCGGGCCAGAGCAGGTGGAAAGCTTGGCCTCCTCTGTCGCTGGGACAACCTTAGCCTGCTCTCTCCAGCTCCCTGGCTGCTGCCATTTTTCTTGGGATTTATCTTCTATAATTGAAATTTTGTAGCATTAAATGGAGGCCTGGACCAGCCAGGATGTGCAGAGAGCTTGGCTTCCTCCATCACCGGGGAAACCCAAGCCTCCCTTCTACTCTCTCCATGGCTGCAGCCATCTTGGTTGGGTTAATTTGCATAATCATGCCTGATTGGTTGGTGGGCATGGCTGGTGGGTGTGGCTTGTGGGTGCAGCAGAGTGATGGTTATTTTGCATATTATTATTTTATTAGATAGGATAACAGATACTTATCTTTATTATTTGTTTAAGCTTTGAAGGTGCTACTGCAGGAGCAATCAGAAAGCTCAGATACTCCCTCTCCACCCCTAAAAAAATAACCTGTTTTTTGTTAAATCAGTACTTAAGGGTTCACTGATTGTAGACTAATACATGCATGTTTTTTCACAGAGCCACTTGTAGTGTTACCTTAAATTGTAAAGTGCTTCTGTTACTAGATATGAAAATGTTACAAAAACATTCTTATTTATTGCTTAGTTGGGAGAGCTTGTTGTAGATTTGAGTATATGTTTTAAAAAAAAGAAATATTGACCTGTGCAATTAGGGCAATGTATATGACTCAAGCATTTTTGTCTGTTAAGAGTAGTATGATACACTTTACCTTAAAGCATGTACTAACTTACTCTTTTTTTCCTTTTCAGCTGGAGTCGAGATGGCCATAAGCTCGTGAGTGCGTCCACTGATAACATAGTATCACAGTGGGATGTTCTCTCAGGAGACTGCGACCAGAGGTTTCGGTTCCCTTCACCCATCTTAAAAGTCCAGTATCACCCAAGAGATCAGTACGTTCAATCTGAGCTGTTCTTCCTGGGGTGGGGTCTAATTTTACATGGATTAGCTCCAGGCTCATGACAATTTCCGTTTAAGCTATTGGGAAGCAAATTCACACATCCCTAGACGGTCCACATGAAAAAGTCTTCCTGAATAGGTTGGCTCTACTAAATAGATTTTTAGGAGAGTGTTGTGTAGGATTGTATAGGTTGGCTCTATTAAATATATTTTAAGGAGAGCGTTGTATAGTGAAGTGCTGTCCAAACATAGGACTTTGGAAATGGACAAATATAGGAATAAGTATAACTAGTCCTTGACCTGTCCTTTCCAATGCCCATTTTTGGATTTCTGTAGTAGAAGAAATCATTCAGAATTAAACTGCATTTAAGAAAGAATTACCTGACCATTCCATTGCCCAGGCATTCTCTGGGTTCTCTTTTAGTCAAGTTCTCTTTACATATAAAGGCTGTTATATAAAGTTTTATTGCTCACAAATCCCAGATATGCATGTTATGTGTCCATAAATACTATTTTAATCAATATTTTACTTAATTTTATAGATATTTTATTAGTTTGCTACATTTTTTAGTTATTACATTTTATTTTGTCAAGGTAGGATTCCATAATTTATCCAATCATTTATCATTACACAGTTAGATTTTAGGCTTTCACTATACGTATTCAGTTTGCTTGGGCTAGAAGAGTAGGTGAGGGTATCAACTTTCTGATACCAAAGCAACAGCCAATGTACTGTTCATATTTTTAAACAGGAACAAGGTTCTCGTGTGTCCCATGAAATCTGCTCCTGTCATGTTGACCCTTTCAGATTCCAAACATGTTGTTCTTCCGGTAGACGACGACTCGGACTTGAACGTGGTTGCATCTTTTGATAGGCGAGGGGAATATATCTATACAGGAAATGCAAAAGGCAAGGTAAGCCTAGAAGCCAGCAAAATACCCCTCAGTCAGCCTGGGCTTTGGCTCATTTCATGTGTGCTTGTGCTGCTTCCTTTGAAATTTCTTTTACCCCCACTCTCAGCATGCCTCCTGCACTTGTAGCTCATTTGTCCCTCATGCTTAATAATCTCTGTTCTTTGGATTTGAGTTGTCAGAGATTATGTTGCCTAGAAAAAGATGGAAGGGCCTTTCCTGGGTGCTGCTAAGGAAGGATCGTTTCTAAATTATAAAATGTAAAAGTCACTTTACCGCTGGTGAAAATACTTAGTTCTGTAAATATTGTATGATTCAGACTAGCTTAACCAGTAGTTTTGTAAAGTCAGGTTAGAGAGTGCTAAGGTACCTTTTAAGCTTAGAGTTTGTAGTTCCATTGGGCTTCTTGATTATCTTTTTTTTTTTTTAACTAGGACACATGGGCTAGTATAATTTCATTGCTACTTTAGAAAGTGACAGTTTTAAAAAATTGTAGTAAAAATCTTATAAAATACACACAACATAAAATTGAGCACCTTAACCATTAAGTGTATCATTCCTGAGTATTAAGTACATCCACATTGTTGTGCCCCCATCACCACCATTCACCTTGCAAAACACTAATAACTCCCTACTCCCTACTCCCTCCTCCCACATCCCTGCCCCTCCCTCAGCCCCTGGCTACTATCTTTCCGTCTTTATTAATTTGACTACTCTAGGTTCCTCACATAAATGGACTCAAACAGTTTTTGTCCTCTTGTGACTGGCTTATTTCATTTAGCATAATATCCTTAAGATTTATCCCTGCTCAGCATGTGTCAGAGTTTCCATCCTTTTCAAGGCTGAATAATATTCCATTGTATGCATGTACATTTTGTTTATTCATTCATCTATTGATGAATACTTGGGTTGCTTCCACTTTTTGATCATTTTGATTAACACCAAACATTCTCTTTTAAGAATAGATTAAGATACTATCCTTTATTTGAAGAGGTGAAAGGGAATACCAGTTAATCACGTTGAACACATGGGAATAAAGATGTTTATATTTTTACCTAGTCTCTCCCAGTTTTAGAAACAGAAGCCAGATTCAATTATTGTAAGTTACTTGACTACTTACTTTTAACTTTTTTTTTTTTAAACTTTAGATTTTGGTCTTAAAAACAGATTCTCAAGATCTTGTTGCTTCCTTCAGAGTAACCACTGGAACAAGCAATACCACAGCCATTAAGTCAATAGAGTTTGCCCGGAAGGGGAGGTGAGACCTTGTCTTTTTAGGGACAGTTTTAATTGAGTGGAATGCAAAACATATTGATTCACACTTTTGGGTATATTATACTTAAAATTTTGTAAAAGTTTACTTTAAAAATGGTTATTAGAGCCCGGCCAGCATGGTTCATCGACCTTTTAACTAAGAGGTCATGGTTTGATTCCTGGTCAGGGCACATGCCTGGGTTGTATGTTTGACCCCCATTGGGAGGCATGCACAAGGCAGCCGATCAGTGATTCTCTCTCATCATTGATGTTTCTCTCTCTCCCTCTCCTTTCTTCTCTGAAATCAATAAAAATATATTTTTTAAATGGTTATTAGAAACTGTCAATATCTGGTTCTTAATTTTACTGCATTGAACCAGCATTTACATCTTCATTATGAGGAGGTTATGAGGCAGTCCCTTTACCGAAAGGATATCTGAGTGGTATGTGCTGGAGCCAATGCCTCGCATGTGGTTAACACTGGGTCAAGATGAGCTACTATTATCATTAGAATAGATGTCACAGAATTCACAGAGTAACTGAACATATGCTTTATTCACATGAAACCATCCTGTTTACCCCTTTAATTTCTAATGTTTTTCTGGTAAGTTTGGTTATCCGGCTAGAAGTAGACATATCAACAGTGACAAGAAAAAATAGGTTGTCAATAAAAGAGGTAACAGTCATCCTATTTCATGTAGGAAACCATACATGGTTAGGGGACATTCAGGTTCAAAATTCTCTTTAATTAAGAAAAGGTTTGTCAGTGTGCAATAATATATTTTAGATAAGTTTCTAAAGTTATTAATAGTAAAAAAACAAAAGGAACATTTTAAATTGAAATAGTTTATGAACTCATTAAGAAGAATATATTGTGAATAAAATAGGCCCGAGAATTGAAGTATTTATATACATCTATATTCTTGGGAATTCAAGCTGGTTTCAATTTACAAGTCTTGGATCTCAGTCAGTACTGATGATTGGTTTGTTAGTTTGCACATGCAGAGTTTAAGCATATACAGGAGGTATATAATACATCTTCACTTCAAATTAAATTTTGGTTTGGAATGCGACAGGTAGATGCATAAGTATTTGAGTACATTACTTAGGTCTTTACTCAGTTTCTCCCCAATTTATCAGTTGTTTTATGGTACTGTTCTAAGTAACAGGTTGTAATGGAAAATGTTAACGGAAACAGATTCCTGACTTGTGATTTTTCTCCTTTCTGCAGTTGCTTTTTAATTAACACGGCAGATCGAATAATCCGAGTTTATGATGGCAGGGAGATCTTAACCTGTGGGAGAGATGGAGAGCCTGAACCTATGCAGAAGCTACAGGACTTGGTCAACAGGTGGGTGGCAGAACCTAGAAGAATGTGTGCTTATTCATGACCTGGGCCCGGGTTCTAGTTTCCTTGGGTGCTTTCTTTGTCCTTCAGGACCCCGTGGAAGAAATGCTGCTTCTCTGGGGATGGGGAATACATAGTGGCCGGGTCAGCCCGGCAGCACGCCCTGTACATTTGGGAGAAGAGCATAGGCAACCTGGTGAAGATCCTGCACGGGACAAGGGGAGAGCTCCTGCTGGACGTGGCGGTGAGTGGAACGAGCAGTTGCTGCTGTCACTTCTGTAACACAGACTGTCGTGGATTCCTCCTTAGAACTGACTTTTCTTTCCTTCATTACATTAGTGGCATCCTGTTCGACCCATTATAGCATCTATCTCTAGTGGAGTGGTATCTATCTGGGCGCAAAATCAAGTAGTAAGTATTTTTCTGGTTTAATTACTTTGAAACTAGAAACCCTTTTTTTTTTAATCAAAGAATTTTACAAATAGTACACTAAAAATTGCCTTATTTACTTTTTTGCATATGATCCTTTTTATTTATTGATTGATTTCAGAGAGGAAGGAAGAGGGAGATAAGGAAACATCAATGATGAGAGAGTCATTGGTCGGCTGCCTCCTGCACACCCCCTACTGGGGATCGAGCCAGCAACCCAGGCATGCACCTTGACTGGGAACAGAACCCTGACCTCCTGGTTCATAGGTCGATGCTCAACCACAGAGCCATACCAGCTGGGCTTGTGTATAAATCTTGTAACCTAATTAAATAGGTTCAGTGCATCTAGATTTGCCTTATTTTGATGGGGTGGTTTTGGGCAATAGCCAATTTAGTAGTTGTTTTCAGCGAGAAGTCTAGTGGACTTTCTACTACATTTTTCTGTTTCTTTATCTGAGATCGATTATTCTTTTGCTTTTTTTTTTTCCAGCTCAGTTTCTGTTTTACATCTTAGTTTTATTTTAAATGCCTTTCATTATATTTATAATCGGTGTACTCATAATCAGTCTAATAATATATGAAAGATTAAAGATGTTGGGCCCTAGAATTTTCTTTACTTATTGCATTTTTTGAGTTATAAAGCAATATTTGTTAACACCTTGAAGAATGGTTAATTAGCAGCCTAGAAAGTGTGTAGAACTCTGGTCATTGTGCCTTATTTGTCCTTTGGGGCAGTACCGAGGAAGTTTGGGGTAGAGGTTTGGGTTTTGGATTATTGCTTCAATGAAGAAGAGTACATGGTAGTTGGAGTTGGTTTTACGTCTTAAAAAGATTAAAGAGTCAGGTGTGTTTTGTTTTGTTTTAATGAAAGAACTACAGTTAATAATAACTTGGAATATTCAAGGTAGGAAATACCTTAATATAGTAAAACCTATAGATATCCGATTTTCATTATCCATCAGATTTGATTTCCGAATTCTAAGTTGCTTTCATGCTTAGATCTTTCACTTTTGTGATTAATGGCTGGAGCACAGACTGTTGCTTTCTCAGACGGTTATGTACCCTGTTTGTGGCGCAGGAAAATTGGAGTGCCTTTGCACCAGACTTCAAAGAGTTGGATGAAAATGTCGAGTATGAGGAAAGGGAATCAGAGTTTGATATTGAGGATGAAGATAAGAGTGAGCCGGAGCAGACAGGTAACATTTCTCCATTGCAGATAGTATTTCTCAAAAGAAAACTGATTGCTTTATTTAGTATTCATCCTTAATTTGTGTTGAAAGTTTACTTCATCATTTATTCTAAAATGCCACCTTTTTTTTTAATTGACTAAGGGCTTATGTGGGCATTATCACTAGGATTCACCCGCTCTCTTAACATTTCACTGCATTTCCCGATTAATTACAGAAGGCTAATGAGGGTTTACCTGTAGCACATAGCAGAGCTCCCCCACATGCTGAGTCTCAGCTGTGTCGTGTGTTGACTCCTTTGTCAGTAAAGGGAAGGTGAAGAGCTCAGGCTCTAGAGTCATGTTGTATTGGGGAAAGTTCATATTCCTCAAACCTAAATGTCCTCGTGCGCATAAGAGCGGTGATAATAGAGCCCGCCTTTTAGGGTTGTGGGGAATGGATGAGGTTCTTCACCTGAAGCTCTCAGTACAGTGCCAGGTCTGATAGGCATTCTCTTATGATCGTGATCATTGGTATTTTTCTCTATCTTCTGAACTTCCAGGTAGGAAACTCCTTGAGAATAAAGATTTGACTTTTTATCCCCATGGTGTCTAACACAGGGTTTAGATCTAGTGGGGGTTTCAGTGTGTGAATGCTTATTCTGCCCAGTTGGCACTGTCAGTGAATAACTAATGCCACAGATCCCCTTGGTGGTGCTGGAATTGGGTCCCTATTTTGTAATCGTAGGGAACTTGCACACCTCATGTGTGTTAGCAGGTCCACGGGGCGTGCAGCATGTGCTGGACTGTATTGATATTATTATTGAAATAATTGAAATAATCTGTTAATGTCTGTCTTCCCAATTAGACTACGAGGCTTTTACTGAAGAACTCTTCCCAAGTTTCTCGGTCTCACTGTAGCCCCCATGCCTAGCACATGGTGTCAATTAGCACATATTTGCTGAATGACTAAATAAATGGACTGTTTGCTTCTCTGAATTTCCGTTTATGAAAATCATTGAGCCACGAGTGAAAAGCAGTTTTGCACTTTTCACACCTCTGCTGTGTGTGTGTCCTGCAGGGGCTGATGCTGCTGAGGATGAAGAAGTGGATGTCACCAGTGTGGACCCTATCGCTGCTTTCTGCAGCAGGTGAGCCGCCGTGGGCCTGGGCCTCGGGACTCTCCTCCTCTCAGTCCCCGTGGCTGGCCCTTCAGTCCCATCTGCTTATTAGCCCCAAGAGACAGCTGCTTTTGTGTATACGAAATCTTCTCCGATAGGAAATCTTAAACTGAAATAATTCATTTGTGCCATTTAATTTTACTACTGATTTTATTAATCGTGCAGTCTGATTTTCTTTCATTCATGCTGGCTTTCTAAGAATTCCAGGTCCATAGAGGGGATCCTGTCCTAGAGGAAGGGCTAATAGAAGTGATTCTGTCCTAGAAGAAGGGTTGTTGGTTTAAGCAACTTTCTCCTCTTTTTTTCCCAATCCCTTCTCTCATCTTATTCCAAATAGTGATGAAGAACTGGAAGATTCAAAGGCTCTATTATATTTACCCATTGCCCCTGAGGTAGAAGACCCAGAAGAAAATCCTTATGGCCCCCCACCGGACGCAGTGCAAACCTCCTTGATAGATGAAGGGGCTAGTTCCGAGAAGAAGAGGCAGTCTTCAGCAGATGGGTCCCAGCCACCGAAGAAGAAGCCCAAAACCACCAATATAGAACTGCAGGGAGTTCCAAATGATGGTGAGAGCCGCCTCTTCTCCCCGCCGCCTGACAGACCCCACCATCTGGCAATTTCCTGTGTCAGTCAGTGATTTTCCCTTAAAGGAATTTCCCCATGAGTCTTTACAGCTTTTAATGATTTCATGTGCTCTCACTTCTCTTTCAATATGGGGACATTCTGCCCTGTGTACTTTGCCTAAGATGACATGACACACTGTAAGTCTTCTGACATCTGGCTCTGCGTCTGTTTCCCTGTGCCGCCGATCCCATCGCTGCTCCCCCTGCCCCTGCAGGGTTTATTAGGTGGTAAAGTGCCAGTCAGACTTGGACAGTCTTCTTTCCTCCGCATACTCTTTGCAGTCTGACTCCGGGAGCCTTAATAATCACGTGGTTGAGGCAGGATTCTTCCCTGGGACTCTCTGGTTCCGGAGCCCATTTTCTCTCTGTTCTCACATGTCATCATGGTTGTGTGTATCCCTGTTCTGCCTTGGTGTGTACAGAGTCGGTGTGTTTTTCAGCTACTTTTTCCATTTAGAACTGCTGTGGCTTGGTGCAAAGCACATAGGCTATATGGGCCCTTTGGCCAACCAACTATTTCTCAATTAATGGCCATTCTTTTTATAGCTTTATAAATAATAAAGCAAATTTTTCTCTTTGTGTTAGTGGATCTGGGACATGAGGGCAACATCGTTTGTTCCTGGATAGGTGGCATGCCATGTGCTTAGTGGGGGTACTGGGGCTGGTGGTGTATGGATTCCTTTCCATGCCTGTCTGTCCTTTTACAGAAGTCCATCCACTACTGGGTGTGAAGGGGGATGGCAAATCCAAGAAGAAGCAAGCAGGCCGGCCTAAAGGATCAAAAGGTAAAGAGAAAGATTCTCCATTTAAACCGAAACTCTACAAAGGGGACAGAGGTTTACCTCTGGAAGGATCAGCGAAGGGTAAAGTGCAGGCGGAACTCAGCCAGCCCTTGACAGGTAAGGACACATTGGGAGCGCTGTCTGGCTTGCTTTGTGGCCTTGCTTTGTACAGCCCTTACTCCGTGTGCCTGCAGCATTTTTTCTTTCTTCTTCCTTTTTCCAAGTGGCAGATTTTCTCTTGAGTTTTAAGCTTCCAACAAGGGCAGGCTCAAGTAGATTTGGCTTAATTCCGTGGCTCTTAACTTGGGTCCCTAAATAGGTTCCAAGGGTCTGCATTCCCTTGATATTATGTGAATGCAGAATATTGTATGAATATCTGTGTGGGGAAGATGCCCATACCTTTAATTAGATTTCCTATTGGAATTCATGACCCGAAAGGGGAAGCAACCCCTAGTTTAAATCATTCCTTCATCTGTATTTGTTCTTAGATGTTTGTTTTGTCTCAAATGAAAGAGCCATGCAGATAACCAGAACTATAAGCTTGCTTTATATAGCCCTGATTATTTAACTGTGGCCTGCCTCCCTCTCTCTCTCTCTCTCTCTCTCTCTCTCTCTCTTTCTTTCTTTCTCTTTCTTTCTCTGTCTCTCTCTGCCACTAAGTTGTTCGTAGTACTATCATAATAAAAAAAAGATGAGTTCTTTAATTTTTCAAACAAGTGATTACCAAAAATATCTTTGTCGCTTCTTAACACCTAAGCCTTTTGAAACTTATTGAGTTTTCTCACTTTTATATGATTGAGGAATTTTTATTAGGGGATGGGAGAACAGTTTCAATTTTCTGTCATATATTTGTGACTCTAGACTGGTCTCTTGATTTAGAATCCATTTCTATTCAAACATTGTTGGGTTTTAGAAACTTTTTGTTTTGTGTACAAAACCATTTAGTTAATACAGTACTCTGAGTTTTTGGCGGCTAGGTCAGTAGACTCAACGCCCCAATAATAAAATATCTGGCTGTATTCAGGCCTTTCCCACCCCCCGCCTTGCTTTAGTTGTAATGAGTATGTGATGATGAGATGCACTGGGACGTGAGACAGAATTCCTTGCTTACACTTAAGTCAGCTCATCATTGTGCACATGACTTCTCTTCTGCAGAGAAGCGGAAGCAGGCCCAGTTACTCATCATTGTGAGTATTCTGCCTCAAATGAGCTGGACTTCAGTTTTTTACTGCCCAACAGCTTTTCACTGAACATCCCCACTTTTCCCAACATTTATGGTGCTTCACTAATAGTTATCTCCTCCACATTCAATCCACTGAAGGCCCTGCCTGTATATTTTTAAATAGCCTAAAAGAGTTATATGGGTCAATAAAGATTGTAGATTAGTAATTGACTCATTAAATAAAATTGATTCTTTTATAACCCACTTCTTGCACACTTCTACTACTACAAAAGACACAGTTTAAGGTGTAAGTAGATTTTTCTGGCCCAGGAATTGGAAATGCTTCAGGGTGACTTAAAAGTTGGCCAAACATAGTGAATTAATTTAAATATTCTAGGACACAGTCTCCTAACTCCTTTAAAAGCTGCCTGTAATTAATCATTTGCTTTGTGATAGTAAATGCATGGTAAATAAACCATTAAGTTTTCTCTCTATGCCAGAGTGATCTCAACTTTTACGTTTAGTTGGTGTGGTCACTGGCAATAACTAAATATTGCTGACATTTGCCAAACTGGGTTTCTGTCGGAGGCACCGGTGAGGTGCTGCTGGCGTTTGCAGAGTGTGACAGCAGTGGGTTCTCACCTGTGCTTCAGAAAGGTCTGAGAGAGTCAGAAGCACAATGTTGGCAAGTTTACTCAACCTTTATTCATTAAACGTTTCAAAATGCTAAATACAGTTTTCAGGGATACTTTGAACTATATGTAGACTACATATTTTAGTACTGGTACAAATCAGCATTTCAAAGCTCCTTCTAGAACAGGGGTGGGCAAACTTTTTGACTCGAGGGCCACGTGGGTTCTTAAACTTGACCGGAGGGCCGGAACAAAAGCAACCTGACCATGCTGGCACTCTCATCTTGGGCTGCTGGTGAAGGAGCGGAGGGGAGAGCAAGAGAACCCTCCACTCTTTTGGCTCCACGGACCGGATAGAACAGCCAAATGGGCCGGATTCGCGGGCCGTAGTTTGCCCACGGCTGTTCTAGAATGAATAGAAACCATTATCAGGGACCTATTGGAAGTTTGTTTCCACTCACTTTGTCAACAAGGTTAAATGAGGCACCAACCTCATTAAAAGCTAGAACCTATATCTTGGAATAGCTGGGTGCTTCAAACTGGATTTTTGTTTCTATATTTTTAGGCACTTGAATTTGTCAACCTTAAGTAGAACAACTATTTTAACAGCTTTACCCTTTATTTTTTATTTTTAAATGTATTTTATTGATTTTTACAGAAAGGAAGGGAGAGGATTAGAGAGCTAGTAACATCGATGGGAGAGAAACATCAATCAGCTGCCTCCTGCACACTCCTACTGGGGATGGGCCCACAACCAAGGTTACATGCCCTTGACCGAATCGAACCTGGGACCGTTCAGTCTGCAGGCCAACGGTCTATCCACTGAGCCAAACCAGTTAGGGCACAGCTTTACCCTTAAAAAGAACTAGAGGAGACTTTTATATAATAGATCTAGGATGATGATACATTTTCTGACAACAGACAAAACAATTGCATAGTTACTGCAGACATTTCACCAGCTTCTCATGATTGCGTGCATGCGTGCTTCCCCAGATAACCTAGGCTTCCTTCTGCCCTTTTCTCCTTTCTTCGCTGGCCTTGGTGCCCTGACCTTTTGCTGAATGGAAACCTCAAAACTGAAATGGTCAGATTAAACTCAAGTTTGCTGAGGGTCAGGATCATTAAGAAACCTCAAAGGGACTTTGTGGTTTGGTTCCAAGACTTCCTCAGGGTGCTGCATCCGGCTTTATTGTCCAGCTGCAGTTTGGTTAGGATCTTTGTGATGGCTGCAAATCTGGGGAAAGTGGTGCAGCTGAGAACTATAGATAACTCCATTACAAGCCTCAGTTGCAAGGCAACCCATTATATCTTTGTGTAGGATTTTTCAGGCAAAGATGGGGCTTCATCCAATACGATGGTCAGCTTGGAGGGCCCTGAGCAAGCACAGGCTGGCTGGCACACGCTATTAATTTTCAGATAGTCCCCCAAGGCCATAAGAAAACAACTCTGGTATTTGAGTTTCATGTTCTTCCACACCTTGGAGATTCTCAGTAAAATGCAGCGTACATTCATTGTAGATAGATTTCCCCAAGGTATTCAGAAATGAAGTCTGACCCAGAATGCCTGAGGCTGCACCGTCTTCAGAAATCAGTTCGGGTGTTCGCTTCAGCAGCACGTTTACTGAAACTGGGACGCTCCGGGGATGAGCACAGCCCCTGTGCAAGGACCACACATCCCCCAAATCAATTCAGTCTGGGGGTTTTTGTAGATTCAAAACCTTGAATCTGCAATTCAAGGTTGCCTCCCTCAAAATGCCCTAGTTTTGTATTCAAACTAAATTATTTGAAGGCAGGATTATAGGTGTAGGTTGTGTGTTACTGCTCACATTACATAAGTGACAACTGTTTTTGAAGTTATTGAATAAACTGTTTGGTAAGCCCTGATTAGCCCTGACAAAGCTGCTATAGTGTGTTCGTATTGGAACGGGACATTAAGAATTTCAAAGGGTGTTTGGAAGACACATAAATCATATAGAAATAATCTGCTCTCTGGAATCTAGAGCCACAGAAAATTCTTCCCTATGAAACAGCTCCTCAGTATTGGACACCATCCATGAAGACACACTTTCTGTGATTAGGAGGGTCCATCAGTGAGTGTGGTAGAGGGGGACCTGACCTTGGACGTTTTGGAAAGACCAGACCAACATGGCACTTATCAGGTCCCCACAATTTCCTTATTAGATACTCTCCAGAGGACAGTCCTCAGATCAGAAACGTGAGGTGCAAGCAGAGCCACCAGTGTCCAGTTACCTTGTGCCTGCTCCAGGATTGCCCAAGAACTAGGGCTCCTTGGCAGCCAGCATCAGCAGTAGCAAGTGTGACAGAGTTGTGGTCTGTGTGCATATGTGGTCTGAAGGCCCCGTGAGATGGTGGGCATGAAGGCGTTGGTGTGCACGTGGGTCTAAAGGGAGTGCAATGACCGAGATGACCAGCGGTGCAGCTTCCGGGGGAGGACAGGCAAGGGGAAATTTCCCTGCACTTGGCCTCCCACTACCCCGCCTAGTGCTGGCCCACCACCCTGGACCTTCTGACCATCTCCCAATCTGTGATTGTTTGGAATGCTTGGTAGTGAGTGAGGGTTTTTATTCCCTTTGCTTCTTAAAAAAATACCAAATAATTTATGAATTTCTGCTAAAATCAGATAACTATTTAGATATTCTTCCCAATTCTTTGATTTTTATTAGCTAAGTTTATGTTTGATAATCGGTATTGAGTCCTGGCTGCTGTGGCTCAGCTGGTTGAACATCTATCTTTCTCTTTTTCTGTCTTTCACTCCCTCTCTTTCTCCCTTTCTCCCCATCTCACTGTAAAATCAATAAAAAATATTTATTTTTAAAAAATCGATATACAGTATTTTCTTAGGCCACTGGCTTGGGCTGCTATTAGAAGGTACTAGTAGTAGCTGCTCATCTTCAGCTGAATTTTCTGTTAATGTAGATTGCCTTTCTGTTGCAAGTAAACACTGCATGTCCTTGAGCAAACTAAGTTGCCTGAGGTCTTCCCTTGTGCTGCTGTTTCTGTGTACCTTGTCTTGCTCATAGTACGATTGCTCTGGTTTTGGTTTATTTTGATTTTCCTGTCATGATTTAGGCTTTAAATGTCAATGTTGCATTCATTTTAAATCGTTAAAACTAGATTGATGAGGGTACGTACCTGAGGGGACAATCAGCAAAACTAATATTAAAGTGTTAAGTGGCGTATATTCTTCTATCTCAAGACATTTAAAAAATGGACTCAAGAGATTAATTATTATGTTTTTGTTGAGAGAGCTGCATAAGAGGTGCTGACTATACTTTTATCTTACTGAGCTATATAAAGTTTAAAATTGATTTTTGACAACATAGCATCCAGGAAGAGTTTATAATTTCAGTCTGTTCTCAGGCAAATGGAAATATATTTTAATGCCAGTTTTCATTTGTGCTTTAATTTTTACTTAAAAAATCAGATTAAAAGCAGTGTGTAAATGGGTACTTTCATAACTTGAGCCATTATTTTTTTTTATTTTACCTTCAAGTAGCATGCTCTCCCCCATTCCCAATGCCACCTGGGAGGTTTTTCTTCACCTCGTTCTCTTTTTACACTTCCCAGTTAATATTTCAGAGCCCATGTAAGGATGTCCCTCAGAGTTTGAACAGCTCCTATGGGACAATCAGGAAAGTGTTCATTTGATTTTACTATTGAGGATTTTACTTATTGATCAGTTGTTGGCACATAGAAATGCCAACGGTAGTTTTCATTAACATTTCATCCTATTTGAAATTCTTTTTTTTTAAATATATTTTTTATTGATATTTTACAGAGAGGAAGGGAGAGAGATAGAGAGCTAGAAACGTCGATGAGAGAGAAACATCGACCAGCCGCCTCTTGCACACCCCCTACCGGGGATGTGCCCGCAACCAATGTACATGCCCCTGACTGGAATCGAACCTGGGACCTTTCAGTCTGCAGAGGGACGCTCTACCACTGAGCCAAACCGGTTTTGGCCCTATTTGAAATTCTAAAGTGATGATGAGAATGTCCCTTAAGGAATAGGGGTACTTAGGAAAGGGTTTGTTGCTCACTGTTAATCATTTAGTGTCTAATTAGCCTAATATATGAAAGATTTAAAGATGTTGGGCCCTAGAATTTCCTTTACTTACTGTACTTTTGGGGTTATAATGCAATATTTGTTAACACCTTTGGAGAATGGTTAATTAGCAGCCTAGAAAGTGCGTAGAACTCTAGTCATTGTGCCTTATTTGCCCTTCAGGGCAGTACCGAGGAAGTGTGGGGTCGAGGTTTGGGTTTAGGATTATTGCCTCAGTGAAGAAGAGTAAGTGGGGGTTGGATTCTTCGCCCATGTGTGCTTGTCCTGCATCATTCAGCATCCATCAGTATTTTGTGCGTAACTGGTCTAAGTTGATACTAAAAGAAATCTTTTTGTGTCTAATCTCTAGCAGGGGGAGCAATCTCTGAACTGTTATGAAGATCCTTGAAGTGCTTCGATCTTCCCCACTTTTCCATCATGTGGCTCTGGACGCTGTTCAGTCATTTGAAAGTGACGTTAATTTAAAGCAAATGCCTCTGCTTCGCTCAGGAGGTGGAAGGAGTGAATTTTATGTTTGAATGAAGAAGTGAATTATGAACGAAGAGTACGCCCCTTCCCTTTCAAGCATAAGTCCAAATAGGCTCTCAGGAATGCGGATTTGTGAAGACATCAGTGGGAGTTTGACTCATTTACACTTTAACATGAGTTACGTTGCTGGAGAAAAGATACTTGTTTTGCCCATCCAATCTTACTGTACCCAGCATCATTCTGACCTGTCATTTCCTGTCTCCTACCTGCCCTCTATCCTCAGTGCATGTCCTTGAGTAACTGTTCTTCTCTGAAATTCTGCTACCAGTATCCTTGGAAAACTTCTGTTGCATATTCTTCCATTTTGAAACTTACCATTCGCCAGATTCCTCCTGTATTTCCACATTATGTACAAAGGATGGGCAAAGAAGAGAGCGCTTGAAACATTTGACATTTTTAGAAAGGGAAGAACGATGAGAAAGGCCCCTCTTCCTACTGGACCCCATTTTGCTAGAGCTGGGCTGCAAGAGGGGTTTTTGTTTTCCTTTCACTGCATGCTTCCCTCCTGTTCGGTTCATTCACATTAATCATGTTTTGTGTGTGTGTGTGTATAGTTCCCCGCCCCCCCCCCTTTTTTTTTTAAGGAAGCTAGTTTCATTTGTCTCCAGCAAAGAATCATCAGTAGTTTATATTGCTTTACTTGTGCTGGCTTCCAGAGGTGGAAACAAACCAAGGTGTCTCTCAGCAGGCTTCTTTTTTATCGGGATGGGGAATCTGTGCAAGAACTATAGCAAAGCCACCCAAAATCAAAGCAGCAGCAACAGTTCAAATCACAGATGAAGGAACAAAACTTTCTTATCATTGCTTGTGAATATCGGTCCTCCTGTCAGTCATCGCACCTTCCCCTCCTTGTATCCAAGCTCCTTTTCCTTATGACATGTTCCAGTCACTTCCTTTCTATGAAAGGTTGCTTAGCTTTTAAAAAAAATTTTTTTACATCTTGCTTTTGCTGTTCTTTTATATAAAAGGTAGCAGATTGGATGGATGTGTACATTAGGTGTTTGAAATTCTCTGAAAATCCAGAGTAAAGAAACCAGGTGTGTGTGTGTGTGAGGGGAGGGGGGGTGGGAGGTGGGTCACTGGTCTGAGGAGAGCTTTTAGCTGACCAGAGTGCTTAACCTGCATCATCACTTTCACAGGGTTTTCCAAAGGGGAGTTTGCACACTGCTTGTTGGGAAATCTCTACCAGCTGGTAGGCGCTCCTCTAGGATTGGATTTTAGGATGGAAATCAAGATTAGAGCACATCAGTCAGAGCCTCTGTCCTATTCCATCTCTTCGAACAAAATATTCAGTGGTTGATGAGCTGTCCTTGAGTCAGTTGCAACATGTCTATATTTTTAGATGCCACTACTTTTTCCTCAAACGCTTGTTTTGTGAACTTCATTTCCTATTTCATCTCAGACCAGTGGTTGAGATTAGTAGGTGGCTCACTGACACGTTTTCATTTGCAGACATGCCATTCCACATCCGTGTGCTGTGTGCGCACTGCAGTAGTGTGCAAGCCGACACAAAGGCTTCTGGCAGCAGCTCCTCATAATTATTTGTGCTTTCGGAATTTTCTCAGATCCTGGAATCTGTCCACTTCAGTGTGATTTTCTCAATTTGTGCCATATAAGCGTATCATCTTCTTCCCTTTTTCATCCCCCTCCTTTTGTTTTCTAATATTCCGTAGTTTTGTACAAGATGAGACTTAGCCTTGGGTACTTCTCGCTGAAGCTTTAATGCTTTGTAAATAAAATTGGATGTTTATTAAAAAGCAGGCGTAGATGCGTGTTTGTAGGCACTCTCCACTTCTGACACTCACCTGCCCCTTTGTTTTATATGACGGAAGAGAATCTTTCTTCGTGAAAATACAGAGCTGGGAGGGGGAGAGATGCTCAGGTTTCCAGGTTGCTGCCTCTGGACAAGATTATAAATAAACCATTCAAACAAAAGGTGTTAAAAAGATCATCTAGGAATGATCTCTTCATATTTTTAATGCAGTGTAAGTGTGTGTAACGACTCTGTAGAGGCTCCAGTGCTGGGAGGTGTTCTGTAGGCTATAGAAACTCATGCGAGGAGCTTCCTGCCTTCCGAGGAGCTTCTTAACACCCATGAGCACAGTTCAGTTCCCCTCTACTGGCCCTTTCCCCCCCAGATCAAATAGCTTCAGAACCCACAGAATATGTGTTGTCTCTTAACAAGATGTTTCCTAAAGGCTAGTTTAGTGTTTGCTTTTAATCATCACATCTGAGTGTTTGCCTACTAATCTTTTCTATTATGTGACAGAATCCGTCTTTGACATCATAGCTGTTTCATAGCAACGTTGGCCCAAGTGAAAGATGAGCTCCTCTGGCCTCCAGAGTGAAGGGCATAGGCCCAGAGGCAGGGAGGATGGTGCGTCCTCTCCTCCGGAGAATACCTTTGGTGCCCTTGGGAAGAAAAAGTGCCTGGGAGGTGGAGAGGAGCTTTCATATCGGTACCTTGCTGAGAACAGTTGATTTTTAAAAAGGGCTCTTGGCCCTTGGCTTCATGAATTTTTATTTCTGTTTAAAATTCCTTACACAGGAACAGTGTCTCACACTCTACAAAGTATTTTTGTGTACACTTTTTCATTTGATGCTCGAAATGACCTTCCTGAAATAGGTATGAAGTTTTTAACTTACAAAGGAGAAATTAGACATATATCGGTTCTGGATATGTCACTTGCCTTCTAGTTCGGAGTTCTTAGTCCTTTTTATAGAAGGTTTAGGACCATTGAGAGTCAGTAACTTAATTTAAGGTGGTCCTCTCTTTCTTTTAAGACTTGATTTCTTACTTGGTCAGATTTAACTGGGGTTTTGAAACCCTTAAAATTAGATCCACAATTTGGCGGGGAGGGGAAGGAGTGAGGGAAACTCACTCTTCAAAGTCAAGTAGTTGAGGTGGTTTGGAAATTCACTTCAACTTCTGAGATCTTTGTCTTCCCCAGAGATGGTATTGAAAAAATTGGAAAGAAGGGATTGGTAAGGGGGTCATTCATAAGCAGAGGTGGTAAAGCAGCAGCATGGTGACTCCTGCCTGTGGCCTCACCTGTTAATAAGGACTGGACTTTGGCTTATGAAGTGGCAGTGTATGCATCATATCTTCTAACTTTGAAGGATATCTCAGGTGGAAGGAATTGAGTTATGAAATCATAGAGAATTCAACTGGAACACCTGGAGGTGCTGTCCGAGAGCGGTGAAATGTCTACTGAGATATGATGACCTTGGCCACTAGTTTTATCCTTGGAAGCGTGGTGTTGGCCTTCTACATGCCTTTTGTCATGACTGTCCCTAGAACACTGGCCATCCCTGAGAAGCTGAAAGAAGCGGTGGGGAAAGTCATTGTCAACGCCACCACCTGTACTGTCACCTGTGGCCTTGGCTACAAGGAGGAGACCGTCTGTGAGGTGGGCCCTGATGGAGTGAGAAGGAATTGTAAATCTCAGCGCTTGGAATGTCTGACCAACTGGATCTGTGGGATGCTCCATTTCACCGTTTTCAAAGGCAAGAAATTTGAGCTGAGCTGTCTGAGTTCAGACATCCTGGAGATCGGGCAGGAAGCGTTCCGGTTCACCTGGAGACTTGCTCGGGGTATCATCTCCACTGATGATGAAGTCTTCAGGCCCTTCCGAGCCAGTTCCCACTTTGTGAGATTCAGATATATTCAGGAGGTGGACGCTGGGACCTACCGGTGTGATGTGCAGCTGTTAGAAAACTTGAGATTTGTCAAGAGGCTCTATTTTGGGGTGAGGGTCCTTCCTCCTAGTTTGGTGAGGCTGAATTTTCGGCAGTCCCTCACTGAGAACCAGAAGTTAGTAGAGGAAGGCCTGGAAGTGAATCTGGGTAACTATTCCAGGCCTTACCGTCCACCGTGGAGAAAGAAGGTGGCTATAGCCTTGGGAATAGGAATTGCTAGTGGAGTGATTAGCATTGTGATGTTGGGCATTGCCTTGTACAGTGGGTGGAGGATGACCAATAACAATGCCAGCCTTTAGACCTAATAGGCCTTGCTCCTGAAGGACTGGCTGCCCAGGAAGGGGGACTTGACTGCTCAGGAAGTCAAGCTAGATTTTCAGGGGAGCGTCTGGCTGCCTGATTGTGGACCAGCAAGGAGGGAGGGTTTCCAGAGCCAAAAGAGTGAGTGGAGGTGTGGAGAAGGGATAGCATCTTGGTAGCAATGGGCAGTATCTCAACTGTGTCCAAAATGGATCTCTTCTTGAACTTCCCTGCCCACTAGGTACAGATAACCTTACAGCACGCATTGCATCTCTTCTTCTGCTGGGAAGAGTTCTGTCTTCCAAACTTGCATTTATTTTTCTACCCTTTATATCTGATATACCTCCCCTTCACTTTCTCCCTTTGTGCAGCATAATCACGTAGAAGGGTACATTAATAATAGCTTTTCTAGTGAAAATACTTTTTTTCTTCAATAAAAATAATCCACAGTCGCTGTATGGAGATAATCTTTCCTACTCTTGAGTTAAAAATTTCTTGCACTTGTTTCAATTGTCCCATAATCGGTTGGGCTTTCGTTTTCCACCAATTTCTTAGACTAGATATTGAACAAATTGCTTTGTGTACCAGATCCAAGGTTAGCAATAGCATCTGACTCAGTATAGACTAGACCCTCACTAAATGTTAATAATTTATCAGCCCCTCTCCTTCCTTCCAGGTGAACCCTCTTATTCAGTGCAACATTGATTCCTGGCAAAACACTGGAGTCTTCATCTGATAGTTTTCCCTGAAAAGTGCCTTGACTTGCTCCCTGCTTCCCTCCTAGCTCTCTCTGTGCCCTGAAGCGTGTGTTCCTGGAAAGGTCAAGTGTATTTGGTTTCTTACAGCAGCCAAGGCCCCTTAAGGGGGGATTAGCACCTTCCACCATGGGGAATCCAATCTAAGACCCTCAGAGGCCATTCTGACTGTCAGAGATAATTGGATTGTAGAACCATCAGGGAAAAGGCTCTTCTTGGCTGTAGCCAAGCTAATTCTAAGAAACTTACAGCATTTCTTCCCCTCACTTTTCTCTGGCTACAGAGTGGATGTAGTAGAAACCAAGACTTGGACCAGTGGTTCTCTTCTCTAGCTGAGTCTGAACCACCTGGGTGAGCTTTTGAAACATAAGATTCCTGAGCCCTGAGAATGCTAATTCAGTTCAGTTATGGCCAATGGTTCTCTATGATTTCCTCTACTTTTAATTTAAAAACAAAAACACGTCAAACCCATAGAGAAGTTGAAAGAATGGTTTGGTGACACCCATAGACTCTACCTAAATTCATCAACTTTGAACATTTTGCTACAGTTGTCTTCTAACTACTGATTTTCCTGAACCTCTTGAAAGCTAGTCATAGACAATGTGGCTTTTAGTCCTAAATTATGTATGCACCTCATAATAAGAGCATCCCCTGGTGTAACTGGAATATCTTCACCACATCTTAAGAAAATGAGCTGTTCCCTAATCTCACATGTGATTTGTGTCTTAATTTTCCTAAAATCTTAGAGCTTTTTAGTTTAACTTTTGATCCAGGATCAGGTGGAAGTTAACATATTACGTTTGGTTGTTTCTCTTACACCTTATTTTACAACAGGTCGGCTGCTATGTTTGTTGTTTTTCATGACATGGATTTGAAGAGGCTAGCTAGGTCAGTTCTTGAACAGCCTCCCACACTCTAGATTCGTCCTTGTTTCCTGATGGTTAGGTTCTGAGGAATGAACCTTCAACATTTTGACAAGAGCCTATGTAGATGATGACATGTACTTACTGCATCACCTCAGTTTGAACTGCTGTCGATAGGCCTCTCTAAAGGTATATACAGGAAGTTTATCCTTGTAATTATTTGTATTACAACCGTACTAGTAAACCTACTTTTGCCCACTCCAGTATGTTTTTCTCCTTTTGTAATTAATCTGTGGGATGATACTTTGTGATTATCTGTTTTTTTGTTTTTGTTTTGTTTTTTAAATCACAAACATTTTGGAATCCATTCATGATCCTTATTATGGCATGTGGGGGTTGCAAACTGTTGGTTCTTTACATTCATCATGTCTATGTTTATAAGCCTGCAGTTTTCTGTAAAGAAGAGCTGCTCTTTTGACTATTTTTGAGGTTTCAATGGATTCTCTTCTTTAGTCAGTGAATTGTATATAATCCATTACTGTTGTCGTGTTTTTGATATTCACATTGCCCCCAGTTTTGGCTAGAAGGAGTCCCTTCAAGCCAGCTCTTTTGTCCGTTAGATGTAATTCCATTTGACTTCGAGTATGTCCTTGCTTCCTAGTATAAGATGCTTCAGGTCCACATTCGGACTTTCTCCAACCCGGAATCTGCTGTCTCTCCAGGAGCTCTGCCTCTTGTGAGTGTGGGGGCGGAAACCAAGGGCGGGGCGCTGGATGTGCTTGTTGCACTGTGGAGCCACTGCTTTGGGGTCCTTCAGTGTCCTGGGTTCATAGAAATTGTAAGCTCAAAGCATGTTTTGTAGGAGTTGTGTAGGCCAGTGGTCGGCAAACCGTGGCTCTTTGGCCCCTTGAGTTTTTAGCAAAGGCCAGCTTAGGAGCACCCAAATTAAGTTAATAACAATGTACCTACCTATATAGTTTCAGTTTAAAAAATGTGGCTCTCAAAAGAAATTTCAGTCATTGTACTGTTGATATTTGGCTCTGTTGACTAATGAGTTTGCCAACCTCTGGTATAGACAATTCTGCTTCATAGTGAAGATTGAGGACCATTGGCCTAGGCTGTGCACAGGGAGTCTTTACTATTGCTCTTATTTTGAGAAGACCTTACATTTTACACACACACGCAACACCCCCCGCCCCCTCCTCTCTATCTCCGAGGGGATGGGTTTCAGAAGACCTGGGTTCTGCTTCTGTTTTTACCCGTGACCCTCTGAGGTCCTCATCTTTGAAACACGTGATTGTAAGGATCAAATGAGATCCTGTGAGTGAAACTGCTTGTAGACTAAAGGCCTGGATATGAGTGGGCAGAGTTATTTCTGATGGCTGTTAGTTCCATGCCTGTCAGGAGAGAGCTGGCTATACTTTCAAAGGCCATAAAAACCACATCTTTGTAGGTAACTCAAGATGACATTGCTGAGGGAGGGAGGAGAATGGGGGTTCTGTTCCACATTTTACAAATGGAGAGAGACTGAGACCCAAGACAAGCCAAGTCCCTTCTGTCACTTTTGCAGCAAATCAGTGGCCAAGCCTGGAAGGAATGTTGTGCAGATCTAGGTTGATAGCCCTCTGTGCGTTGCATTCCTGAATTTTGACTCTTGAGAGTGCGAAGGGATTGAACAGGGAAGAAAACAAAAGGCCCTAAGTGTGTTAGTGAAGACTCAAACCCAACTCGGTTCACTGAGTTCTGTGCATGTAATCGGCCTTGAGGGTAAGGGAGATGCTGAGGGGACTAAAATTCGGGGTCTAGAGTGGCCAATGGCCCCAGCAGCCCTTTTGGGTGCAAAGTGAAAGGGGTGAGCCTGTTGGGGTATCACTGCCATCCATGCTGGCCCTCATGGTACGTAGGCGAGCTCCTGTCCAAGAGGCTGCTCTATCTCTCAGGCCCAGGCTGGGTAGCGAGTAGGGGGGCCTTTGCCCCGCCTCCCCGTTCTCTGAGAAAGGGAGGGGCCCTACCTGCTGGCAGGGACAAATGTAACAGAGTGTGGTCATCGGTGTCTGCCGACTGCCTGGAGATGTTGCAGCGAGGAGCCATGACTAGGAACTCCAGTTCCACTGGCTGCTGTTGTGCGGACACTGTGGGCGCCTTTTCTCCGGGTGGGGGTCACTACATCTCTGCAGGGAGAAGACTGCCCTTGGGGACAGTGGAGTCAATACCTCCAATGTCTTAAAAACCGGGCACCTGGAAAGACAGGCCCTGCTGACCGCCCATCGTGTTGTCTGGCAGGCTGCCTGCCGTGTGCTGCTTGGGCTTCCCTAAACCTCCTGGCAACTCCCCCCACAGGGCTGCATGGGCTTAGTTGTGACGGCCTTGAGTTGCCTGGGGCCAGGGGAGGTGGGGCCAGGAGCCCGGCCGGGGTTAGGGAACAGGAGGAGGAGGTGCTGGAGCCCATGATAAAACACCACAGCTGGCGCCGGCTGCCTCCGCAGCTGGAGAAACCGTCTTTATTTCAGAACTGCCTGCTACCAGATCAATAACTATCATTACAAGAAGTACAAGAGAGAGAGAGACAGACAACAGGCCAGTGGGAGTGGTTCCGTCTGAACCAACACTGAGCCAGGTCCGTGGTCCGAGGGCCCCTGGCCTTGCGGGCCCGGAGCCTTTCTAAGCTTTGCAGGCCCTGGAGAGGTGGGTAAGCTGGAGTGCGGGGACCAAGGCAGGGCCCAGCCCACAAGGGCACGCGGCTTCCCGGCTCCAGGCAAAGCCGCCTGTCCCACTTCCCCCTTCTCCAGTTTCCTTCTATTGTACCTTCCCCCAAACTATGGCCATATACATAGACAGCCTCCAGGGACCTCTTTCCCTGGGGCTCATGGACGTCCCTTTAGGATGCCTCGCTGGTCTCCCTCCAGGAGCCTCTGGCAACCTCACTCACCCCAGGACAAAGCCCAGGCAGGCCTACCCAGGGAAAGGTGTGAGGACACGGCTGTCCCTGCCACAGGAGCCCCGGTGGCAGTCATGCTGAGACCAGGAGGACATCCTCTGGCTGGGAAAGGGATGCAGGAGTAAAATCGTCAACCAGCCTGGGCTCTTGTCCAGAGCACAGACTGGTGGTTCTCGGATGGCCAGGAGGCAGTGCCTGCTGGGCATCGGCTGCCTGGGCGAGCTCCCGGCGCTCCAGGACTCCAGTGCCGGCACCTTTGGTTCTAAGGATCTCGGCCCTGGAGGGACACCCTCAGCATCTCCCCACCCTCCAGTCCTCACCTCACTAGACTCCAGCTGCCCACATTCCTCACGGCTTTCTTAGGAAGGTAGAGGCTTCGTGCTATCCAGGCTCTCCCTGCAGACGCTTCCGTCTCACTCCAGGCTCTTAATGAAAAGTTTTGCCCCCGGCCTGGCCCTTCTCTTCTTGGCAGCATCTGGATCATTGGGTGCCATAGACAGTCTGACCTTGCTGGGCCCCAAGACCCCATCCCCAGAGAGCTGCCCTCCCCGGGCCTGCCAGAGCCCCGCGGCCAGGGAGCCAAGGTCACGGAGAGGAGCCCCGAGCCCAAGGACACAGAGCAGAGAGACTCTCCGGGGCCCTGGTGTCTGCGGGCTGTCTCTGTCCCTCGTCCTCAAGGCACTTACTGGCCACTGAACTGGGGGGGGACAGGACTTGCTGCTTGGGCCTGGGAGGAGAGAGGGGAGACCCAGAGTGGGGCAGCAGAGGAGATGAGAATCGGAGGCCCCTTGGCAGCAAGAGACCGAAAGACCGTCTCACCTCCTCCGCCCCCGGGCGAGCTCCCGTCCTGGAGGCTGTTCTGTTTCCCAAGCCCGCGCGTCCTCATTAAACCTGAGCTCTCCCTGAAGTCTCCAGCTGCCAGGACACGGTGCCAGAGTAGTCCCGCGTCCCTGGCACAGGTCCCCCCCCCCCCACAGGGGTTCGCTTCCCCCGGGACTGGGTTTCCCCCGGGAGAACCCCTCCTCAGCTCCGGGAGTCCGGCCTCCCTCCCTTTCGCTGTTGGGCCTCCTCGGAGCTAAGACACGGCCGGTGTCTGTGGACTCAGGACTGCATGCAGCCTCTGGCTGCGCCGGCGAGGCACCGTGCCAGGCCCCTCCTCCCTCTGGGCCCGGCACAGACGCCGGTCCCCTGCTCCCCTGGCCGCCAGGACAGACTCGGCCAAACCTTGGGAGGCTGCTTCCTTCCAGCATCCCCTCTCCGACAGAGCAAGGCATGGCCAAACCACCGCCCCGAGGTCAGCCCGGAGGCGAGGCCAAGTTCGAGGTCCCTGTGAGGGTCACAGAGCTGAGCCCACACCTGGCGTGGGGGTCGGGGGGGTGGTGGGCGGGAGCAGGGGAGGAGGGTGTGATCTGGTGTCTCCGGGGAGGCAGTCCTGAGCCGGGGCGGGTGATGGGGAGAGGAGGCGTGAGCTTGCATTTAAAAAACAACAACAAAACAAAACGGTAGTGGGTAAACACAGCAACATGAGCCTGCCCAGGAAAACAGAGCGGGACTCGGAACGTTTAAAAAACCATAGCAAAATAGGGCCCTGACTGTAAACGGCAAACACCAGACGTAGGGGCCCGTCCCCTACAAGATACCGGTCCTGCTGCCGCTGGCCCCGGGTTTGGGGGTCCCTGTCCTGGCCTCGGCCCCCGGGAACAAGGGTAAGGGGCATGGGGGCTTCAAGCCGGCACTGCTGAGGGAGGTCTTAGCAGAAGCCAGGCTCTGAAGGCAAAGGCCTCATGTCTCCCAGCCAGGCTGCTCACCCCACGATCACCCACCAGAATCTCTAGAAGCAGAGTTTTCCGCGCCCTCCTTAAGAAGGGGCTGGAGTTCTTCTCTGGCCCCGGGGTCTCGGGCACTGACCCTTTGGACCTCAGTGTCCTCCTCTGTGAAGGGAGGGGTTGGACAGGTGAGCTCTACGGCCTCGATGTCCCGTGACTGGCAATGTACCCAGAGCACAAGGTCGGAGGTCCCATTTATTAACCCTCCCCCCCCAATTGCTTCTGAAGAAATGCAAAAGAGCAGCCTGAGGCAGCCTGGGGTCCGGGGTCTTGCCAGGTACCCCGAGTTTTCCCATGGTCTGAGGCAGCCTGGGGTCCCGGGTCTTGCCAGGTGCCCGGGTTTTCCGGAGAGCAGGCAGGGCCACGTCTGTCCTCCGTGGTCCTCAGAAGCCTGCCCTTTCCTCCCCCAGGCGCGAGGGGGCCGGTGCCGGGGGAGGGAGTCCTGGGCCTGCAGGCCGCGCTGGGGAGGAGGGTGGGCGCGCACTCCTGTCTCCGGTCTCCTGCCCAACCCTGGAGGGACTGCGCAGAATGGGTCTTGGTGGGTCGGGGGGGGGGGGCTCCCCAAGACAAGCCCTTTCGTCACCCCGCCACCTGGAGTGGCTGCCGTCACTCTGGGTGACAGGTCGGGTTGGCAGTGTTGGCTACGAGGGCAACGTCAGGCCAAGTCTGGTGCCCCTCCCCACCAGGTGTCCCGCCTCTCAGTCCCTGTTAGCTCCCCTCTCCCCTCCCCCCCAGTCCGAGTATCACCCCCAACGCTGCAGGGGCTCGGCCCTCAGGGCACCGTCAGGGCACCGGTGCCCAGCCACCTGGCCAGGGGGCAGGGACCTCCAGGGAGTCATCGAGGGCAATGCCAGGGCCCAGCCGTGACGCCCCTCGAGAAAGTAGGAGGGTCCTTGGTCCCGGGGGGGGCTCTCTGCTTAGACTGAGGGGTGCGCATGTGTAGGCCTTGCTCCACTTCCCCCGGGGCTGGGGCGCTGCCCTCAGGGCACAGAGTCCACCTGCGGTCCCAGGACGCCATCTCCACAGATGTGGAGGGGAGGTTCCAGGTGCCCTTCTTCCTGAGGGCCTGGCACGGGCTCCGTATCATCTTGGAAATGACTGCCTGGTGCCTCTTGATTAAAAAATAAAGATTAAAAAAAATCCTCGCATGGGTTCTAGCCCGTGGCAGAATGCGAAGTATCCTGCCTCCTACAGAAGGGGGCGCTGTCTACAGGAGGTCCTTAAACCGGCCAGTCTCAGGCACAGTGTTGGGCCATCTTGGCATCGGGAGGGGCCGGGCCGGCTGGCTGCATCCTCGGAGGTGGTGTCCGCCGGTGGGGTAGGCGCGCCGAGGTCAGAGCTCCAGGTGGCCGATGAGGACCAGCATGGCCACGGCGTGGGAGAGGATGGTGCCGGGGCGCGGGGCCGGGCGGACTGCGGCGTTCTCCACCATCATGCTCGTGTCTGGAAGCGGCAGGCAGGAACATGGGGCAGGGTTGGCCGGGTACCCCCTCCCCATCCCCCACTCCTCCAGTACCACACCCCACTCCTTCCTATGGAGACGCAGAGAGGGCAGGCTTCAGGGCGGACAGGTGTTCCAGCCCCAATTCCTACAGCGTTTTGCAGGGCCCCGGCCTCCCCCGAGGAGAGCACACTCGCCTCCCCAGCTCTCAGAGGGCTGAGGGTCGGGGAGCGGGGGCAAGGGCACACCCAGGACTACTTTGCACTTGGCTTCTGCCTGCCTTCCCCTTCCCGTTTGGGGTCTGGCTGGACTGGGGTGGCCTTGGGCAGGAAAGGTTCCCCATCAGGCATCTGAATGGCCCCGGGGGGAGGGGGACGGGGTGAGGGGAGGCCGCACCTCCGTTCCGCACGATGTGGACTTCGGCCGGGGTCCCGTCCCCCCCGGGCCCCGTGGTCCGGATCTGCACCAGGGCGTAGCCGATGTCTTCGGGGACGGCCACTTCTATGGAGTTCTTGCTGGTGAGGTGGAGCGTGGGCGTCGGGTGTAGGTCATTCTGGTACAGCATCTGGGGGCAGGTCAGGCAGGCGGCGTCACTTACACCAGGGCCGATTCCTTCCTCTTCCCTGGGCCCCAGAGGGCCTGTGTCCTGACCCCTCCTGTTTCCGGTTGACCAGGCCCAGGCTCTTGAACAAGCGCTTTATTGGGGGAGAAAAGCTGGCAACCAACTGCGCTGTTTTTGCAGACCCCTTAGGCTAGAAGGACCCCAGACTGCCTCTGCCCCCAATCCCTCACAGCCCCCCAGAACCCTGCCTTCCTGCAGCCCCCCCTTTTTTTTCTTTTTAATTTTAATTTAAGGTATTATTTGTGTACATAGCTTACCATTGCCCCTCCCCCTCCCATTCATGCCCTCCCTCCCCAGAGTTCTCTGTTCGTTGGTTGTACTTATGTTCATGCATACCAGTCCCTCGGTTGTTCTCTTATCTCCCCCCAGGTCTCCTTCCCCTCCCCGCTGTTATTTGGCAGTCTGCTTATTTTATGGTGACTATCTCAGGACCACACGAATAGAATCCGCTCCTCCTCTGGTTCACACCGCCTCTCCCCCCGGGTTCCACTGCTTCCCTGGGGCACATGTTTCCCCCAGGGCAACGGCTCTCCCGGGACACACGGCCCCCTGGGACACATGGCTCACCCGGGGCTCACGGCCCCCTGGGACACACGGCTCACCTGAGGCACACGGCCCCCTGCGCAGCCCCCTTTCTTATAGTGGCCTCTACTCCAGTGACTTGGAGACCTATTCGTGTATCTCCTGCTTACATCTCACCCAGGTCCCTTCTGCTACAAAGTGCGGCCCTCCTGTGTACCCCGAGAATGCGGACGAGCCGTTCCCCACCCCCTGGCACTTGGCCAATGATCCCTTCCTACCTTGTAGCCGGTGACGGCAGACTCATTGCGGAGAGGGACCACAGGGTCCCACTTGATGCTCAGGCTGGAGCTCGAGAACGTCCAGGAGATGTTGCCGGGGGGCTGCCGTGGCGCTGCCGGAGGAGGGAGGATTGGGCCGACCTGTGAATGCGTCCTCGCCACCCTGCCCTTGTCTGGCCAGCCTGTTGCTGAGCGTCTGCCCGGCCGCGGCACCCAGAACAGCCCGCCACAGCCGCCTGCGGAACCCCCCCTGAGAGGCCACCGGCGGGAGGGGAGAGGCTGTGAACCCCACGCATGCCCCGTTTTCACGAGGCTGCTGCCTCCTTTCCGTCCAGCCAGGCTTGTGGGCTAGAGCCGCGGTCGGCAAACTGCGGCTCGCGAGCCACATGCGTCTCTTTGGCCCCTTGAGTGTGGCTCTTCCACAAAATACCACGGCCTGGGCGAGTTTCTTTTGAAGAAGCGGCGTTAGAAGAAGTTTAAGTTTAAAAAATTTGGCTCTCCAAAGAAATTTCAATCGTCGTACTGTTGATATTTGGCTCTGTGGACTAACGAGTTTGCCGACCACTGGGCTAGAGCGTCTGTCTTGCACTGGGGGGAAGAGTGATCCTAGAGGCGCCCCCTCCCCCCAAACCCACCTGCCCCCCGCCCCGGGCCGCAGACTCACGGGGCTTCATGGTGGTGGCATTGGCAGAAGGGCTGGCAGGCCCGGTGCCCGCCCGGTTGTAGGCCCGGACCGTCACGTGGTACTTGGTGTTGGGGTGCAGGTCAGTGACGCGGGCACTGGTGTCCAGCCCTGCCGTCCTCACGCGGTCGGCGGCTGCCTCTTTGTCCCCGGCTTTCCAGTAGCGGATCTGAAGGGCCGGGAGACCCTCGGTTCAGCAGTCCAGGGCGGGACTGCAGGGCTTCCCTCCCTCCGCCCTGGCCGCCACATCCTGCTCCTCCCCTGCTCCCGGGGCGGGGAGCCACTCCGCAGTGGGCCCGCCCAGCCTGTGGTGCTGACGGCTGGAGTGGCATTCACCACACCACCAGCGACCGGGGGATGGCTTCCTCAGGCAGTGACAGTCTTTCTTCTTCTTCGTCCTTCCCCATGTCCCACACAGGCACCCTAGGGTGGACTCATGGGTGGGCCCAGGGCTCCGGGCGGTCAGACACTGCTGGGCCCAGAGTTCCGTAGGGACAGGATGATCAGCTGGTACATAGAGGGGGGCCATGGGGTTCCCTGCAGCCCTGAGGATGCCACGCTAGCTGGGCTCTGGCATGAAAGGGGCAGGCCATGCCCCTAACAGAACCTGCCCCTCCTCTCCTAGGTCCCTCCTCTCTTAGGCCCCTCCTCCCCAAACTCCTCCTCTCCCAGGCTCCTCCTCTCCTAGGCCCCGCCTCTCGTAGGGCCCGGAGCTCCAGCGCAGGTGCTGGCCTAGCATTACCTCAAGCCTGTCTACAGGCCTGTCTTCCCCGTGGGCACCAGCCATCGGCCTCAGCTAGCGTTACATTCACAGTGCTGCACAGACTGGGTACTGTTTGCCAGGTCAGCGAGTGAGTGCTCCGAAGAGGAATGACTAGTGCTCCCACCCAATCTGGGGTGTTGTTTTTGTTTTGTTTTTTAATTTTTTAATTAATTTCAAAGAAAAGGGAGAGGGAGGGAGAGAGAGAACCACCAATCGGCCTCCCATCGAGGGCCCCACATGGGGGGGACCAACCTCGCAACCCGGGCATGTGCCCCGACCTGAAATGGAACTGCGACCCCCTGGTTCACAGGTCGACGCTCAACCACTGAGCCCCGCGGGCTGGGCGCCCTCACCCAACGGCCAGCCCCAGCGCCCTCCCTCCCCCAGGCCCAGGCCGGGGCTCACCTCGTAGCCCAGGAGGACGCCGTTCATGTCCTGCCGCACCGCTTCCCAGGTCACGTTCATCTCTGAGGCGGAGACCCCCTTGGCCCAGACCTTGGACGGGGCCACTCTGGGCTCTGGGAACCGACACAGAATGGGTTTGGGTTCCCAGGGCCTCCTCGTGTCCGATAGAGCAGCCACCAACCCCGACGGCCCTTGCTAAGAATTTTAGGGCTCAGGGTCCAGGACCAAGGCCCTGGGGGGTCCCTGAGGGCCTCCCTCTCCTTCCCAGGCCTGAGGGAGACCAGGTGGCAAGGGCTAGAACCCCAGGCCTGTCTTCCCCGGGGGCACCGGTGTCCTCTCCACCCCGCTGTGGGACCGGGGGGAGTAGCAGCTGGGATAGGGCAGGGGAGGGGGACCCCGGGGCCCCCCACCTTCCTCCGCCGAGTACACGAGGGCAGTGAGGCTCTCGGGCCCATCCCCTCGGCGGTTGTAGCTGCGGATCTTGACCTCGAAGGGCGTGTAGGGCCGGATGCTCTCGTTGCTGTAGACGAAGAACTGGGCGTCGGCGCCGGGCACCCGGGCGCTCTGCCAGCTGGCGCTGCCCTGCCTGCGGAAGGACAGCAGGTAGCCGAAGCCGTCTCCGTTCTGGTACTCCCGCGACATGGGCTGAGGGGCAAGAGCGTGGCGTGGGTGAGGGGCCGCGGGTGCGATTGCTGCCCATCCTGTGCCCCTACCCAACCCTCACCAGGAGGGCGGCCCAGGACTGCGCCGTGGACGTTTGCCTCCTGTGCGGCGGGCACTCCCTCGGGGGCAGAGGAGGGTGGCTGTAGGACTGGGCACTGGCTCTGCGAGGAGCGGGGGCAGGATGTGTCCTCCCCCCCAGAGAACCGGGGGCACGTGTTTGCCTCTGTCGGGGCGCTTACCGTCCAGCTGACAATGAGCTCGCCGGGGGCTCCTCCGCCTCCGCTGAGCCCCGAGGGTGCCACGAAGGGGGCTGTCAGGAGCGAGGGACACAGATGTGAATTAATGGGCAGTGAGGGGACCAAGGCCCTCTCTCACTCTGTGCTGGCAGGCGGCACGGAAGGTCCGCCTCGTCCTGCAGCTGCCGGGGCCACGCTCACGTCGGTCCCTTTGTAAGCCCTGTCCCCGGCCGGGCAGGGTCCTGCCTCTTGCTCGGGCTTTTCCCCGCCCCGCTTCCCGAGTGGCTTTCCAGTCCTGGGACCTGCCCGTGGGCTGACGGGCTGACGGGCTCTCGCGCTGGCCTTTGCCTGGGGCAGGCTCAGAGCGAGCAGGCGCCTCCCGCTCGCAGGTGCTGACCAGGCCATCTCCCCTCCGGCCCTCTCAGGTTTGGACACCGCCTTCCGGGAGGGCCGTGGGCAGACAGCCATTCCTCCTGCTCCCAAAGGGACCATCGGAGGGCTGGGAGACACTGGCTGCTTCCTGAGGCCCCTGCGAGACACACACACACACACACACACACACACACACACACACACACATGCATACACACATGCTCACACATGTTCATACACACACTCTCACACAGTCATATACTTACACTCACACACACTCCCATGCTCACACACTCCCATGCTCACACACTTACACTCCCATGCTCACACACTTACACTCCCATGCTCACACACTCTCACACACTCTCATACACTCATACACACTCCCATGCTCACACTCTCTCACACACACACTTCCTCATAGCTGATTTCTGCAGCTCGTGCACTTCCAGGGAGGACATCAGCCCACCACCCCAGTGTCCTGGGTTCAAGTCTAGACTATAACCCCTTCCCTCTCCCATCTTCCCCCACCCCCACCCAGTAAAAACCCTTTTTGTTTTGAGATATCGTAGATTCACATGGAGCTGTCAGGTTGCCCCGTTTTAACGAGGCCTTGGCCAGGCCGTGGTCAGTGGCACGGGACTGTGTGTAGGGCAGTGGCCTGTGTCCTATCTCATGTTGCGTTAGAGTCTGAAGCCTGGTCATGGGGGAGGCGGGTGGGGGGGAGGGAGAGACTCTGCGAATTGCTCTTGGCTGGGGCTCTTGTGGAGGAGGGTGGCGTCTGTGCCTGAAGCGACTTCCCCTTGGGCCACCAGGGCTGACCTGCTTCCTTGGTCCGGATCTTGCTGGAGGGCCCGCTGGGCTCCCCGGTGCCCAGGATGTTGCTGGCTATGACCCGGAACTCGTAGTCCATCCAGGGCGTGAGGCCCAGCACCTGGGCCGTCTCCGCGTTGCCCTCGATGTTGGCGGGGTCTGCAAGGCACGGAGGAGTCGGTGGTCTGGACGGGGCGGGCAGGGCCTGAGCCTGGCCCACCTTCTCTGCCCAGCCCTCGGGAGGGGCCTGACACACACAAAGCGCTCAATACCCCTTTCAGAAACGACCAGAAAACGAGTCCTCCCCGCCCTGGCGCCTCTGCTGGCGTCGTGGGCACCCTTTACCGCCATGCATGCGGTCACTGGCCAGCTCAACACTCTCCTTCACCTCTGCCCACGCTCCTGCTGACCCCGGGCCACCGTCCCCGCCGCTGACCCGGGAGCTCTCTGCGGGCAGACGGCCCACGCTTGACCCTCTTTGAAGCTCCAGGCTCAGCCCCAGCCCTCTGCCCCCTCCCCCCCTGCGGGCACCCAGCCGGGCCTTGTCCAGCCTGGCAGGGCAGGGCACTTACTGGTCCGAACCTGCTTCCACTTCCCTGCAGGCGGAGTGCGAGCTTGCAGGGTGTACTTGGCAATGGGGCTGTGGTTGTCGAAGCCGCGGCTCCAGCTGAGCTGGACGGTGGTGTCGCCAATGTCCCTGACCACCATGCCTCCCGGGGGGCCCGGGGGACCTGCACCAGAGGTCAGAGCGTCGTGGGTCAGCATTGGGGCAGCTTCCAAGGGAAGCCAACCTCCCCCAGGCTGGTTTGGGCAGGTGAAGGACCACGTGGGGGCAGCAGAGGGCGCCACAAACACAGGCTCTGGTGGGAGAGTGAGCAAGGAGTGGGGTTTGCGGGGTGGGTGGGGTGTGTCCGAGGCTGGGAGGGTCACAGAGGCCCTCACAGAGGGATGTGCACTCACTTCCCAGCACGGAGGACTTCTGGCCTCAGCAAAGTTCTCCACTCTTGGGATGTGTTTAGGAATGCTTTCTAAGACATTGACTTTGGAGGAAGAATATTCTATTCATCTAGGACAGTAGTTGGCACACTGTGGCTCTGGAGCCACAATTGGCTCTTTGGACCCTTGAGTATTTAGCAAAGGCCAGCTTAGGAGTTCCCTAATTAAGTTAATAACAATGTACCTACCTATATGGTTTATGTTTAAAAAATTTGGCTCTCAAAAGAAACTTCAATCGTTGTCCCATTGATATTTGGCTCTGTGGACTAATGAGTTTGCTGACCACTGAGCTAGGTTCTATAACAGGGATGGGCAAACTTTTTGACTCGAGGGCCACAACTGGACTGGAGGGCCGGAACAAAAGCAACCTGACCACGCTGGCACTCTCCTCTTGGGCTGCTGGTGAAGGAGCGGAGGGAAGAGCCAGAGAACCCTCCGCTCTTTTGGCTCCGCGGGCCGGATGGAACAGCCGAATGGGCCGGATTCGGCCCGCGGGCTGTAGTTTGCCCACCCCTGATCTATAAGGAACCGCTAGGTAAGTTCAGCTCAGCAAACTTCTGTGAGAAACACTTCCCCACAGCCCGGGGAGAGGCGGGGAGTTAGGGAGGGAAGGTCAGAGCAGCCCGCTGGCCTCGGAGGAAGTTGGGGCGGGGGTGGGGGTGGCAGGGGGAAACCCCGTCACCTCGGACCAGCACTGTGGCCTCCTTGGATGCACTGTCCACCACCGTCTGGGCCATGCAGGTGTACTTCCCGCCGTGGCGCAGCTGGGCATTCAGGATGGTCAGGTCTCCCACCGTCTCCTTCTGCGCTCGGGGGACAGGGAGAGGGCAGGTCAGGGGGCGCAGCTCCGGCCCTGCCCGTGTCTCGGTCCCGTCTGTTCAGTGGGAGGGGTCAGCTCCTCCCCACGGAGCCCCACCGGGGGCTAAACACAGTCCGTGACCCGAGACAGTCTACAAGCGCCCCAGTGACTGGTGCCGTGGGCGCTGGGGGCAGGATCACCACAGTGGGAGAGAGTGGCCGAGTGCCTCCGGGGTCTGTCCCTCATCTCTCCTGAGCGCACGGGCTCCGGGGAACCCAGGCAACTGCCATTCCGGGGAGGATGGGTATGATCCGAGGACGAGTCTGCCCTTCGCTGGCATTCCGAGGGAGTGAGGAAAGGCTGTGTGTGGGGGGGGGTCAAGGCCATCTTGGGACCCTCGTCTGCCCCAAAGGAGGGAGTGGCTCTGGGTTCGCGGCCTCGGGCCTCACCACACTGGCCCTCCGGTAGTGACCCCCAGGCTTGTCGGGGTCGATGGGGAAGTCGTCCAAGGCCCAGATGAAGGTGAGGTCCATGGTGGGGTCGTGGGAGGCATGGCACTGCAGGGTCAGGTTGTCGCCCAGGTTGATGTCGGCACTGGAGGGGGCTAGGGTGATCTTGGTCGCGTCTGCCAAGGAACACGAGGCCTCCGGGTGGGTGAGGGGAGAGGTTTGCCTCAAGCGCCAGGAATGAGAAGGGGCGGCGTGGCCAGCGTACCCGGACCTCCCAGCAGCCCCACGAGTGTGGGGGAGGGAGGCGGGATCCATTCTGGATGGTGGCCCCAAATGAACCTGGGTCCCCGAGCAGCCTCACAACCAAGCTGGAGGAGCGTGGGACTCCAGGGCATGGTGGCGAGGGGGTGGTGGTGCCCCCCGTGGCTGAGTCCACAAACCACACCCTTACCTCGCACAGAGAGGATGCCCGTGCTGTTGGCTTTGCCCATGAAATTCTCCGCGAAGCACGTGTATTTGCCTTCATCGGACCGGCTGATGTTTCTTATGATCAGGGTGCCATCCGGGGTTACTGTCACTCTGCAGCCAGGACAGAGCAGATGGGCCACCCCGGGGACACGCAGGGGCGGGGAGCGGGAGAGGCTCGGGGTGGGGTGGTGCGGGCGGTACCTGCTGCTGTTGACCAGGATCTCAGTGCCTTTGCTCCAGAGCACCACGGCCCTCGGGGCTGCCCGGGGCTGGCAGGGGATCCTGACCTCGCCCCCGCGGGCTGCGGGGATCAGGCGCCTCACGGGGTTCAGCCTGAAGTCGGGGGCCAGGGCTGGAAAAAAACGGGGAGCACCCCAGAGTCATCCAGGGCGTCGTGACAGGGCCCGTGACTAAGACGTCGCCTGGCCAGGTGCTAAGCGCCATGGACCTTCGCGGTCAGTCCATGGTGACCCTTAGCACCACTTCCGGAATCCACCCCTTCCCATCACCCACTGCTCCCACTGCCACCTCCTGCTGGACTGTGAAAAGGCCCCCGAATCGGTCTTCCCGTTTCTGCATTTTCTTTCTGCAATTCCTTCCTGCCCAGATCTCCACATGGCTGGCTCCTTCTTAACACGGGGGTCACATCTTCAAAGCAACTGCCTCGAGAGATCTTCTTCGACCGCTCCATCTCACTGGCCCCCCTCCCCCACCCACCTCACCACCGGCTTTTCTCTAGTCTATTTATTTTTTAGTCTGAATTTTTAATGGCTGTCTGAAATTATCTTCTTTAATGACTTGACTTTGTGTTCATTTGCCCCCTTTCTCTCCTGGACTGTAAGATACTTGAAGGCAGAGACCTTATCTGAGGAGACCTTATCTAACTATCAGTAGAATGAATGAATGAATGAATGAGTGAGCATTCCGTACGCCTCACTACAACCTGATGAGGTAGGCACCACTGTGCCCATTTTACAGATGAGAAGACTCAAGTTTCATGAGCTCCAGTCACACAATAAGGGTATGAGCAGCTGCCCACAGTTACTGGGCACCTGCTATGCTTCGGGCAGCTCCCTTACGCTTAACCTCTGTCATCTCATCGAATCCCACAACAGCTGCGTGAGGGCAGGACTACTGCCCACGTTCTATAAACCAGTCAACTGAGGCACAGCGCTGAAGGGTCCAGGATAAACACTAATCTAATTGATCTGGTTTCCAATGGCTTTTGCCATTTTTTTTTCCCACTGCAACAAACATTTAAATTGTGCCAGACATGGAACAAGCCACCTCATCTCCTTTCTTAAATCCCTGAGTTTGACTCAGAAGCTGTTGGAAAACGAAGGAAAACTGCCAGGTGCGTTGTGTGTTTAGAAATGCCGCATGTCACCCCACCTGTGCCCCCCCCCCCCGGGGGGGGTGTCCCCCGCCTGCCTCCCTGGGCCCTTCACCTTGCACGGCCAGCTCAGCGCTGGCGTAGATGGTGCCATGCTTGTTCTCTGCCACACACTGGTACATGCCCGAGTCCTCCAGGCTCAGCTTGGAGAACCGCAGGTCCCCGGCCAGCACCTCCACCCGGGTCTGTGCAAAAGAGCCGGGCGCAGGGTGGGTGGGGCAGGGGCGTCGGGGCCCCGGGAGGCCCCGGGTGGTGGGGACCACTCCCCGGAGGAGGGGGCTCACATGCCCAGTCCCACCTCAGCGTCGCCTGGAATTCAGGACCTGCGTCGATGGGCCTCCCTGTGCGTCAGCACTGAGCCCAGAGGGGCGAAGTGACCCCCCCCCCCCCCCCCCGGGACCACACGGTGTTTCTGTGGCTGAGCTGGGCCTGGACTCCAGCCAGGAGTCTACCCGGCTGAGCAGCCTGTGGCCAAGTGACGCGGGGATGGAGAGAAGCACCTAGAAACACCCTTTAGCCTGGGGGTGAGGGGATGGGGGTGGGTTGGGGAGGTAGGGGTGTGGGAGGAAGCCCCAAGTCCCTTACCTGGGAGGCCAGAGGATCCCCATTCCGCAGCCAGCGCACTGTGGGCCGGGGCTTGCCGGCGGCCGCGCAGCCCCAACGCAGGCTGGACCCGATGTCAGCCTCCATATCCGAGATCACCTTGAGCCACTCGGGCTGGGCTGTGGGGTGCAAGGGAGAGAGAGGTTGGGGGTGAGCTGGGAGGAGCCTCCAGGTCATTGAATGGGCCGGGATTGCAGCGCTGCAGTTCCTTGCGCCGGACAGCAGAGGGAGCTCTCGGCATCCTGGGACGCTGCGAGAAGTGGCTCCATCCAGTTGGCACATGCAGCCGGTGCCACTGGCTGTCTTAGCAACTTAAACCCTCCTGTCGCCTTCCACGTGCTTTCTGTAACGCCAGCGGAAGCGCCGAGCTGGCCACGGCGCTAGCCTCTCCTGTCCCCCACCCCCAGGGCAGTCCTGGAGCCAGAGGCTTAAGCAACGGGCCTCCCAGGCTCCTCCCTGACTTTTCGGATGGACTCCCTCGACCCCCGGGGCCAGGGGGAGGGCGGGGAGAGGCGTCCTCGTACCCTGCACGATGATGCGGCCCTGGACGCTGTCTCGGCCCTTGGAGTTCTCCGCCTCACACTCGTAAGTGCCCTCATCCTCGAAGCCGACGCTGGGGATGTGCAGGGTGGGCTCGGCCGTGGCCCACTGCGGGGACAAGGCGCCGTCCACTTTGCGCCACTTGATCCTGGGGACAGGGCTGGCGGGGAGACAAAGCCAGAGGGGGTGCACTGACTCCCCGCACCCAGACCCTCAGGTCCTCCTGAGATGCCGGGCCGGTGGGGGTGGGGGTGGGGAGGAGGGCACTCACCAGGGGGCCTGGGAAGGAACCGAGGGAGGGAAGGGCCTCTCCAAGGTGAGCTTGGAGCACAGACCAGGGAGGGGCAAGAACGGGGGGCTCCCTCCTCCCTCCACGCCCCTGAACAGTTGTGACACCCATGAATGTGGTCCTCCGTGTGGTCTGTACGGGAAGCTGACTGACTGGCCCTCCCGCCCCCACCTGCACTGATCACCTCGCCACCTCTTCTGGGCCTGCCCTGGCCAACAGTGGCCTTGACCTGGGGCTTGAAGGGCATTTGCCCCTCTCGCCGGCAGGCCTGGCCTCTGCTTCCCGCGGGGTCTCCAGCTGTTGGTAATCTGTGCGCTAAGACGGACGGAGGTCGCAGTGCGCCTGTGGATTCTCTGGAAGCCCGGCCGCTCCCCCGGAGCAGGCAGCCAGGGCTCCCTAGATAGCAGGGGGACTCAGGCTGCGGATCTTTACTTAGGGAACGCCGCCATGTGTGCCGCCCCTTCCAGGGAATCCTTCTTCTGGGAGAGCATCCTTCCTAGCGCAGTTTTTTTTAAAAGGTGGCGGTCTGCAGCCACAGACTCCTGACCGAACGCCGGGCTCTGCTCTGAGCACTGGACGTGTATGAGCTCACTGCCTCCTCACAGCGACCCTGCGAGGTAGGAGCTATTACTGTCACCACAAGCAGATAAGGGAACGGGGGGTGGTGGGGGGGTGGGGAGGAGTGGGCCCAGAGAGGCTAAGTCCTTTTCCCAAGGTCTCCCAGCCAGCAAGTGGCGGGGTTGGGATTGGAACCAGGCAGGCTGGGTGTTTAGGGCTAGGTGAGTGGTTGCTGCAAACTGTGGGCCTGGCGCCCCGCTAGATCCCGAGAGAAGCGCTGAGATGACCGAGTGCTGCCCCTGCCCGCCCCCTTTCTCTCCAGGGTCACCATGTCCCGCCCCCCTTTCTCTCCGGGGTCACCGTGTCCCGCCCCCTTTCTCTCCGGGGTCACCATGTCCCGCCCCCTTTCTCTCCGGGGTCACCGTGTCCCGCCCCCTTTCTCTCCGGGGTCACTGTGTCCCTCCCCCCCTTTCTCTCCGGGGTCACCGGTGTCCCGCCCCCTTTCTCTCCGGGGTCACCATGTCCCGCCCTCCTCCTCCGCCACTCACTTCCCGAAGGCGAAGCACTCCAGGGTGACCTGCTGGCCCAGCAGCGCGTAAGTCTCGGCCGGGAAGCGGGCCTTGATGCTGGGCGCGAAGAGCCGGGGGTCTGCGGAGAGAGGGCTCGGCAGGCCGGACGCCGGAGGCCGGGGCCAGGAGCTCCCCGGCCAGGATCTCAGCCCCGCTCGCGCTGACTGCATCCGAACCCGCTCCCCCTCGGGGACCTGGGCCGAGCGGCTGCGGTCTCGTCACAGGAGGGCCTGGCGGTCTGGGCCCCCGACCCCGTGCCCTTGAGCGGCTTCAGAACCTGGGAGGGAAAACCCCTTTCTCCCCCCCCCCCCTGCCCCTCAGCTCTCTCGGACCCCGACCCTGACCTTCGGCGGCCAGGTTGAGCTGGGCGAACTTGCTGAAGACGCTCTTGGTGGAGAAGTCCATGTGGCTGGTGGCCAGGCAGGAGTAGTTGCCCAGGTCGGAGGCGTTGGTCCGGGCGATGTACAGGTTCCCCGTGGTCTGGGACACGAAGTGCCGCCCGTCCGTGGGGATGAAGTTGGGGAACTCGTTGAGGAGCCAGCGGTAGGACAGGCCTGGGGCGCGGGGGGGGGGGGGTATGAGGGCACCGGGGGGCGTTGGGCTCGCAGGCGGCTCTGGGTGGGCCCCCGACATGCTGGGGGTGGGGGTGGGGTGGTGTCCTGAGAGCCCCATTCTCTGAGCTGGGCTGAGGGGGGACCCAGAGGGAAGATTGCCCTTGATTCCGGCCCCTGGGGAGAGCAGTGCCCCTGACAGGGACCCCCGGCCGGAAGGAAGGGGGGGCAGGGCAGCGCCAGAAGAGGAGGGGCCACCAAGGAGCTGCCCCTTAAGGCTGAGGGCCCAGGAGCTGCCGGGCGGCACTCACACCTTTCACTCCCCCATTCCTCCCCCCGGGGAGCGGCTGGCGCCCCCTGAGCCCTCTGTCTGACCACGGCCAGGCCCCACTCACCTGGGTAGTGGGCAGGGGGGTTACAGGGCAGCATCACCCCCCAGCCCTCGTGGGTTTTCACGGGGTCCCGCTCCTCCTTGGAGAATTCCTGCAGGACTGGAGTGAGGGCCAGGCCTGCTCAGGCGCCGGCCTCCCGCCCAGCCCTGTGGGGGGCAGCCACCCGCCTCCGCTGGACACTTCTCCCCCCCCCCCCCCGAATGCCCCGGCACCCCGCGGCCTGGGTCTCACAGCCGAAGCGCAGGACGGCCTCCCTGCTGACCACGGTGCCCACGGGGTTGGAGGCCAGGCACTGGTAGACGCCCGCGTCCCGGGCCTTGGAGGGGCTCCTGATGACCAGGTTGCCGCCCACCAGCTGGTGGCGGGAGCCCGGCTCCAGCTTCATCTCGGTGCCGTTCATCTTCCACCTGCGGCGGGAGGAGGGCCCTGAGTCCTGCCCGCACAGCATTCGAGGTCTCACCCGCCGTGGGGTCCCACCATTATGTGGTCTCACCACATGGGGTCTCACCCACCGCGGGGTCCCACACGTGGGGTCTCACTATTATGTGGTCTCACCATGTGGGGTCTCACCATGTGAGGTCCCATCACGTAGGGTCCCACCACGCAGGGTCTCACCACATGTGGTCTCACCACGTGGAGTCTCACCATGTGGGGTCTCACCACGCGGGGGCTCACCATTATGTGGTCTCACCACGTGGGGTCCCACCACGTGGGGTCTCACCCATCATGTGGGGTCCCACCACGCAGGGTCTCACCTGTAGGTGGCGGGAGGGCTGGCCCGGGCCCGGCACGCCAGGGTCACCTTCTCCTCCGTGGACTCCTCCGGGAACAGCAGGCTGAGCGGCTGGTCTTCAAAGACAGGGCCGAAGGTGGCCGGGGACCCCCGGGCTGAGCTCCCAGCTGCGGACGGGGACACGGGCCTCAGGGACCGGGGGTGCAGCCTGGCCCCGGGGGGTGCCGCCCAGGAGAACTCCCACGGGGGGGGGGGGCTCTGTTTTCTGCACCGTCCGGTCCGGCACCTCTAGCCACTGGCACCTCTAGCCACCGCGGAGCCTCGGCATGTGGCTAGTGCCGCTGAGGAACCGAATTCTTAATGTTTCATTGTAATGAACGGAACGCTGAATCTAAATAGGGTGGGCAGGCCCGGTCGGGGCAAGTTAGTTCAGGCGCTCACCCATCCTGCCCGGGGATTGAGCACCAGCTGTATGCCTGGCGCTGGGCTAGAGACTGTGTTTCAAACATGAGAAGACACAGACCCTGGAGCCTCAGTCCCGGAGGGCGGACAGGAAGGGCCAGCTCAGGGGGCAAGAGCCACCCTAACAGGTTGGGTCCAAGGTGCAGGGTCCCTGGAGCGGGAGCGGGGGCACTGCCCAGGGGCTGTCGGGGTCTCTCGGGAAAGCTGGTCTGCAGGCTGTGAGGTCGGCCTGGGAGGATGTGTGCGAAGCCACTGGTCAAAAGGAAGAGAGGGAACCTATGTCCCTGGGCCAGGTTGTCCCTGGTTCTGAGCGTCTTACCAGCTGTTCTAGAGCCTTCTGAGCCCAACACCCCCACCTGAGCCATGGAAAGAAGGTGCACTCCCCTCCCAAGGTCCGTGGGCGTGTGCTCGGCAGATGTCTGCGGGCCCAGGTGTGGGTGCGGAGGGCTGGGAGGCGGGGAGGCTTTCTGATGGGCGGACGGTGTGCGCGCTGCGTTGGAGCCATGTGCATACAATCCCCGAGGGACAGCTCGAGGAGGAGAGGCACAGCCCTGGCCGGTTTGGCTCAGTGGATAGGGCGTCGGCCCGAGGACGGAGGGTCCCGGGTTCAATTCCGGTCAAAGGCACGTGCCCCCCGGGTTACAGGCTGGATCCCAGACCCCGGGCCCCTGCAGGAGGCAACCCTTCACATCTCTTTCACATCCACGTTCCCCTCTCTGTGTCTCTCCCCCTCCCTTTCATTGCTCTACAAATCAATGGAAAAATATCCCCGGGTGAGGATTAACAAAAAGGAAAGAAAAAATAAAAAGAAAAAAGAAAGAGAGGCGCAGAAGAGGGAAGGATGTGCCGGGGCACGGGGCAGGTCTGTGGCGGGTGCAGGTCCGCACCTCGGTGTCCTGAGCTAGCTGAGCGAGCGGGCCCCTCAGGGCTAGTGCACCAGGGCGGGGCTCGGGGTGCAGGGGGGGGGGGCTGTCCTGAGGGGTGGGGAGCGGCTCCCTGTGCCGATTCCTGTGATTCCTGTGGCCAGGCTCATTTGCCTTCGTCAGCCAGTAGCCAGGAGCCAGGCCACCCCTAATTGCTGCACCCTCAGTGCAGCTGATCCAGGCCCTCCGAGGTGGGGGGCTGGGGGGGTCACGGGGCTGTGGGGTCTCCATGAACCAATTAGTGCCTCCTCGCCCGGCGCACCCAGCTGTCAGCCCTCTTCCGGGGACGGGGACGGGGGCTTGGCCCCTATGCTCCAGCTGAGGCCCGGCCCGGACCCCGGGGAGCGAGGGCAGCTGTGCAGCAGCTCTCAGAATGAGGAGGGAGGCAGGGCCCCCTGAAATGCATCCCCCACCCCCCTCCCCGCCACCCATCACCACCCTTCACTGCCGCCCCAGGCCTTGGGGGCGGCGGCCAGGGCCCAGCCTAATCCCAAGTTAATGATGGCGGTGCGGGGAGGGACCCCGGCCCCAGCTGGGGCTGCGGAGAGGGGAGAGGAGCTGGGAGGGGGGAGGGCGAGGAGGCAGCCAGGCTGCTGGGAACCATCTTGCTCAACAGCAGCTTCCAGGAAACTCTTGTCTTCCAGGACGCCTGGTGGGGGCGGCTGAGGGGGCCCAGGGGCACCGACGCCTCCAGACTGGCCTTCGTCCAGGTAAAGCCTTCTCCTGCACCCAGCCGTGCGCATGCCCTCACCCCGACATCTACAGATGCACGTGCCCACCCCTCGCGCCTGCTCACACTCCCTTATGGGCACCCACACACCTCCCATGGGCACACACGCAGGCGGGGTTCCCTGTCCTGGCAGCTCCGCTCCCCAAGCCCAGGCGAGGGGCGGGAGGCGTGAGTGTGGAGGGGAGCCCCCCGGCCTTTCCCTGCACCAGGTGCAAGAGAGGAGGTGGGGCCCAGGGAGGGGAGGGCTGAGACCAAGCCGCGGCAGACCGGTCCCCTCTGCAGTGGCCTTCCCTGCACCCCTGGGCCTAAGGACCCGGAGGCGGAGGCTGCCCACTCCCCCGCCTCCGGTGATGGGGTCCCGGCCCTGAGCTATCCCCGAGGGCGCAGTGCTGAGCGGCCCAGGCCCCGCTCTGCTCTCTGCAGCGTGGGAGTCTCCTGCTCCCTCAGCCAGGACTCCCCAGCCCGGTGGCTCCTGGGGGACCTGAGGGCCCTCCCTGGGGCTGGGGCTGGGAGACCCCTCCCACCCGCCGGCCCTTCCTGTTTCCCCGCAGCCGCCCTGGCCCGGGCGCAGGGCTGAGAGGCGCTGGGATGCGCTGGGACACGCCGAGATGGTGGGAAGCAGGCCGGCCGAGTCCTTCCCCGGTGATGCAAGAACCTAGACCAGGGGTGGGCAAACTTTATGACTCGAGGGCCACCATGGGTTCTTAAACTGGACCGGAGGGCCGGAACAAAAGCAACCTGACCATGCTGGCACTCTCCTCTCGGGCTGCTGGTGAAGGAGCGGAGGGGAGAGCAAGAGAACCTTCTGCTCTTTCGGCTCCGCGGGCCGGAGAGAACAGCCGAATGGGCCGTAGTTTGCCCACGGCTGGCCTAGAATGTGTGGCCGCAGCCCTGAGGGAGGGGTGGGTGCAGCCTGAGCTGGTGGGGACTCCAGGAGGACAGAGGAGGTTGGGGAGCACGGACACTCTTTCTCCCAGGGAGATCTTGGGGAGAAAAGGGCCGTCTGTGGATCGGGCTGGGGGTCAGGGCAGAGAGGCCGGCGGTGGCCTACCGAACCCCTCGAGTTGCAGCAGGTGGCCCGAGCACTCCCCAGCGATCGGAAGGGCTGGGTCTCTGGCACCCTCTCCAGAGTCCAACTACCCCGGCCTCTCAGCCTACACTGCCCTCTTCTCCACAACTCCTTGTCCTCCCTTCCCCCCACTTCGCAGCGCCCCTGGCTTGAGAGCCTTTGCTGGGGTCCCTCTTGCCTTTTGCCTGGGCCCCCGGGGCTCTGCCTCCCCTCCCCCCACTGCCTGCTCCACCAGGTCTGCCAGGGGAGGAAGAGAGTGAATGTCAGCCCTGCACCACCCAGGAGGACTGCCTCCGGCCACGGGAGTGCTCTGTAATCTGTGCTTCGGTCCAGTGTGGCAATTAGCCCTTGAAATGTGGCTAGCACCACCGAGGAACTAATTTTAAAACTGACTCTCTCTTCATTTTGACCGTCCCGAGGCTGTTGGCTACTCCACTGAACAGAGCCGCCTTCGAGGCCTCCACTGCGGGCTGATGCTGCCGGGTCTGGTTGTGCCGTAATCCGGCTGGGTGCCCAGGGCAAGCCTTTCCCCCTCTCTGATCATGCTTCTTCTCTTTATATTTTTTAAATATATATATTTTATTGATTTTTTACAGAGAGGAAGGGAGAGAGATAGAGAGCTAGAAACATTGACCAGCTGCCTCCTGCACACCTCCTACCGGGGATGTGCCCGCCACCAAGGCACAATGCCCTTGACCGGAATCGAACCCGGGACCCTTCAGTCCTCAGGCCGACGCTCTATCCACTGAGCCACACCGGTTAGGGCCGATCACGCTTCTTTCATCTCTCCGTGGCCAGGACTCAGTCCCTCCCTCTCCTAACCTCAAAGGGGAGGGAAGATCCATAACTGGGGAGAGATTCTGGCCAGGAAATGTCGCCTCAGAAACGGTAAGTGCCCCAGCTCTGCAGAGCCCGTGGCTCCCGTAGTCTGGCCCCAGTCATAGCAATGACGTACGCCTAGGAGCACCCTGCTGGGCAGCGGGGGCCTCGCAGCCCTCTTACCTGGAGAGGCGGCGAGGGCCACAGCCAGCAGCAGCGGCAGCGGCGGCAGCAGCGACCTCCTCCCAGACCGGGTCCTCATGGCGGCGTCAGGCCGAGGCGGAGCGGGGAGGATAGTGCGGTGGGATGCGAGCAGGACCTGGGGAGGCAGGGGGGCAGGGCCCTGAGCGGAGCACCGCCCCCCCCCAGCTCCCGGCTGTCTGGGTCTGGCCTGGGCGAGGCCGGATCTGCTCAAGTGCCCGCTCTCCCGGGCCCAAGGGACGGGGCTTGGCTCTCACCGAGGAGCTCTTCCAGGGCTGAGTGCCTCCCAGGCCCCCCAGGGGTCCGGCTCAGTCACGGCCCTGCCTCCTCCCGCCCCCCATCTACCCCCCGGCCGGCAGGGACCTCGGGAGGGGAGACATGACCACCTGGGGTCAGGAGGCACGGCCAGCTGCCAGATCTCCTGAGATAGCTCCTGGTGTGGGTGCTGATGCGAACAGGGCCCTGCCCTGGACCCGGGGAGCTACTGCCACCTTCCTCTAGAAATGGGGGCCACTCCCTCCGTAGCTGCCTGGGCGGGGGTCAGTGCACCTCTCTCAGGCCCAGCCTTGCTTCTAGTGAGGAGGGGTCTCACTGAGGCCCCCGCCCTCTCCCGGGCCCCCAGGTAAGGCCTCAGGCCTTTGGGAGGAGCCATATGGCACGGAGGTGAGCGGGGTCTTGGCTAAATCTCGGGAGCTCAGGGCAGCCTGTTCCCCAGGGTGGGGGCCCCCGAGAACAACTCGGAGCCCCCTCTGCCAGTCTGACGGGGGGGGGGGGCGCATCCCTAGAAGTGAGGCCCGGGCCAGCCTCCCCTCCACTCCCCGTCCCCGGGCCAGCTTTCCAGGACTCGGAGGGAGCGCGGCATCGCAGGTGATTTGGGTCCCTGTCGGAGCTGGCACAGGAGCCAGCTGGCAGCCAGTCTGCGTCCCTGTCCTGCCTGCCTCCTCGCAGACACCTAAGAGGGGGGGATGTGGGGGGTGGGGGGGCGCTTTGGGCAGGAGGAGAAGCGGGGCCTGGCTTGGGGCTCTTCTACCCACTGTCTGCAAACCTGCCCCCCGGGTCTGGGTGCCTCGTCTGTCGAATGGCTGCTCTCTACGGTCCCTTCCAGCTCTGAGACTGGGAGCTCGCAGAGCGCGGGCGCTGCGGGCCTGGTGCTGTCCCCTGGGCGGGGGTGGCCGGGGGTGGCCGGGGAGAAGGCCGGGGCAGGTGGCTCTGACTCGGCCCCGGGCCAGCACAGGGTCTGAAAACCACAGCACGCTCAGCGCCCCCCGCCTCCCTTCACGCTGTGTTCGTGGAAAGAGAGTCCCCAAACCCTCTTAGCCTCTCCGCCCGACTCCAGACTCATGCCGCTTGCCTTTGTCAGGAAGGGCCTTGGGGCCACCTCTCAGGACTACCTGCCCCCAATTCCCCATCCTGTTCAGTTCCAGAAATTCAGCACTTCTGGCCCCATGTGTGACCTTCCCCCAGCACCCCATCCCAGTGCTGTAGTCACGTGACTCCCCTCCTCTGAAATGCCCTTCCCGGGCCAGGCACACGCCTCCGCACCCCACACGGCCCCATTCAAGCTCCCCCAAGCCCCCAACATGCCCCACGAGCACGCAGCTAGAATCCAGCGTGCATCCTGACCCCGTGGCCCTGCCGAGGAGGGTGTCTGCCTCCCCAGGAGGTTGTGAGCTCCCCACGGGACACCGTCTCCTTCACGTCTCACCCGAGTGGGGCCTAGTGCCTGCACGGAATAGCTCTGGCGTGAGTGGTGCTGATGGAGGACAGCTGTGTTCTGTGCCTCTAGGAGCCTGTGCACATCACTGCCACACTCACACTCACACTCTCATACACTCTCTCATACCCACACTCACACACACTCACACTCTCTCATACTCACACACTCTCATACACACTCTCACACTTACACACTCACACTCTCATACACTTTCTCATACTCACACTCATACTCATACTCACACTCATACTCATACTCACACTCTCACACACACTCATACTCACACTCTCACACACACACTTACACTCTCACACTCACACACACACACACAGTGGAGCTCAACAACTGATTGGGCTAACCAGGCTCCAGCGCTCCCCAGAACAACCCCGGGGCCAACTCGCACATCCTCTCACACTCTATCCCCCTCATACACGCACGCTCACATGCACACACTTTCACCCTCACACAGTCTCTTACACTTTTTAAAAAAAAGTTATTGTTTGATGAGAGAGAGAGAGAGAGAGAGAGAGAGAGAGAGAGAGAGAGAGAGGAACATCGATTTGTTGTTCCATTTATTTATGCGTTCCTTGGTTAATTCTTGTATGTGCTCTGACTGGGAATCGAACCCGCAACCTTGGCGTATCAGGACAATGCTCTGGGCAACCGGCCAGGCTCTCATACACTTTTATACACGCTCTCTCACATACATTCTCACACACATTCCCTGTTTCACACTCACCTTCACACCTCACTCTCTCACATCCTCTCTCCCACACACACTCGGGTCTCTAGGGTCAGAGGGGGCTCAGTCACAGGAACCGGGAGGGATGGCCCCGATGCTGCACTAAAGCAGGGAGCCCTCCCAGCAGGGAGGCGCTGGGGCTCTGTGAAGGTCCAGGATTCGGTCTCCACGGGGAGTCCCTGACATTGACTTCATCTCCCGAGGGCTTTGTGAGCTTGGACACGTTATTGCCCTGCTGGAGCCCGCTTTCTCACCTGCAAAGTGGAGCTTACTTTGCAGAGCCGTGGAGGTGTTCGGTGAGGTGCCGGGGTGCCCGCCGGGGAAGTTTGGGGCCGGGGTCTCAGCGGGGATGGGGCTGGAGAGAGGATGGGCTGGGACCCTCCCCAGCTCCAGCCGGGGCGGCCTCACTCAGCTCTGCCTCATCGGCTGGACTCACCCACAGTTCTCTTTAACCCGGGGGTGAGTAACCGTGTTCTGCCAAGAGCCATTTGGGTATTTCTAACATCATTCACGGGCCATGCGAATTATCAACTTACAAATGAGCCCGCTCTATTTGATCAAACATTTAATTAACTCACCCCTAATGCCTTGGCAGGGCCAGACCGAATGGTTTTGTGGGCCTTAATCTGCCCAAGAGCCGGATGTTCCCCACGCCGGCTTTAAGCTAAGGGTCCCATGGTTCCAAAACGTTGGAAAACGCCCCCCTTAGCGCTAGTGTGGCACGTCCCCGAGCCGGGCACAGAGAAGGGGCTCAGTCGTGGCTGCTCATTCCGGCTCTTTGTCTGCCAGCCTGGGAGGTCAGTGAGGGCCAGGGTGCTGGCTTGGGCTCAAGGCCCTTAGCCTGAGTGTGCGGGGCCAGGCGGAGACAGACTACCAGGGAGCTGGGGGCCCTGGACAGGAGCCACTGCTGCTCCCGCAGTGCTGGAGAGAGCGGGTGGCTGTGCGTGTGCGTGTGCGTGCACGTGCGTGTGCGCATGTGTGTGATGTTGGTGTGTAGCTGTGTATCGTGCCTATGTGTCCCTGTGGATATGTGAGGTCTGGTCTTTGTGTCCCTATGTATATGCCTGTGTCTCCGTGGGCCTGTGTTTGGAAATGTCTAGTCTCTGTGTGTGTGCCCATGTGTGTGCCCACGTGTGTGCCCATGTGTCTGTGTGTGTCCCTGCCTGCACGGGGCATGAGCCCAGCCCTGCCTTGTCCTCCTGTGGCCCACGAGGAGGCCTGATCCTGGGTCAGAATGATGTCACCGCAGGTCATTACCAAACTCTGTGAATGATCCGATTCTGCTGCTCCTCCTAAAACTCAGCTTGACCCAGAGCTTTGTCGGTCACCTCAGGGCTCAGGGGCCCTGGGCACCCTTAAAGGGACAGACCGGGGAGGGCTGGGCAGGGCTGAGGGGGAGGAGCACCTGGATTGCACCAGAGAGGCCAGCAGCCCCGGGGCCCATCAGCCTGTCAGGTGTACACGGAGCCCGCTGTGTGCCAGGGCCTGTGCGAACACTCCACACACACACACACGCGTGGGGTGTGGGTCAGAGGTCGGAGCTTGCCGAAACCAGTTTGGCTCAGTGGATAGAGCGTTGGCCTGCGGACTGAAAGGTCCTAGATTCAATTCCGGTCAAGGGCATGTACCTTGGTTGCTGGCACATCCCCAGTGGGGGGTGTGCAGGAGGCATCTGATGGATGATTCTCTCTCATCGATGTTTCTAACTCTCTATCCCTCTCTCTTCCTCTCTGTAAAAAATCAATAAAATATATATATTTTAAAATATATTAAAATATATATTAAAATATATATTAAAATATATATTTTTTAAAAAAAGGGTTGGAGCTTGTTGCTCCCCAAGGGTGAGGCATTTGGCATCCGGTCTTGCCCCGTGTGCACTTCCTCCCAGCATTCACTGCCACGTGCCAGACGCTGTGCTACGCGCTGGGAGGCAGCAGCAACACTGCCTTAAAGGACCAGCCGCGCCCCGAGGATGCGCTCGTGAGCTCCACGGACCAGTCCTCTCCTCACGCCATCTGCCCTGGGACGCATCCTCAAACGCTCGGGACGGAGGAGGCCTTTCTGTCAGGAGCAAGGCCAGAGTGGAGCTATGCCAGGCCCGAAGCTGGCCCTGGGAGCCCCAGCCAGCCCAGCCCGGCCCAGGCCAGCTGCCCCCGGTACCAGGGAGCAGGCACAGCCTGGCACAGGCGGGCACAGGCTGCAACCATCAGGGGGGCTGGGCCTAGGAGCCACCGACACACGGGGAAGCGGGCTGCTTTGGGGTTCGGAGGCTGCAGGGGGAGCTGGCCGGACTGCTGGCCCGGGGAACAAAGGGCCCGGGGGACAATGAGGGGAGGCGGGGGGGGGGAGACTGAGAGCTGGACTCGCGCACACGGCAGCGTCTGCTGGGCTCAGGGCCCTGCCCAGAACACCCAGAAAGTGCAAGACACAGGCCTCCTAAGTGCTACCCCTGGGGGCCCCGGCTCCTGGCCCTGAATCTGCCTCCCCGACACCCCGGGGGAGACGTGAGCACCAAGGGCTGCTTTCGGGCGGGTGGGGACAGACAAAGGGGGAGGTGGGCAGTGGAAGGCAGAGACGAAGTGGTTAATTTTAAGGCGAGGAGCACCGCCAGAGCCCTCGGGTCCCCCACCCCACCCCGCAGCACAGCGCAGACTAGCACAGCCCTGGCCACGGTGTTCAGTGCTTAGAGCCTCTAAGCCTCAGGCTGCCACATGGGGGCGAGGAGGGGTAGCCACCCCAAGGGACACTGGTGAGGTCAGCGCCATTCCTGGCCCATGGTGAGTGTCTGATGTGGGGGGTGGAGGGGCACAGACAGGTGTCCACAGACGCTGCGCCTGGCGGTGTCAGGCTCACTTCCGCACAGTCACCCTGTGGGGGCTGCGCTCACACGGGTTTAGGATGTTGACAGTCCCCCCACGTCTCCTTCTTTCTCTCCCGCCTCCCAGGTGCCGGGGCCGGGCAAGCCCAGCACACACACCGCCCAGAGGAGGGCACGGGATGCCCAGTCGCATCCAGACGCCGGCTGTTCAGGAGAGCACCTGGCAGGGACCCAAGGGGCACCCCGAGCAGGTGCTCCTCCGAAACCCTCCCCGCCTGCCGCCCTCCCTCAGGTCTCAGAGGGGAGGGGGGACAGGAACCGCCATCTGGGACAGGAGCACTCCACGCCCCTCTGGGAGGACAGGGCTCTATGGTGGCCTGGTGGGGCCACATGGCAGATGGGGAGGACCATGGTTGAGAGGCCTCGGTGAGGAAGGCAGGCGCCCTCCCTGGAGGAGGTCCTGGCGCTGGGGACCTTCTTAGTCCCCCTGGGGGGCAGGGGAGCTGGGCAGCCGGGCCCCTCCTCAGCCCCTCTAGCGCCCCCTCCCTCCCCGCACCCGGTGGTGCCCGCAGGCTCTTGCATTGGCAGCCGGTTCCCGGAGGCCCAGCCCTGGCGCCCACTGCCCTGCCCTCTGAGGGGAAGTGGGTGTGTGAGCTCTCAGCCTGGCCCTGAGGGAACCTGGCCCTCGATCGTCAGCCCGAAGACCTTGGCCCTCCTGCCTCTGCCGCTGCACGGAGAGGCCCTCGCCGTGGGACGTGGCCACAAGGGGGGCCTGCATCCCCCTGGGAGGGGCTGGGGTAGAGCTGATGGAAGGATCGAGGCACTGGGAGGAGGGTCCGTTTTTGAGACGCCAGGAGTAAGAGCAGTTGAGCAGTTAATTTGGTTCTGAAGAACCGAATCGGGGAGAAACGAGTGGAGTGGTTTTGCATGTCCCCTCAGGTCTGCAGGAGGGAACACCTTGATTCCCAGACAGAGTCCTGCAGACCGGTCAGCGCCAAGCCCGATGGAGTAGGCTCGACCTGCTCTGCCCCCCGGGCTAGCTTCCGCTCTGGAGCCCCGCCGAACGGCTCCTCTGGGCTCCACGGCAAGGAGGCCGGCTTTAGGGCAGACACAGGGTGGGATGCCCCTTGGTCTGAGGAGGCTGGCAGACACTGAGAGGGTGTGGGCTGGGGCCACAGGAGGCCCCAAGCTTCCATCTGGGTGGGTGCTCCGTGTGTGTGTGTGTGTGTGTGTGTGTGTGTGTGTGTGTGTGGCAGAGGTGGGGGGTGGGGGAGGGACATGGTTGTGTGTCTCATCAGATGAGAAGGACGCTGAGCTACACTTGGGGCTGCACGGGTCCTGGGATGCCACAGGCTCAGTTTGGGGGGACATATCACATGTTCTCCTTTGATAAGCAAGAGAATGAACGTGGACTTCTGTTGAGGCAGGAGGAGGGACTGCTTTCCTCCAGGCTGGCGGCCATCGAGACACGGAGCCCACGGAAACCCCCACAGGGTCCGGGCTAGCAAACCGTGGGGGGTGGGGATGGGGGGTCCAGGTCAGGGTGGCCCAGAAGGAGAGAAGGTGGGGAAGAGATGCCCGCAGGGCAGGCAGCAGGGAGTGAAGGGAGTCCGAGTCACTGGCCTCTCACCAATTGAAAGAGGGTCACCTGAGTCTGGGGGAGACGTACGTATGGGGTCACCCAGCCCCACCTCCACCCCAAGCAAGGCGGCTTCTAACCTTGGGCCAGACCCCGGCCCCACGGCCTCTGGAAAGACTGCCCGCCGCAGGCCCATCTTTCTGGCGAGGGAGTGCGTCCTGCAGTCTAGCTCCCACCCCTCCTGCTGCACCGGCTTCTCTTTGCTCTGGTTCTCTTTCCATGAGTGCTGACCACCTCTCGCTCAACACCCTGGTTCGGGCCCAGGGTCCCTCCAGAGGGGCAAACACCCCCCACTCTCAGACCTCCATTGCCTTTGAGATGCGCTTCCTCACTAACCGCTGGCTTCAGGATATTCGGGGGGTTGGCACCCCCCCCCCAGATGAATTACTTCTCTGATAGTCTTAGCGCCAGAGAGGAAGCCTTGGGGTGCCCTCCCCGGTGCTTACCCCTTGAGGAGTGAGTTTGGGTCAGACGGTCTGTACGAGCTCCCTATTGAGCACAATGCTCCGGGGCCATCCTGCCTGCGTCTCTACGTGAGGCTGAAGGGGGAGAGCTCATTGGACCGGGGAAGGGAGTGTGAGGGCTTGGCCAGGTGGGGCGTAGAGGGTGAGTGGGAATGTGGGAGAGAGAGATAGAGATAGAGAGAGAGATAGAGAGAGAGATAGAGATAGAGAGAGATAGAGATAGAGAGAGAGATAGAGATAGAGAGAGATAGAGATAGAGAGATAGAGATAGATAAACAGAGATAGATAAACAGAGAGAGATAGAGATAGAGAAAGATAGAGATAGAGATAGAGAGATAGAGAGAGATAGAGATAAAGAGAGATAGAGATAGAGAGAGATAGAGAGAGATAGAGACAGAGAGATAGAGAAAGAGAGAAATAGATAGAGATAGAGATAAAGATATATATATCTTTATATATATATATATATATATATATATATATATATATATATAGAGAGAGAGAGAGAGAGAGAGAGAGAGAGAGAGAGAGAGAGCCCTGTGCTTCCCTCACTGCCGTGCTGAGCCGGAAGGACAGGTGGATCTTGGTGACGGAGGTCATGTGCTCAGGGACCCCCTTCCCAGCTCTCTCCCTTCCTGCCCCTCCTTTGCAGGCCGGGGACTGCTCCTGACAGACCCACCGGCGGTCAGGAGGAACGTGGGCCTGTGGCAAAGCCTTGCCTGAGCGGGTCTGCAGCCTGGCAGGAGAGGGTTAACTGGTGGGCACCCTGGAGAGGGCTGCTGTCCGGCCAGGAGCCTGGGCTCCCACCCCCCACCCCCGGAGCCCAGTCACACCAGCCTCCCAGGTGCCCCTCTGGCCACCCCGGTCCCTCTGCGTGCAGCTGAGAGGAGGCGTGGCTGGGGGACTGAGGGGCTCTCTGGCCAGAGAGCTGGGGGGCGGGGGGGGGGGGGGACAGCGTCGGCTGCCCAGAAGGAGACCAGGCTCTGATGGGCTGGGTACTGGGCTGTGCCCACTCCTGCCTCCCTCGGGGCAGAGGAGGAAGGCTGCTGGCTGGGCTGGGAAGGGGTTCAGGCTGAGGAGTGGAGCTGAAAGGAAAGGAAGGCAGGTCTGACCAGTCACAGGCTGGAGAGGGGGCAAAGCGAAGGCAGGTACCCTGGGGGCGGGAAATCCATCCTTCTGTGGGGCTGGGCCACGGGCACTCACAGCTCCTCCCATGCTGGCCTGTCTGGGTTCCCAAACCTCCAAACAACCTTGACTGACAGCTTTTCCTCCTGGGACACAGGCTCGGCTCCCAGAGGTCTATGCTGGCGTCCCTGGCTTTGTCCTGGGACTCTCTTCCCACAGGCTCCGTCTCTTCTCGCCCCCGCTTCTGCCTTCCTGGGCCTTGGAACCCCCCCTGGACCCGGTGACAGGATTCCGCTCGGGGCACTGCCTGGGGCTGCTCCCCCCACCGCAGATCCGTTATATAAGCCCCATGGTGCTGGGGAGAAGGGTGGCCCTCTTTTCCTGGACCCCGAAACGGTGTCCCTCCCCCTTCTAGCCTCAGCCCCTTTCCTTACCAACTTCATGCAAATGGAGCTGAGAGGGAGGGACTCGGGGGAAGGGAAAGTTGGGGTGCGGGGAGAAGGGAGGGAAGGAAAGAAATGCCAGCCCCTGCGAGCCCAGTCCTTACCCTGTGGCATCTGACCTGCCTCAGTTTCTCCTCCCTACGTCCCAGCTCCCAGACGGGCCTTTGCCCAAACTTGCGGTCCACTCCCTCCCCCGTGGAACCGAAGGAAGACTTTGCAAAGGGGGTCACCCTGCAGAGGCAGACGAGGGGGCCTCCTCCAGGCTGGACGGTCAGCACCATTCCATCCGGGAGGCCTGGGGGCAGGCCAGGGCCTGGGGCCTGGCCCCTGGGACGTTCTGGTCCTGGACGGGGGCCGGGCAGGGTCCACAGCCGCTGCCCCCTCTGAAGGCATCTGCTGCTGTCAGCCGGGGACCGGACCGGCTTACGTTCCTGGACACGCTGCAGGAGGCCAGCTTCCGGGCCAGGCGGGGCCTGCTGGGCCCTGCAGGGTGCCACCCGTATGTATAGACAGGGCGGAGGGGACTTCCAATCCCAGCGGTGAGAAGTCAGACTGGCCCCCACCCGCAGCGGGGTTCCCGCCCTGCCCCTGCCCCTGCCCCTCCTAAGTTGCAAGGGCACTGGGTGCCTGCCCGCAATAGCACCCCCGGGAGCGCCCCAGCGGCAGCAGCAGCAGCGGCAGTGAGAGGAGACAAAATTGGTTGGCACCTACCTGGGGTGAAAGAGGGGTGTTGGCTGGGGCAGGTGGACGCTGCCCGAGGCGATGAGTCAGAGCTCGCCCGGCCACCAGCCCTCCGGGCCGGCCGCCTCTCCTCCCCGGCTCCCTCAGCCGCTCGCTGCCGTCCTGGCGAGGTGGCGGCAGCGGCGGTGGCGGCGGCGGCGGCGGGCGAGGGCGCTGGCGTGTGTGCGCGCCCGGAGCCACTGCAGCATCTCTGCATCAAGATGTGCTCCTCCCTCTCCCGGGCTCTGCTCACTGGCTGGCTCCTGTCCTCAGCCAACGCTGGGGCCCTGGAGATGACTTCCTCTGCCCCCTCCCTTCCCCTCCCCTCCCCGTCCCCACCCTCCCGGCTTTACCTCATTTGCTGTCATTTAAGGACCGGAGCGGAGCGAGCCGGCAGCGGGTGCCCGTGTCTTCCATATGCATGGGCGGCTCAGCTCAAGGGCGCTGTCTGGCCTGCCCCCTCCGCCCCCGCCCGCACCCCTCCCCCATCCCCCCCAGCCCAGCGCGGAAGGGGCCGCAGAGGGGTGGGCTGCCGAGGGAGAAGAAAGTGGCTCTTACTCCTCAAACCCCCGGAGACTCCCGAAGCCAAACTCCTTGTTTTCCCCGGAATCAGAGGGAGGGATGCGGAGCAGGGATCTCCAGCTTGTCACGCTGGGCGGGTGGGGTGGAGGGGGTCCTTCGTGGTCACCCCACAATGCTCCTCTTTATTGTTTCCCCCGATCAAAGCCACACGGCTCTTTGTCAAACGATCCACACATGAGAGGAAAATTAGAAATAAATAGTAGAAGTCCCTCAACAAATCTGAGTTCCGTGCCTCCGTGTTTATTATTCCACGTTATACCATCCCATGGATTATTAGTATTACTTTTAAAAAATATATGTTTTATTGATTTTTTTTACAGAGAGGAAGGGAGAGAGATAGAGAGATAGAGAGTTAGAAACGTCGATGAGAGAGAAACATCGACCAGCCGCCTCCTGCACACCCCCCACCGGGGATGTGCCCGCAACCATTGTACATGCCCTTGACCGGAACCGAACCCGGGACCTTCCAGCCCGCAGACCGACGCTCTACCACTGAGCCAAACCGGTTTCGGCGGATTATTAGTATTACTTTATGAAAATGAACCACACAAGGCGTCATGATTTGCAAAATACTTCGAACGATAGTGGATCTTGGGACACGTCCCACATCAGCAGCGATGGATCCACGCTTCATTCTCATCAGCCACCAGTGTGATGTCACAGAAAGCTCACCAGTTTGGGGGGTCTGGGGGTCTGGAGGGCAGGCTGGGCTCTGCTGGTTGGCTGTGGGTGCTGGGCTCAGGGGGCTGTCCTCTCTGAGCCACACCTGGACCCGAAGGACCAAGCTCACTGTCAGCTCTGAGATGCTGGTGCGTGCCCATGTGGGCGACGTCTCTCCGGCTCTGCTCCTGCCATGAGGGGCGGGGTGTGTGTGTGTGTGTGTGTGTGTGTGTGTGCCAGGAGCAGAGGGACCAGCCATCTGTGCCAGTAGTCGGCCCCATCAGGCTGTCACTGTCACCTTACCCGCTTCTGTCCACCTGCTGTCCAGGCACACAGGCTAGACCCGAAAGCGGTCCAGATGCGGAAACAGCTGGCAGGCCCAGGCCGGTCTCCGAGTCTCAGTGGCTGAACCTGTCCAGCCTGGAGCGTGGCCGTGTGTCTTCCCGAGCAGAGGGGTCACCGGGGCTGGGGCAGCGCTGGGCTGAGAGGGGACCCGGAGAAGGGGGAGTCGCCGCCCAGCCTCCCGGGGCCGGGGTGCCCGTCCAGGTCTCAGGTGCTCTGCCCCCATCTGTCTGCCCCCTCCTAGTGCTTTCCCAGCCGGGAAGCAGTCTTCTTTGTTTCCGGCGGAGAGATGTCCGATCCATCCTGCCAGTGACCGCCGTTAGCTGGGAAGGCCTCTCTGCAGGTCCCTCCCAGGTGCCTGCCCACTGCAGCCTTGTCTCTGTCTGTCTGTCTGTCTCTGTCTGTCTCTCTGTCTCTCTCTGTCTTTCTGTCTGTCTGTCTCTCTGTCTGTCTCTGTCTGTCTGTCTGTCTGTCTTGCTGGGGCTGGCACATTGGCCCTGAGCGCCTGTGGTGAGTCTTGCCCTCTAACACCGCCCAGGTCAGCCCAGGCCCTGCAGAGAGACTGAGTCTCCCAGGCAGAAAGTGGTGCCCAGGGAAGCGGCAGCCCCTCTGCTGTATGTGTGTGTGTGTGTGTGTGTGTGTGTGTGTGTGTATGTGAGAGGGTTGTAGGGGGGAGTGCTGACTAGGGGCTTGGCTGGCTCAGGGGCCAATGGTCTGGAATGCTTGCAAGGGCTGCTGTAGATGGAGACAGCTGTTGTGTGGTTCCTGGTGACAGCTGCTGCCTGTGGCGAGGGCAGGGCCCTTGGGGGGGGGGGTGGTCACAGCCCCCTCCCAGTTCGTGCAGGTGCCTGGTCCCAAGGTCCCCTCAATTCCTCTGCAGCCTGCACACACCCCACCCCCACCCCGGCCCAGGTGGGCTGGGCAGCTGCAGAAGTGAAAACCCGCCTAAGCCGGTTTATCTCAGTGGATAGAGCATCCCTTGGCCTGAAGGGTCCCGGGTTCGATTGGGACCGAGAGCATGTCCCTTGGTTGCAGGCTCAATCCCCGGCTAGGGCGGGTTTTCACAGCTTCTGACACATTGGAGACACTCAGATACTTATTAATAATTACGCACCTCTCTCACATCAATGTCTCTCCTCATCCCTTCTACTCTCTCTAAAAACAGGGGGAAATGTGCTCAGGTGAGGATTAATAATGACAACAGGACAGTGAAGACTGAGAGCTCATACATGTTAAGCTCAGGCCTGGCTTTGGGGAGACACTTCCCAAGTTCTCTCTTCTCACCGGTCCCAAGCTCTCCCCTGAGCCTGGAACAGTGAATTTGGGGGGGGATATTGGGGATCCTCACTGCCAACCCCTGTGGTTTCTGACAAAAAAAGTGGGGTGGACATGTGAGGGTCCAGGCTGAGTTTTGCTTGTGGGGTCCATTAGCCTGATAACGACCAGAATATTTTATGAAGTCATATTAATTTTGTGTAAATTATTAATCATAATCTGAGTGTCTTCAATGCGTCAGGGGCTGTGCTAAGTGCTTTACCGGAACGATCCATCACGGCGTAAGTGTTGTTGCTATTACTTTCATTTCACAGGTGATGCTGAGAGAGCAGGGACCTTGCTCCACGCTAACAGTCGGCACGTGGAGCCTGCTGGTCTGGCTCCAGCCTCCATGGTTTAACCACGATGCCCTGGGCTCCAGCTGCCGGCTTTCCTGTGTTTCTGTGTCTGCCGGGTCCGAGAATCCTCAGTATAACCGCCTGTAAGGGGCCCCTTGGCTCTCCGTGGCCACCCAATGCGTCTCCATGTGTGCCGAGTGGGACGCCCCATCCCAAGTGGAATCCCCGCAGACTCCCAGGCCGGACAAAGAGATGAGTGGGTAGCAACCAAATGGGCCACTGATCGCCTGTGAACAATGAATTGGCTTCAGAGTGGAAGCTCCCAAAAGGCTCCCCTCCCCGCTGCAGGAAGCCTTATTGTTTCCATTTGGTCCAATGCATGGGAGGGGGGCTTCAGGTGGTTAAAAGAATGGCTAGCAGTTTCGGGGAGAGGCTCAGGTAAAAGCCAGAGACACCAGGGGATGCAGAGGGGCCCCTCAAAGGCCTCTGGGCTCCACAGGCCCCTAGTCGTGCTGGAGGGGGAGCCTTTCCAAGAGACACTCGCCCCGCCCAGCCTGGGGCCGGCGGCCTGCGGAGGGGAGCCAGGTGTGGCCCATCTTCCTGATGAGGTTCACCTCCTCCCCCGGAAGTGGTTCTGCAGGAAGTCAGAGCTGAGCGTCTGCGGGGGCAGAACCCGGGCAGAGGTCCACAGGGCCTGGGTCCAGCTCCTCTCCAAGGCTAGGGCGGCCTCCCTGGAGCCCTGAGTTCTGCCCGCTCATCTGGGGGGCCTCAGCCGGCCCGGGGGGAGAGGGCGGCCACCGCGCTGGGTTTGCAACTTCAAGAGCCGCCTTGTGCCCTCGCATTTCTCCTCCAACTCTTGGAAGAAGCGTCTAAGCCCTCCAGCGCCACATGGTCCAAGTCCAGGTCCAGGTCCAAGTCGAAGCCCAGAGAGAGGTAGGCGTGGGGGCGCAGAGGCAGGGGGCCAGGCGGCTGAGTGCAGCATCCACCCGGTGGGATAATGCTGACGGGTGAGGGAGCTCGTGGTGGGTCGGCAATGAGGATTAAGGCAGAAGTTAACCAGGTGTGTTGGCTGCTCTCGGAGGTGGTTCTGAAGGTGGTGACTGGATCAGACGCCGGGGAGTGGCCGGAGGCTGGGAGAAGGGCCGTCCCTGGGCCTGTTCCGTCCAAACACCGTTGAAGCACGAGGCGGAGCCGGGACCCCCGAGGGCACTGCCTCCCAACAGGCATCTTGAGGGTCACCCAACCCTTCTAAGATCATCTGCTCCCGCCTCCAGCAGCCCCACCAAGTCAAACCAAAGGCGGCGGGAGGGGCCGGAGCCCCGCCAGGGACGGGGGACTCTGCGATGTCTTTCCCCGTCAGTCTCCGCCCCACTCTCCTGTCCTGGCCTCTGGCCACCAGCACCGTCGTCTGGGGTTCAGCCACTTCTCTAGAGCTCCCAGGAGAGCACAGGTTCACGGAGCAGCTTCTCGGCCTCGAGCGGTGGGGGTTCGAGAGCCGCAGGAGGAGGTCTGTCCTCAGTCTCTCTGGAAGCAGCTCGATGGTGGTCCGAGGACAGCTGCGGGGAAGGGCGGCGAAGTGGGTTGCGCAAAGATCCGAACTCAGGCCAGCCTAACAGGGGGCGTGCTGTGTGTGAGCCGTGTGGCTCCGGGCCCGGCCACTCACTTCCTCACCTGGAAAGCCGGGATTAAGACACACACCTCACTGGGCAGCTGGAGCACCGAGTTACCCAGGAAGTATCTAGCCCGAGGCCAAGCACTGGGCACATACTCAGTAAATGCCAGCCTTCCCTTTGGGCCTTTTTGGGATCCAGCCTCCCAGACGCAGCACAGGGACGTACGCTGCTGCTGGGCCCTCCCTCACTGCTGCGGTGGCTGGGATGGCTCAGGGTTTGCAGGCAGGAGAACGGACTCCTAGCTCTGCCACTCCCAGCGGGTGACACCGGGCAGACCGCTGAACACACTCACTTGGCGGAGGAATCCGTTTCCGCATTTGTGAAACGGGAATGATCCTTTTCCTACTACTTAGGATGCGTTGAGCATTTAGCCAAGTGTCATACAAAATACAGATTTTATTCCCTATGCGGTCTCCCCTAAGAAGTCTCTGAAGGTAGCGACGATCTCATTATTGTCCCTGTTTTCCTGCACCCCCCCCCCCTCCTGCCCAGCACGATGCCTGGCGGGTGGCAGAGACTCGAACCCCAGTTGACGGGGTGATGAGCAGAGGGGACTAACCACTGTAACAGTTCAGGTGGTGGGGGGGGGGAAGGGAGCTGGGCGTGGGTGAAGGCTTCGGTTGGGGTGGGGGGCACACCCTGAAATAGGCCTGGACAGGCAGAGCGGGGTGGGAATGCAGTCGTGGCATTGGGGGTGAAGGGAGCTGGAAGGAGTGTGAGTTGTGTGGGGCCGGGAGGAGCCATGTGGAACTGAGCAGGGGCTGCTGAAGGAAATCTCGATGATGCTCTGTCTCATTTGCCTTTCTAATTTCACATGAGGGCCTGAAAGGGTCTGTGGCCTGAAGGGCCTAATTATTCTTTTAGCCATTTCTACCCAGGGCTCCTGGAACCTCTTTTTCAGGCTTATAATAGACAATGCTAATGCCATTATTAATATTTAATAGTAATGATGCTAATAATGCCTTGCGTTTCTGTGGTCTCTCCAAAGAGCTCAAAGAAACCCGAGTTCCTTTTATCTGAAATAATTTGGCCAGTGTGAGAGGTGGGAGGAGAAGGGGAGGGGGAGGGGAAGGGAGAAGGCACAGGGGAACCAGAGCCCAGGTCAAATGATTGGGGTCAAGGTCACAGAGAAGCGGAGGTAGAGCTGAGACTAAGGTTGGGTTCCCTGATTTGAGCTCTGCCGCCACCGTCACTGGGGCAGCTGGGTCTGCCAAGGACATCCGACATCCGGCCGGGTAGGGCGCTCTGTGACCGGGGGTGGGGGCGCGGCCGGCGTGTTCTTCCCTCAGCCTGCCTAGGGTGGCTGAGGGCAGTTGTGAAACGTGGGAGCAGAGCGGGGCAGGTGGAGACACTGGGAATCCTTGGCCAGATTCTGCAGGCCTCCCCGAGCCTCCGGCCAGACCCGCTTCCCTGCGTGTCTGATGCACGGCCTCCTGGAAGCCATGTCAGCGCACAGACCTCTCTCATTACTCCGCCGACCTGTGCCGACTTTGCTCTTTTTATGTTTCCCCAGTGCAATTTGTCGGGGCCGAAAACATACCCAAAATACGTAGCTACACAAAAGCTAGCACGTTAGAATTTCCCGGCTACCCCGGAAGCTGTATTTGCTAAGAACAGGGAGCCTGGAAGGAGACAGCGCGGAGCGCAGTGGGAGTCTGTGGCTTTGAAGTCAGAGTCCAGTTTCGCCGTCTGTTGACTGGCCACGTGGCCGTGGGCTTCTCCTCTGTGAGCAGAGTGAGCCTCTGCCTCAGGGGGCTGTGTGGGCCAGGTGAGGTGACCCGCGGTGCAGGGGGAAGAGAGGTGGTAGGTTCTGGCTCCTGTGGGAGGAGTGTGCAGTGAAGGGATGTCAGCACATCCCAGGCTGTTCCCAGGCTGTGACTTCGATGTGTCTCTGAAGACTAGTCTCCCTCGGGTTCCGCCCATTTCAGAGTTGGCTTCTTTAGTCTTCCCAGGGATTCTGCAATTCACCCGATGGACTTCTGGTGAAATCTTTTTGTGTTGTGGTGGCCACAGTCTGCTGCTGGGGCCTGCAACCGAGAACCTGGGTTTATTCATGACTTAGAGCTCCTAGCACAGTGCCTGGAACAAAGTGTTGGCCAGAAATGATTAGAAAATTGTTGTATTATCCATCAGTCCATCCACCCACCACCCACCCACCCATCCATCCATCCATCCATCCAATAGGCAAATACTGTACCAAGAACTGGACCAAGTACTGTGGATACTGAGGAGAATAAAGCATGGTCTGTACTCTTTTTTTTTTTTTTTAAGAGATAAGCTTAATTAATTAATTAATTAGAGGAAGAGAGAGAGAGAGAGAGGGAGAGAGAAACATCGATGTGAGAGAGAAACATGGATCGGTTGCCTTCCATTCTTGCCCCAACTGGATATGGAACCTGCCACCCAGGCGTGTGCCCTGACTGGGAACTGAACAGGCAACCTTTGGGTGTCCAACCAGCTGAGCCACATCGGCCGGGCGGGGTCCGTCCTCTTGAGGAGATCACAGTGTAATGACTGGATGACATGTAAAAATAAAACACAATCGGGTCCGTGTTCTGTCACCCAAGTTTGCACAGGCTATCATGCCTTGGCCTGGCGAGTCTCAGAAACGGAAACACATTTCAGCTGAGCTCACCAGGTAGACCAGGTGTACGCGGCAGGGGCTGTGCGGAGGGGATGGTCCCAGGGAGAAGCAGCAGCTCGTGCAAACCTGCTGGCAGAGCATGGCGAGTCTGGGGAAGGAGTCTGTTGCCAGAGGGTTCGAGGAAGCAGTGAGGCTCGGGGAGGGAGACAGGCCAGTCCAGGAGGAGCCAGACTCATGAGCACTGCAGGGGCTTTGTCCGAGAGCACCGGGGGCTGCTGGGAAGGTCTGAGCAAGCGGGAGGGTGGAAGGAACAGGGAGGCGCTAGTCTGAGGAGGATGGGGAAGCGCCCCGGGGCCTTAGCTCAGACCTGCGCTGGCCAGCTAGCCGTCCCCTGGACGCTCCTGGGCCTCTCACATCTCCAGAGGGAGCCACACCCCACTCCCGCGGCCAGTGTTATGTGTGGGCTGGGCTAGGCGATCGTACCCAGCTGTTTAACCACGCACTGAGCCAGGTGTTGCTGCGAAGGCACTTTACAGATGTGGCTAACGGCAGAACCAGTTGACTGTAAGTGGAGATTTCCTTCCATACTGTGGGTGGGCCTCATCCAGATCGGTTGAAGGGCCTTCAAAACACAACCGAGGTTTTCCTGAGGAAGAAGGAATCCCGCCAGAATCCTGCGGCGCCAGCTCTTGCTTGAGTGTGCAGCCTGCTGGCCGCCTTCAGAAAGCGAATCACCCAGCCCCCCAATTGTTTAAGTTGACACCTCAAAATTAATCACGTGTGTATGTGTATCTACACACACACACACACACACACACACACACACACACACACACGTATGATATGTGTATACGACATGCACCCCCCCACACACACTGGTTCTGTTTCTCAGGAGAACCGTGGTGACCACTGCTCAGTCCTGCCCCCCCTGCCTCCCCAAGGCGCCTCCTACACATGCCCCCGGCCCCCAGCCACAGTCTCACCCTGACCCTTTCCAGTTCCACCTGAACTCTGCCTACCTGTCCTCACCAGGCTCCTGGGGTCCAGGATCAGCCCCTCCCACCACCCCCAGGGTTCAGTCAGAGTGAGCTACCTAGCACACCCAGTCAGATCACGTCACGCTCCTGCTAAAAGTTCTTCAGCTTTCCTTGCCTCCGGGGTGCTGGGCTCCTTTCCGGGACACAGGCCACACCGTCACTGGGCCCCCTCTTTCGCTCTGCTCTCTTCCCTGGCCTTTCCCCAGCTCACTCCGGCCACCTGGCCCTGCCTGACCTTCCGGGGTGGGCTGGGGGCTGGAGTCTCTCTTCGTGCTGTTTGGAGGGTCACCCCCTCCCTCAGGTGTGCCCGGCTCCATCTCCTCGTTCTCTAGAACTGGCCCAGGGTCACCTCTTCAGGAAGCTAACACGCCCGGCTCTCTCTTAGGCACAAAGTGTCCCTCTTTGGTGTCCTTGTCACTTCACAGGCTTCCCTCCGACTCATCTGGGGTGTCTTCACCCTGCACCTTGAGGATTTATGTCCTCAGAATAGCGTCAGGGGCTCTGCATCTATTTATTACACGGATTGATGAACAGGTCATCCATTTCTCTCGGGGGATTGGAATGGGGGTAGGGGAGACCCTATTGGGCGGAGTTGGCGATTTCTTTCCACTTCCTGGGTGCCTGGAGGCAGGGCCAGTACCTGCCCATTTAGTGCAAATTCCCACAAGCAGGTGCGGCATCGCACCGGACACACCGCTTGGCAGAGGGAGCAGGGCTAGCTTCACGCTCCCATTCACCAACTCGGCCGATGTCACCACGCAGGACACAGTCCTAGACGGCAGCGCAGCCTGAAGGCCGGGGCCCCCAGGGTCAGAGAACCAGCCTGACGTGCCGGCCCCCTGTCCGGCCGAGGCTCCGAGCAGGACGCAGGCCTTCCTGGGAGAAGGCCGAGCGCCAGGGCCGCCTCGCCGGTGTGCAGCCCGTAGCCTCCCTGGTCTGTGCCCCGAAGGTCCCAGCTGGGTCGAACGCTCTCCTGCTGCTTTTGGAAGAAGGCCCCCAGCATTCTCTTGTCACACTGGGCGCTGACAATTAGGTAGTGGGTCTTGCCGAGGTCAGTGGGGTTACCCCCCCTAAAAACAGTTCCGGCGTTACTGGGCCAAAGCGGTCCGGGGTGACTGGCTCCCCGAGGCTCTCAAAGGGGCAGGACCCATTTCCAGCGTGAGCCTCTGCCCTGGGCTTTGTTAAGGGTGTTTGGCCCCCCTGAGATCCCGGAAGCCAGGGGTTCGGTGGTGTAGGCGCTAAGCCCGGGTTTTTGCATTCTTAAATGGCTGGAAAGAAAGGGAAAAGAAAAACGTCTCATGACACATGAAAATAATATGAAATTCAAATCTCGCTGTTCATAAATAAAGATTTATTGGCGCGCGGCCACGCTTGTTCACTTACGCATTGTCTGGCCGCGCCCGCGCTGCACCAGCCGCTGAGTAGTCACAACAGGGACGGGATGGTGTGCGAAGCCGACGGCATCTGCCATCTGGCCCTTCACGGGAGCCCTTTGCCAGCCCCTCGCTAGGCCGACCCCCCCATCACCTGCAGCCTGGGCATCCGAGAGGCGGGAGCTGGGGTGTCAATCACTGGCACTCAGCTGCCAGGCTTCCTTAGCGCCTGAGCTCAGCGATTTTCGGCTAGGGGACACGTGGCCGTGTCTGGAGACATTTTTTTTTGGTTCTTTTGATACCTATTTCTGGCCTCTCGTGGGTGGAGGCTGTGATGCTCGGGGCAGCCCACACCTAGGAATTGCCGAGCCCCGGGTGTCAGCGGTGCGAAGGGCGGGAACCCCACGCGGAAGCTCAGGATAGGGTGCAAGCCAGACTCCCCAAGGAACCAGCCGTCCCTTCCGCTGCTTTGGCAGGGAGCAGCCCGGAGGCCGTGTGTAGAGAGGGCAAGGCGAAGGACCAAGCATGACGCACCCTCTCTCCTGGGCCCCTCCCCCCCGAAGCTCCTATATCTAGAGGGGCCTTGGGCAGGCCACCAGTGGAAGAACAGCCTCTTTCCCCGCCGCCCCCCGAGGACCAGGAATAGTACCCATCCGCTGGGGCAGGTGCCGCGGGCCCAGAAGGGGGGATGGCTATCAAGCCTGCCAGGCCTGGCCGAGGGGGTGCCGTGTAGGGGACAGGGGTGCAGAGAGGCACTGGGGGTGCCCCCCGGGGGACCAGGTGAGCAGGGCACCCAGACTGGTTGAAGGAGTGGGCGGCAGGGGGGGGGGGAGCCTCGGGGAAGGCGCTGGCACGGTTCCCACCCGGCCTTCTGGAGAGGGAGAGGAGCAGATGCGCTGGCTGTCAGATGAAATGCTCCTGGCACTTTGGGAGATCGCGGGATGAACAAAGGGACGGTTGCTTTCGGGGGACACGAGCAGGGGCGCAGCGTGTACAGCTGGGACGGTCTCCGGGGACTCCCTTTCCTTGAAGGGCGAGGAGCAGGGGTCCTGCGCTGACTGTGGGCTGGGACTGGGGGGATGGGCCAGAGGCAGCGCCGTGGGGCCCCGGGGGGCCGGAAGGGGTCAGGTTAGGGTCAGGGCCAGGGCCAGGCCAGGAGTCTGGTGAGTGGCGGGGCTGTCGGGAGGTCATGTCATCCATCCTCTTGCCTCCGGGTCCAGCCCCGGCAGATGGCTGCTTGCCGGCTGAGGATCCAGGCAGAGGGACCCTCAGCAAGAACGAGAACTCGCCAGCTGCTCTTTGTGAAGCCCCAGCGGCAGCCGCCAGCTCTCTCGGACGCTGCGTGGACACGGAGGCCTGGGTCTGAGGACCTGCGGGAGCCTGCGCCTTCTCCCGTGGAGGGCGGGCAGGGGGAGTGGCCGGAGCTGGCATGTCCTGGTGGCTGGCGGTACCTGAGGGAGGCTCCTGGTAGAGGCGGCCAGAGGCGGGAGGGCTGGACTCCATGCCCTAAAGCCTATTAAAAGAATGGAAAAAGAGGACAATAAGCAGTTTCCCAAGGGGGGAATGGTTTTAATTGCAACAGAGAGCTAATTGACCCGAAGAAAACTCTAACACCGAGGCAGGCGTGGGATGCCTGGTACGCGACAGAGAAGCAGCGGCATCCCTGCCAGATGCCAGGGACCCGCCTGCCTGGTCTGGTGGCCGAGGCTGACCAAGGTTCTCCCCGCCAGCGGGTCCTGGGGCACAGCTTTGTCCTTGGGTGGCCGACCCTCTGCTTCCTTGCCCCTGGCATTGGGGGAAAGAGGAGCCAGGGGCGCTCTGGAGGTCCCTGGGCACTTGCCAGAGAGTCCCCCCCGAAGGAAAAGGACCCCCATCCACCGGGAAGTGCCCTGGCCATCGCCGAAGGCCATCCTGTGATTGGAAGGGCCAGCTCGGCCGGAGGGGCCGCAGACAGATGCGAGGGGTCACGCCTCTCATTTGCTGGAGTGCCATCCTTCTTCCTGTCAAACCCTCTCCAGGGGCCAGCCAACCAACAGATGCGCCTCGGAGGAGGGGGGTGAGGGGGGGGCGATGGGCCTCTCCCCCTTGGCCAGCCCTCCCTGGCTTCTTCCCCTTCCCGGGTTCCCTGGGGCCCTGCTGCATTGTGAGCCGCCCCCCCCCCCCCCCCGACACACTTCAGAGGAAGGGAAAGCGGGTGTGTGTTTTGTTTTCTGGGGGGGGGAAGTCTCTGAACCAAGAACCTATTTGGCTAATGAAGTCATAATTACTCCCCGGCTCACTAATAGGATGAAAGCCGGGGCCTCCTCCTCTAAAAGCCGCTGATGGACCCTCGAGAGCGAGCGTGACCGCTCGGAGGAAGGGCCGGGGCGTCGGAAATGGAAGGGGCGGATGTGAGGCTCGAGGAGCGGGTGCCCAGGGCTCCACCACCCTCCTCTGGGGTCTGCCTGCTCGTGGAAGCTACAGCTCTACCTACACACAGACTCCGATTTAGGACCGGATGAGATTGCTGAGGGTCCCCATAGTTCCTCCTCCAACCCTCACCTTCCCCAAGCCCAGCCCAGCCCCCGGTGACTGCTTCCGTGGGAGGCCGGAGGGGGCCCCAGAGTCTAGGGCAGCTGGATACCCCAAACGATTTCTATCTGGCTCAGAATGAGCATATTTGTACATCTGTGTGTTTTTGTTGTTGTTGTTAATCCTCACCTGAGGATATTTTCCCATTGATTTTTAGGGAAAGTGGGAGAGAGGGGGAAAGACAGAGAGAAACATCAATGTGAGAGGAACACACGGATTGGTTGCCTCCTGCTTGAGCCTTGACCAGGGCCCAGGGCCAGGGAGGAGCCTGCAACCAAGGTCCGTGCCCTTGACCAGAATCCAGCCGGTGAATAGGCCATAGGCTGACACTCTATTCACTGAGCCAAACCGGCCAGGGCTGTGTGTGTGTGTGTGTGTGTGTGTGTGTGTGTGTGTGTGTTTTAAATAAAACAAAATCATTGTTTATCTGGCATTTATCTGTGTTCGTCGGTCAACCTCCTTTGGAATAACAAGAGGTAATTGCTTCTCAGGCCCTTCCATCTTTTCTTTGGGTGGTGTCCAGGCAAAGGAGGGGGCCTCGGTGACATCACAGTGAGGGTGGGCGACAGCGTCTCTGCACGTTTAGTCTCTGCTGGCTGCTGGGGCCTCGGGCTGAGGTGCGCTTATCTTGTCGCTGCCGGGTGTGGCTTTGTCCTTTTGGATCCACGGACGAACCTGCGGTCATTGGCTTGGCTCGGGCGGCGTGGGGACAGCTCCGAGGATCTGGCCATCACCCTCTGACGAGGGGCTCCCCTTCCTGGTGCTGCCCCCTCCAGGAGCCTCCCCCCTCCTGCCCGAGCCCCGGGGCCACACGGGGCACGCCACTGTGTCCCGCCCCGGCAGCTGGGGCGAGCGAGGGAGGCTCGGGGCTGGACAGTCGGGTTTTTCTGATGAGATCAGTGGTGAAGCTAACAAATAGGGCTTTTTGACACTGGACTCCCGGGCTCTGAGCCCCAGGGCCGGGGCAGCGGCGCGAAAGGTGCCAGGGACGTAGGGGAGGGACTGGCTTCGGGCCGAGAGCCGCTCCTCCCAGACAGAAGTGCTGGCAGAGGCCGCTGCCCCTTTGCCCAGCGTCCCCCACGGCGTGGCAGGCTGGCGCCTTATCTGAGTCTCCATCAACCTCAAGTTTGTGCATTTCTAAAACTCCCGGCCATCTCAGATGCAGTCCAGTTGGCCATCCTTTGAAATGTGGCCATAATTTGACATTCTTTCCCAAGGAGGCATTAGCTAACGAGGAAGGGTGGTGGGGGGAGGGGGTGTACTCGCTGTGGGCGGGGCAGTTGTGGGTGCAGCGCTAGATAACATGGGGAGATAGTAGGATGAGGGGGTGGACCAGGGCTTGCCCCAGCCCTGGCCCTCGGGCACGTCCAGTCCCAGCCTGTGTCCCCTGCCTGCAGTTAGCCGGCGGCCTCTTCGGCCCGGCCACACCAGGGCACAGCGCTGCGGAGAACTTGGGAGCGAGGCCAAGGCTGTCCAGGAGGAAGGAACAGCCTTTGTGCTTTGTTTCAGCTCCTCTGGCCCTCGGAGCCGACTGCCTGGATGATGGGCTACTCCGGGGAGAGGCGCGGTCCGGGCGGAGACTCTCGTGCCGTGGTTTCCCCCTGTGTTTAAATGGGAGAGTCGGGCTCCTGATTCTCAGGGCGGGTGACCGCAGGGAGGTTGCGGCACCTGCCGATTCCATGGGGAACGGAGCCGTGAGCGCTCCGGGAGGGGACCCGCGTGCCGTGGTGAGGGCGGAGGCTGTAGGTCAGACAGCCCTGGCCTCTAGTGCTGGCTTTGTCCCTTACTTTGGGCAAATGACTCAGGAGACACGGTGTCTTCCTGGGCCGCAGGATGGAGAGCTACCTGACTCCAAGGGCAGGTGTGAGGGTTCAAGGAGATCATTTGCATCAAGTGCGCATCACTCTTCCTCGCACAGTCAGCAAGCGTCAACATTATGCGTCCCCCTTTTCCCTCCGGTCATTAAGTGTGCCGCGACACACGTGCCATCTGGTGCCTCTGGCCTCCTCCCCATCAGCCCCGCCCGTCCCATGGCCCGTGGAAGGCGGTCCCTCCTCCGTTCTCGAGCTGCGCTTTGCTGCTCTGTTGACTAATGAGTTTGCCGACCGCTGGTATAAAGCATCCACTCACACGAGGCAAATTCACGAACGGGGTAGACTCAACTGACAGCTTGGGGGGGCGGGGGGGGGGGGGAACACGGGGAAGGGCCACACCCCAGAGTGCCCAGCGTTCTCAGGGTGCCTCTCTCGTCGAGTGGTCCTCACGCGTGGGCCTGCAGCAGGACCGCCTGGAGGGCTGTGAGACCGCAGATTCCGGTTTCCACGTGGAGATGAGGGTGGGGCCCTCTGTAAGTTCACATCTCCGTAAGTTCCCGGTGGCTCTGTGCTGTGGGTCTAAGGGCCGTACTTGGAGAGTCACAACTCTAACCTCTGCCAAGTCTCGGCTCCTCATCTGCGCCTGGAGTTGCAAAATCTGTCCCCTCCCCTCACATTATATAGGACTCTCTCCTGCTGCGTATCTGCAAACTCCCTGCCCGGATCAATCCCTGAACCCTCGATTTTATAGGATTCAGCCCTGTTAGAGGGTATTGTGATTTTATATATATATGATGATTATATATATGTATAAATTTTGTTCCAGAGTGAAATACTCCTCTGCTCATCCTGTGAGGCTGAGGGTCCGAATTCTAGTTCCCACCGAGTGTGGGTAAGGCGAAACCCTACTGAACCCAAGCCAGGGCCGAGAGGGTCCATGGACCCTCCCAGACTGCTTCCCGGTCTGCACAAAGCCGCTTCTCTGCCGTGGGGTCTGGGGTTAATTAGCAGCAAGTTCCAGGGCGGGGCTGGGGCTGGGGGCTGGGGGCCGGGGGCCGGGGGCCGGGGGCCGGGCTGTTGGGCCGCAGCTGTGGCTCCAAATTGCTCTGAGGCCCACTGCCTGGCCCACGCGCCAGAGGAGCCGACATCAAACAAATGGGCTCTGATGCATTAAGCGGAGCGGGGGAGGCTGACATGGGCCCCCTGGCCTCCCCCACCTAATAGGGGTGAGCAGCGGAGGCTGTCTTGATGAGCGGGGCGGTAATGAATTCCCAGATCCCATCCCTTTGTGGGCAGCCGGGCGAGAGCGGGCCCAGCCTTTACTCCTAATGAAGACCGGACGGTGCCCGTCCCTCCCACTGGGCTGGTTAATCCAGCTCGGAGCCGGAGATCAGCATCTCTGATGGGCTGGGAGGCGCAGCATCCCGCAGACAGCGATGCGAGATGACAGACATTCCGGGCTCCCCTGGGCCCGGAGAGGCAGCGCTTTGTTTGGCCTCCGTTGAATGGAGGTTGGCTCTCTTCAAACAAGAGGCTCGCTTGTCTCTTTGCATCTGTCCCCCTGAGTGGCGCTCCTGCTCTGAAGGTGGGCCAGTGGACCACCCCACCCCGTAATGTCACATCCAAGTCCAACGTCCAAATAGCCAATATTGCCCCAGCCGGTTCGGCTCAGTGGATAGAGCTTCGGCCTAGGGACTGAAGGGTCTAGGGCAGGGGTGGGCAAACTTTTTGACTCGAGGGCCACCATGGGTTCTTAAACTGGACCGGAGGGCCGGAACAAAAGCAACCTGACCACGCTGGCACTCTCATCTTGGGCTGCTGGTGAAGGAGCGGAGGGGAGAGCAAGAGAATCGTTCGCTCTTTCGGATCGATCTGGCCCTCAGGCCGTAGTTTGCCCACGGCTGTTCTAGGGTTCGATTCCGGTCAAGGGCATGTAACTTGGTTGCGGGCACATCCCCAGTAGGGTGAGTGCGGGAGGCAGCTGATCCATGTTTCTCTCTCATCGATGTTTCTATCTATCCCTCTTCCTTCCTCTCTGTAAAAAAAATCAATAAATTATATTAAACAAAACAAAAACCCTCACAAATAGCCAGTATCCAAAGAGGACGGCACAAACATCTTGAATCCACCCAGCCACTTCTTCCAAAGGAACAGCTGTCTCCTCATTCATTCATTCACTCACTCATTCATTTTGTCCTTGCTTCGTGCCAGGCACTGGCCTGTGGACAGAGATGCTAAAAATTGGTCTCTTATAATGAGACAGGCATGCATCTCCTAATCTCTAAAGGACCCCACAAGACCTGCCACCAGGGCAGCGACGGGCAGTGGCGGTTTGTCCCAGACAATCCCCCGGAACCTGTCCCCACGGCCCCCCTTTCTCTGACGTCTTAGTGAGCAAAGCCCAGCCCAGGCTCACCCCCCAGCCCGTCCCATTTCACCGTCCCAGCTTCCATCAACAGCCTCGAACGCTCCCCTGGATGCGTATTCTGAAGCGTTTCCTTCCTGCACGAAGTCAAGAACCCAGACGCTACCGCTGGCCCTGGGCCAGGTCCCCTTTCCGGTAACAACTGCTCAGACAGTAGTGGAAGAAATAAAAGAAATTTTCAGGTGTGCTGGGGCGTAGCGAGGGGATGCAATCCAGACCTAGCAGTGTGTGTGTGTGTGTGTGTGTGTGTGTGTGTGTGTGCGCTTGTGTGAGCCGTGCCCCATATCAGGGAAGGCTTCCAAGCCAGTGTCACCTGAGCCGGTGGTAAGAATATGTGACGCAGCCCAGGGGCCCCAGCCTGCCCGCCAGGAGCCCAGAGAGAGGATCTGTAAGGAGACAGGGTAAGGGGTATTGGGATGAGAAAGAGGAACAGCCGGCCATCATGGTGGCCACGTCTGGTCTCCAGTGACCATGAACTACCCGGAGGAACACGGGTGTGGGAGGTCAGGAGGAAGCGGGGCCAAGCAGACCCACCTTTGGGTCCCAGTCCATCTGTCAAACCCATTGATGGGGCCTTTTTGTCCCCGACGTTATCACGTTGCTTTGGCTTATTTGACTGTCTGAGCTTCCCGAGGACTGGACTCTCTCCAGCTTAACTGACATCATTAACTGGCAGAGGAGGTTATTAATAGGTACTTCTGGGCTGAATTAAATTGCCAAAGTATAAGAAGTCACTGTATATCAGCATGGGAGGGGCAAGTGCAAGGGGCAAGCTGGAAGTAGTGTGGAATGGTTAGAATTTGAGATATATGCGAGGAGTGGGGAAAAGGAGGTTTCAGAGGCAAGGGTCAGCTCATGAAAGGTCTAAGATGCCAAACCAAGGAGTTTACAGCTTACTCTATCGCAGCAAACTGGAGATGTTGTAGCAAACCTGAAGGTTTCTGGGAAAGCCGTGACACATCAGATTTGTATTTTACAAGGTCCTGGTGGCTGCAGTTACAAGGGGGAGGAGGCCACACGGGAGGCCAGGGGGTTGTCAGGTTGGGACGAGGGCTTGGATAATGGCGGCACATGAGTGCGCACGGACACGAGGGACGGATTCAGAGACAGTGAACCAGAGAGTGATGGGAAGGGTTGTCTCACATTCCAAGGAGGGAAGAGGGAGATTCAGGGGTGTTGTGAGACATACCCAAGAGGTACCCAACGATTCAGGAAGAGTCAGACCTGGACGTAAGGTCTTATTTTTTCCCCCCTTCTTTTTTTGTTTTGTTAGTCCTCACCTGAGGATATTTTGTCACTGCTTTTCAGCAGAGTGGAAGTGGAAGGGATAGAGGAGAGGAAAGGAGAGGAGAGGAGAGGAGAGGAGAGGAGAGGAGAGGAGAGGAGAGAGAAAGAGAGAGAGAGAACAAGAGAGAGAGAGAACGAGAGAGAACCATTGATGTAAGAGAGACACATCAACTGTTTGCCTGCCCTGACTGGGAGCAGGGAGCAAACCCACAACCCAAACACATGCTCTTGACTGGTTACTGAACCCTCGCCCTTTCAGTGTATAGGCGGACATTCTAACCAGTGAGCAACACAGGCCAGGGCCATAAATCTTCCCATCAACGCTCTGTTCTGAGTATTTAAATAATATATTTTTTTTTTATATTGAAAGTATTACAGATGTCCCCTTTGTGTTTTGTTCTTCATTGACTCCCTACACCCTGCACCCGCCCCTCCCACCCTTCACCACGTTGTTGTCTGCGTCCAGGGGCTCTGCATCTGCGTTCCCCGATTCGCTCTGTTCCGAGGAATTCTGAAGGGAAAGGAAACAGGTGGGTTGGATAGTTACTTGGCAGTCTTTCATGCAAGAGGCGTGGGGTCTGCATTTTCAGGGAAACCCCTTTGCCCCTCTCTCCCCAGTACTGCCTGCAAACAATCCTCTTTCCTCCTGAGCAGAGCCAGCTCCCAGCCCTAACCTCTCGCGAGCCCCCCATCTCTCTGAGGACAGGGAGGCAGTGGGCAGGGAGGCCGTCACAGTGTCTGGGGCCCCTCACCGTGCATCCCGCCGGGCTCCCCGGCCACCTCTCGGTGAGAATCGGCACACCACAGGCTCCCACCTCCAAGGCGGAGTCGCAGTGAAAGGCGAGCAGGGCCCTCAGCCACCAGCCTCTCCCCCTCTCCCATTTGCTTGTTGACTGAGGTTCATTTGGGGCCACGGAGAGGGGATCGGCCTCTTTTAAGCTATTTTACGCCATGAGTGTCCATACACACAAGCGGCGGGCCTTACCCACACGCCACATGCATGTATTAAAAAAAATTGTTTTCCCTAAGTGGCAGCCCTGACCAACTTTAAACTCATTTTTCATGAGAATTTTCAGCTGAAAATACCCAAGAACATCCAAATTGTGAGTGATATATTTATCTTTATAATATTTATTGCAAATTGATTTTTTTGAATTCCATTCAAAATATCATGGCCTGTGGGGATGTTTTCCGTGTTGGAAGCGTGGTAGGTAACTGGCTGAGCAGTTTTAATTACTCCGCGACGTTGAATGTCTCCTGTGCCAGGCCCGTGCAGGGCACACGCTGGTGCTCTCTCGTCTGAGGGCAGGGGTGTGGGAGTGTGTGGGGGGGTAGCGGCTGTGTGTGTTTCCCTCCTCCGGCCCCCTACACAGCGCCTTCTCCGTGGTGCCTGGGCACGCGGGCAGCCGTACGGAATCCCATGTCTCCACGCCGGACACATCCAGTCACTCTGCTTAAGAAAAACTGTGCCCATGGTCTTGGATGAGACCAAGTTCAAGAGGGGGCTGGCCGAAACCGGTTTGACTCAGTGGATAGAGTGTCTGCCCGTGGACTGAAAGGTCCCAGGTTCATTTCCGGTCAAGGGCATGTACCTTGGTTGCGGGCACATCCCCAGTAGGGGGCGTGCAGGAGGCAGCTGATAGATGACTCTCTCATCGATGTTTCTCTCTGTCCCTCTCCCTCTCTGTAAAAAATCAATAAAATATATTTTAAAAAGGGGGGTTGGGACCACAGAATTCCCATGAAAAACCCTTCGATCTGTTCCAGTTATGAACGCCCTAACACCCCTCTCCCACCTGCTAAGGAAAAACGCACACACACACATGGCCAGGGTCCATTTTGAACAACTTTTTATTATATGTTTAGTGTTCTCTATACAAAAGAAATCAGTTTTTTTTTTACAGTGATTCAAAAAAAATTCTGATAATTTTGGCCTTTCTGTTGCTCATGCAGTCAGTTTATAAGTCCGTGTATTAGATGGTCCCCCATGGCCCGGACGCCTTCCCCGCTGAAGGTCGTGCGTGACACCCGCAGTCGCATCTGTCGCTGACCGAGTTGGTTAATGCAAAGTAACTCACAGAAAAGGAACGAACACGGTATGAGAGGGGTTAAAACAAGGCCTGCCGTGGCGAGTTAAATCTTGAACCCATGGGGGAAAAGACCAGACAGTTGGGTGGGCGAGTGCACGCGAGAAGGGATGGAGACATCGGGGAAACATTTTCCCGCCGAAAGGAACAAACTGGGACGGATGGTCCGGAGCGGGTTGGAGGAGGGACCAGGACAGAAGGCAGCCGCGTCCCTGGCGACTGATGCTCAGCTCAGAGAGGGGATTAGGTTGGCAAAGAGCTGGAAGCCGGGTGGAGGGACAACACTGACTGGAGATGTTGCATTTGAGGATCAGAAAAAAAAAAAAAAGATCGGGGCGGGGGTCGTCAGATCTGCATCTTTTTTGGGGGGAGGGGAGAAAAAGAGAGTGCACAAAATCCTAGATTTCTTTCCCCAGGTTTTTGTGTTTATTGCTTCGCTGAAGTCTTCACATGTGCTGCCGCCGCCCAGCCAACCCCAGGGTGGCAGAGCTTCCCAGGGCCCTGCTGCCCCGTGGCACCCCGAGGCCAAGGGTGGGGTGGACAGAGCCCTTGACACCCTAGCTTCCGAGGGACACGGTGTGCTGGGGGGCCGATGTGCTACGAGCAAGAGGCAAGTCTGGGCTTCACAGTGACAAACGCCAGTCACCTCGTGACCCTTCTCCTGGCCTGGGTCTGCCCTCCCCACCCCAGGCTGGCACACACTGGCTGGTCTCGGACTCAGAGAAATCCTTTGTGTCCTTCACGGTGGGGGGTGTGGGAGAACAGGAGAGGGGTCCAGAGGGAGACTAGTAGGGCAGGGCTAAGGAACACCCCCATTTCCAAGGAGGCAGCTGGGGGGAGATGCAAGAACACTGGGCAGGGAGTTCGAGGGCCTGGGCTCAAGCCCTAACCTCCCCTGGATTCCTGGCTGTGTGGTCCTGGGCAAACCCCTCCACCTCCCCGGATGTTAGCGTCCTTGTCTGTACGCTGAGTCAGTTCAAGGAGATCAGCGCTGGTGCCTTCACTCTCAGAGATCTGAGCCCCATCCTGCGCTGGCTGCCGCTGCACCTGTTTCACGTCCACCCTGACTTGGAAACACCCCTTAATACTAATTCACTGACGGAGGGGCACTGGTGTGGGGTGTGTCTCGAGACACTGGTTGGCGGGGGCTGTGGCTTCCCTGGAGGGTCTCCCTCGGAGCCGCCCCTGAGCCTGTCTCAGAGAAGCCCGCTTATGGGGGGAGGGAAGGGAGGTGCTGCGGGCAGCCCAGGAGCTGGGCTCTGCCCAGAACCCCGAGTCTCCTGTCATTTCAAACTCTGTTTCACTTGTTTGACTTCTGATTATAAAAAAAAAAAAAAAAAAACACACGCAAAACCCAGACACCTCCTACATGCTACTTACTCCTAAGTCGCCGTGCGAAGCACAGCCGGGCTCTGTGGGGTGCTTTCCTTCTAGTGGACCCGTGTTTCGTGATCACGGTGCCACGAGTGGGGAGCGCTCTGGGCCTACACTGCGGGCACTTGCCACCCTCACCCTGAGGAGTGGTTCCCTGGCACCAGCCCCTGCTGCCCGAGGAACCTCCCCGCTTCAGTGAGAGGGAAGAGCCTGGCAGGCAGGCCACGTCCCCCCTCCGTCAGCCACCGCTGTTTGCGCTGCTCTGTGGCTCTGTGACTCGGCTCTGACCTTGCGAAGGGCTCCTGCCGCCTTAAAGGGCCACTGCCTGCGCTGTGCCCAGGCGGGCTCCCTCCTCTTTGCATCAGACTTGTTCTCACTCGGTTTTGCCCTCTGCCTTTCTTCTGCCCCAGGTCGCACCCTGCACCCCACACAGCCCTTCACGCCTCATCTCCCGCGGGCCTGGGTGTGGACCCAGCCTCTCCGAGACGATGTCATTCCTAGTCTGCATCGTTCTTACCGAGGAGCCGCCCGCCATGTGGCCTCTGTCTGCTGTGTGTCCGTCCATGTGAGGCTGAGCCCACGTGAGGGTGGTGCTGGGTGGGGATGGGGAGCAGTCCCTTAGCTGGGAAACCCCCAGATACTCCTGGGTCTGTTTCCACCCCTTTCCGAAGGCCAGTGGCTCAGGGAAACGATGAGACTGTTTGCGGGCAGCAGCCACCCCCCGCAGGGCCAGCAGTATTGGCTCTGGACCTTGGGACTGGGGGGAAGGGAGCGGACCCGATACTTCCAACCTCGCAGGCAAAGGCAGCGGACAAGGGAAGGCGCCAGTCTGGTTTCCCCTTGGGCTTACACTCCGCCCTCTCCGCAAAAGCCAGGCAAGAGAGAACCGGTCCCATTCTCCAGAAGCCAGGGGGCAGCTGTTTCCCGGCCCTACAGAGGATGCTCCTCCCACACTGGCCTCCTTGCTCCCCAGATGGGCCCACGCCCCCCTTAGGGAGAGGTATTCAACAGGGGACTGACTAGGGGAGACTGAGGCACCAAAATGCACTTGCCCGAGGGGCAGAGGCCCAGGAGGCGGGCTGCTCCTCAGCTCCCCGGGGGTCTGGGTGCCCTGTCTTGCCCAGCCTTGCAGACCAAGGTCTCTCTCTAAAGCTTCTTCTCCCTTTGAGCCGGGGTCTCTGGCAGCTCACACGCTCAGAGGGCTCCCGACCAATGCCATTCTGTCCCAAGCTAGGGCAGGGGGGTGGGGGGCAGCTGTCCCCTGGCCCTATAGCAGGATGCTCACCGGACACCGGCCAGCAGCCCCGAGAAGGCAGGGGCCACACCCGACTTCACCGTGGTACTCACGGCTCAGAGCCCGGCTCACCACTGATGTTCAAGAGGAGATGCCGGTGTGGCTCAGTTGGTTGGGCGTTGGCCCATGCACTGAGAGTTGCCGGTTCGATTCCCGGTCAGGGCACATGCCCAGGTTGTAGGCTGGATCCCCAGTGGGGGATGTGCAGGAGGCAGCTGATTGTTGGATCTCTCTCTCTCTCTCTTTCTAAATCAATGAAAACATGAAAGAGTAGATGCTGAGCAATCATCGCAGCACAGGCAATAAACGTGTCGTCACGGTGAGATGACCTGCACTTCTCCCCTCTCCGGGCCCCCCAGCCAGACAGGCAGAAGCACCAATGGTATCGCCCTCTCCCGGCATGGTGGTTGGGTGTTTTGGGGTGGCTGTTTGAGAGCCCTGGCTGGCAGGGAGTGGGGACAATACTTTTCTCCTGCTGAGCTGGGCGGATTCTGGCACCGTGCCATGAAAAATGGACTTTCTCCTCCCTGCAAGGGCCGCCTCCCTGACCTTGACCCCGACCTTGACCCACATCTCTCTCTAAGCACCTGCCCCCTGTGCTTGGGGAAAACGTGGTTCTTCAGGCCCCGGTCTGCTCTTGCCTGCCATGGTGGCATGGTGGCGTGGGCGAGGGTAGCATAGAGCCGAGCAGGGCGTACACGAGGAGTGAAGACGGGCTGAGGAACCACTGCTCCCCAGGACCCAGTGGGAGTGGGGGGCCCTTCCCTGGCCGCCAGCTGTGCAGCAGGCTGTGTAGAAGCAGGGGGAGGGGCCCGAGGGCTTCTCACAGTCCTGCTTCCCTAAGAGACTGTTTCCGGTGCAGTATGGACGCAGGGCCCGAGACGCCATCTTGCTCAGACACAGTGTTTTCTGGAAAGGCCGGTCCTTTCACGCAGGCCACAGGCTCTCTTCCCTGGCATCCCTTCGGGGGCCCGGGGTCCAGGCTGCAGGAATAGCCAGCTGTGTCCGGGCAGATGACAGAGGCCAGGGGAGGGGACCCCTGAGCTCACTCCCCAGCTCCTTGTCCCTGTCCCCATAAGAGCGCTGCCCCTCGGGCTTCTCGGTAGCAAACCTGCCCGTGACTCCCAGGTTCACACAAACAACTGGCTCAGCTCCGGGCTACGCTTTCTTCCCTACAGACAGAGTCTGTGTATCTGTGGGCTTGACCTTCACCGACTGGTCAATAAGTGACGCGGGCCGAGCTAATACGTTTGTGGCTCATACACGTGGCAAAAGCTGCTCCAAGAATGTCTCTGGCGGACACAGCCCCGTCCCCGCCCAGGCCCCCGCCCAGCAGCTGGAGGCTCAGCTCAGAGGCTGGGTCTGGGGCAGGCGGCCCGTCTCATAGGGTCAGCATCCCCCCTCCTGAACCCGGCGCTAGCTGCAGCGGCAGCTCAAGATCCCTCTCGGGCTCACGCTCTCTCCTCGGAGACCAGGTACCCTTGGTTGGGAGGGCGGGGTAGCAGGGTGGACGGAGGCAGGGCCTTCGGTCGGGGAGCCCTGCAGGCAGGTCTGCGAACGTCTCCTCTGGGCCACGGGCCGCAGGGCACGTGGGGAGCGGCTGCTTCTGGTTCTGCTGTGAGGCTTGCATAGGCCGCCTGTTCTCAGCGAGACAGACCTGGCTGGAGGCTGGAGGCTTGCGGGGAGAGAGTTGCATAAGGCATACGAAGAGAGGCGCACCGAGTCCTCTGGCCAGACTCACAGCGCGGCGTGGGTGCTGTCCCTGGGGGTGCCGACAGGGGAACCCCCTACGGGAAGGACACCCCATCTGCACAGTTGCAATGTTATAGAGAACCGACCGGAGAGATGAGAGCTGCAGAGGTGAAGGGGGGGGGCAGTGCTTTGCACCCCCCAGCACACCAGCCAAGCTTCTGCACCCCAAAGCCCATCTCCTGGAGGGCACGGCGCGGGCCCTGGCCAGGTCGGGGGCACCCTCTCCTCTGGGAGACAGTGGGCGTGGCCCTCACGCACAGGCCTGGGTGTCCCTGATGGGGAGGAAGGAGTCCAGACCCAGTCTTTTCCTCCTCTCTCGAGGTGAGCACGGCTCCCCAGGGGCCGGGGGCCTGGCTCTCTGCTGCGTGAGGTCCCCAGTCACCGGAGCGGAAGCTCTTGCCATCAGGCCCACTCCTGCCCCGCACTCGCCTCCATCAGTCAGAGCATCTCTGTCCCGGGCACTCTGGAGGCTCGGGCAGGGGAACAGGGAGGAGCGAGAGGTAGCCCACCTCCCGGCTGAGCCAGAGCCAGGCAAGAAGCCCTGACCGCTGCCCTCTCCCTGCCGAAAATACTGTCGTTTCTCCCAGGGAAGGAGCCAAGCCCAGCTCAGCAACTGACAAGGCCGGGGCGATGGGTTGCGGGCACGGGGAGGCATACGGCGAGAAAGGCATCCTTCGGAATCACTGGCCCCGAGCGTTTGGAATACTGCGGCTTTTCTGGATGAGCTTTTATGGACCAAAGCTTTTTTACTCATCGTTGCAGTTTGGTTGGGGGGTGAAGAGGTGGGGGAGGAGAGAATCCACCTGTTCTTTCTTTTCCCCAGGGGGTACTTCGGGAGGAAAGAAAAGCGGAGACATTGGGTCTGAAGGGGAAGATGCATGAAGCAAAAACAAAGGCAACGAGAAGAACCAGAACCGACAGGAAGCGGTGAGTGTGTGCTGAGGTCAAGGGCAGGCAGTGCAGCGGGGGGAAGGCTCAGGGCGGCCGGGAGGCTGAGCAGGGGCCGCCCGGGTGCCCTCCGGCCGAGCTCCCCCCACCGATGGCACCTGGTGTGTGGGTCGTTGGAGGGGCTTATGTTGGCCGGGTGGTCAGCGGTCCTCACAGCTTGGCAGGCCCCCACGCCGTGTACCCTCGTCCACGGAGGCAGCGGCGGCTCTGTCGCCCCCGCCCGCCGCCTGGGAAGCAGTGGCCGCGCCGGGCTCCGCTAGGCCAGAGAGTAGATGGCGTTGACGGGCGAGGTGGCCTCCGAGCTCTCGTTGCCCTCGGTCTCCTCCTTGTCCTTTTTGACCGTGTACTGGCCGATGAAGGAGCCGTCCTCGTTGAACTGGCCCTCGCCGCCCTCGCCGTAGTCCACCAGGCTGTCGTCGCTCTCCTGCTGCTTGATGGTGCCGTCCAGCGACGTCTGGCTGCCCTGCAGGGGCTTGTTGTCCTCGTCACTGGCCGGAGGGAGACAGGGAGTGAGAGCTGGCCCGGCCCGGGCCTGCCCACTCCCGGGGCGGGGAGGGGGGGACACGGGGCGGGCCTCCTGCCACGCACAGGCACGATGGGCTGCTCAGCGCCAAGAGCACTGATCCCCAGGGACCACCCAGTCCAGACAGTTCTACAGACGGGAAACGAGGGCCCGGAGGCCAAGCAGCTTCTCCAAGCGAGGGGGGAAGCTGGTGCAGAGCTGGGACAGGAGACCACACGTGACTCCTGGTCTGGGGCCCTCTCCACGGGGCTGGGCCTCTCTCTGGGCTGGGCGGGAGCAGGCAGAGGACCGTCACCCTGGCTGAGGCAGAGCCAACTGCTGGGAGACCAGGCGGATTGGGGGGTCAGGATGGGCGAGCATCTCCAAGAAGAGAGGGACTAATTTCTGCATTCCTTGGCTGACTCTTGTATGTGCCCCGACAGGGGATGGAACCCACAATCTTGGCGAATCAGGATGATGCTCTAACCAACAGAGCTACCGGCCAGGGCTGATGTGTGACTTTGGAAAGACCCTGCCCTTGACAGAAAGCCGGGGTCTGAGCCTTAAAGAAACAAACCTCAGCCCTCCTTCCCCTTCTCAGCCCAGGTGTGTTTCTCTTTCTTTCTCTCTCTCTCTCTCTGGTTTATCTACAAACAGAAGCTGTTGCTCCAGGCTAGCAAGTGAAAGAGGCCATGAATGCAGATGAATAGGTGAGACCAGAAACACCGTTCACAGGATCCTGCAGCTCTGGAGGCCCCTCTTGTGCAGGGAGGGTGGAGGCTGGCGGTGAGAGTGGCAGCGGCCCCCCAGCAGGCGAGGCCCCCGAGTGGGCCAGCATCTGCTGGGCTCCACATCCCCTCTCCTGGCTGGGAGACTGCCCTTTAGGTTCAGAGGGTGGCTGGGTGCTGCTGGCGCCGCTTCAGAGGGGAACCGGCGCCCAGGCAGGAGGCAAAGGGACCAGCAATGAGGACCTGGGTCCCGGGAGGCGGGACCATGGCACCATCCCCTCCCCTCCCCTCCACAGATCCCAAGCCGCACTTTCCCCGCTGGCGGAGTGGCCATTATCCTGGGGAGTGCGGTCTGGCCTCTGGCAGCAGTGCTGCGCCAAGGCAGCTGTCGGGAAGGCACGAGGGACAGCGGAGGTGCTGGGTGTTAGCAGATGGAAAGCTATCAGCCCACTCTCCACTCTCCCCACCAAGCGAGGAGTGATCTCGGCTCCATTCACAGCCCCGCTGGGTTCTCTGAGGCCGGGCTGCCAGAGGGGGGCTGAGTGCGGGAAGCAGGGCTCTGGGGTTTGTGCGGGAAGCGGAGCTCACCTTTTGAGACCTAGCAGAGTTCTTAAAAATTCGAAGATCTAAACTGGTTTTATTAAGCGACTCACAAATTGGGCTGCATCCCATCTAGCAACTAGATGCTGATGACCAGGCCCCATGCCCCGCCTGCCAGGCTCTCCCTCCCCAGCGCTCTCCCCCCCAGAAACACGAGGTTGCGTCTGTGATGAGGGGATTGCAGGCGCCGAAGGAACATGTGGCCCCTGGACAGGAAAGGGGGGCCCTCTCCGGGGGGGGGGGGACGGCGGCAGGGAAGAGGACCCCGGTCTGGAAGGGACAGGCCTCTTGAAGGGAAGATGAGAGAAGCCAGAATGACGGGGGGACCCTGCTCCAGCCTCCTGCCAGCCTCCCTTCCAAGAACCCTTCGAGGGCAGGCAGACAGGGTGGGGGGGAGACAGGGGGAGCCCAGCGAGAGGTGCTCCCCCTTGCCCCGGGCCTGTGCGCCTAGAAACCCGTCTTTTCCTCTGATGCATTCATGTCAGCCCTTCTTTCCCAGTTTAGGACTCTTGGACCCATCCCAGTCGGGGCTCTAGGACGAATGCTGCAGACCTCACCCCCTCCCCGGCCAAAGCTGGGGTGTGTGTGTGCGCGCGCGCATGGGGGTGCGTGGTCCGTGCATGCATATCCAACCCCAGCGCCGGTGGGGCCGGAGTGGGTGGGGGGAGGCAGGGGTTTTGCCCACCAGCTTTGGCGGCTGGGGGAGGAGAGGTGCTTTGCAAACACGTTCTCCCGGCACAGGCTGCCCGGTCCGGTGTCTGAGGGCCTCACCCTCCTCGGCGGCTACACCGAGGGTCTGGGGGAGAGGGAGCCCCACAGCCTGGGCACAGCCTATGGAGGAGTGGGGCCCCGCCAGGGTCCTGAGGACCGTCGGGAGGGGCCTCTCCTGCCTGCCCCCTGGGGAGGCTCACGGGGATGTTGGGTATTGGATGTCCGTAAGCCGCCAGACAGGCTCCGGTGTGGGCAGGGACTCCGCTGCCCATTGATCTGCTCCGCTTGCCAGGCTGCTGACGGGCAGAGCGGCGGAGGCCCAGGAAGGGAGAAGGAGGTCAGAAGAGGACAGGGATGACCTGGCCCCCGAGAGGGACTGGCTGCGGTGGGGAAGGCGGGCTCTGATGAGAGCGTGTCCTCACGCCCCACCACACACTGTTCCTCCACTCAAAACACACCTGCCGTCAGAACAGGCAGATTGCCACTCTGCTAGGCCAGATACGAAGGCCCGTCCAGACCTGAGGAGGAGCCGGGGATAGGACAAAGGCCGTAGCAGGACGCTGGGCCCCTGGCCTCCCAGCTCTGTCTCTAGCTCACTAAGTGGTGAATGCGAGAGTCTGCCCTCCCCCCCCCCCCCCCCCCCAGCCTTCTCACCGGGACAGTCACTGGGCCAGATGCTCTCGGAGGCCTAGTTCAGCCTCCAGCCCAGAGATATTGTTCAAGTTCATGAGGAAAAGGCCTAGGACACCCCGCCCCACTACCACCCATGCCCTTCACCCCTCACCTAGCCCACCCTTCAGGACAATCCAGCTTCCCCGCGGCATTATCTTCAGGGTTGGAATGGGGTGTGGGCAGCGAGGGAGCCGAGAGCCCAGCTCACTGCATAGCACAGAGGACCCAGGTCTTGTTTGCAGGGTACAAAGCTGGGGACACGTGTAAAGAGCCCGATGGACCTTAGCTGGACAGCTGAACGATAAGGGGCCGTGCATGCATGTCGGGCAGTGTGGGGCAGCCTCGTTCGGCACAATCAGGACGAGCAGGTGCTGCCGGGGACAGAGGCGACCGCCCAATGGGCGATGGGGGAGGACCTCAGTCCAGTGGCCGTCAGCCAAGCCCCGCTGCTGAGGGGAGGGCCCTGCTCAGGGCAGCGAGGACAGCCACCGGACAGGGGGCACTGCGCGCCTACAGGAGCCAAGGAGACCGCCTACCTGTAGTCGAATGAGCCATCCTCTTCTTTGGGGTCTTCGGGGCCAAGGGGAACATCCTTCTTTTCTCGCACTTGGTCAGTAAGAGAAGCAAAGACACAGACATGAGGACCGAGTGTGTCTCTCTCCGCGGGGTCCTGACCACCGAGCCAGGAGACACCACCTTGGGGTTCATTCTCCCTTTCAACAGGGCGCAGCAATGCCTCCTTGTCCTTGCTTCCACATTGAATCAGCTGCCAAGTTGATTCTGTCTCCTCCCTCCCCCTACCCCCCAGGGCAGTGGTCTGCAAACTCATTAGTCCACAGAGCCAAATATCAACAGCACAACGATTGAAATTTCTTTTGAGAGCCAAATTTTTCAAACTTAAACTTCTTCTAATGCCATTTCTTCAAAACAGACTCGCCCAGGCCATGGTATTTTGTGGAAGAGCCACGCTCAAGGGGCCAAAGAGACGCATGTCGCTCTCGAGCTGCGGTTTGCTGACCACTGCCCCAGGGGCTTCCTTACATCTCCACCCACAACTAAATGCTCCTCTACATCTCTCCCTGAGGTCTTCCCTAAACACCAAATGGGTGAAGTTCTCTCTTTGGCACCTTCCTTACTCTGTGTTATAGTTGTGTGTGTGTTTCTTGCGCCGGTGACAGATGCCAGTTCTGTCCCTGAGGGTGGGCCACCGTGTGCTTCTCCAAAGCTCTGCCCCATGCTGTGGCCTCAGGTGTTTGCATGGCTCCCTCCCCCCATCTCTGCGATTTGGAAACATCCACCAAGGCCCTGTGTTGTGTTGTGCTCCTCCTTCTGTGCCCGCTGACGTGTCCTTGAGGAGATGATTTCCTTCTAGAATCCTTAGCACCCAGCACAGAACCTGGCACCCAGCAGGTCATGAAGGAATGGCTCTTTATGTATCCTTTTTGGGGTGTAAAGAAGGACAATCACCCCCATTTTAGGGGAGGAAAAGGGGCGTTGAGAGGTGAAGAACATATCACGTAACAAATTGGCAACGAACTGAGTCTAGAGTGCTGGTGCCCTCAGCTTTCTACGGGGGCCCCTTTCTCATGGTGTCCACCTGAGGAGTTCTTAGGGGTCCAGTTCCATTAGGAACAGGGATGTGAACTCAGTGAGGCCGCCCACCTCCCTAACTCTGGCTTCCTCTCTTACAGAAGAGAAACAGTCCCAACACAGCACAACAGCGTGACAGAAACATCCTTCACCGGAACACGAATGAGGATCTCCTGCCCTGCCTCACTTCAAGGGGAGGCACAACTCTTCGGAGTCCTGGGGTCCGCGGGTAAGGGGGCAGGGGAAGGAGGAAGTGCTGCTCTCTGAGTGTGGGTGGGTCCTGGAGGAGGATGTGTTCTCCGGGATGGAGACAAGCAGGCACTGGGAGCACGGGGTGTGTGTGGCCACCGGGACTACGGGGGCAAGGGACAGTTTCGCTCTGCAACCGGGCAGGGCTTTTACCCTCAGGTCATCTGTTACCCTGACTCCTGTCACTCGGCCCAGTCCATCGAGGACAGAGGGCTGTCCTGCCCATTTGAAAGCAGTATTTCCAGAAACAAGAATGCCAGAGGTCCTTGCCCTTGACCTTGGTTTGTCTGGGCTGCAGGATCTTGAGGCCCACAGAAGAGAAATGCCCCTTTGGACTCTAGGGAAGCCCAAAGCCCTTGAAGGGCCAGGAGGGACCCTGCCAGTGCGTGCTGCCCCTCAGCCTCTGCCTGCTCCTCACGTGGGAGCTGCTGTCCTCTTAGGGCGTCTGCCATGGTGTCCTCACCACGCCGAGAGCCCGACGCTGCAGCCTCTCTCCTGGCTATGCTGCTTCTGTCCTGACCCTCCTCGCTACACTCTCCCTCACGATTAGAGCATATACCTCTCTTCCTTCTTCTTAGACACGGGGTTCTAATGAGATTCAGTCTGAAAAAAGCCTATTTACTGAGCAGATGGATGGATGGTGAGTCAAGGGAAGGAGGGTCATGCTTAGCAGAGACCAGCGCTCCTCCCGTGCCCTTTCTGGAGCTGCCTGAACGGCTCCATCCGCCCAACTCAAGCAACTTAATTAACTCAAGAGCTTTCCGGCAGGTCTGAGATGCACAGAACAGGCAAGAGGATTGTTTCTTGGCTAGCGTTAGGCTCACTGAGAACAGAGTTCCCCCCTCCCCCCCACCCCGATTTGGCAGGGGACCTGGTGACTCACAGGGAAGCTTGCTGGCCAGGCCCCAAGCCCCCTCCTCTGGCACATCCTACCTGGGTACTTGCCGCCACGGCTCCTCTTGATGAAACAGACGATGAGCAGGATCAGCACCAGGAGGGCTATGGCGCACATGAGCCCGATGAACCAGCCCTGGGTGGAGATGTCGGCCCGGTTGTTGGTGTAAGCTGTGGGGAGGCCAGAGGCAAACACGTGAAGGGTTTTGCATGGGCGAGGGTGAGGAGGGAGAGCTGAGGAAAGCACTTCAGCTATTTCCCGTCGGTGTCATTCCTAGAGCCTCATGCTACCATCTAGCAGCCCTCCGGCCCGAACTATGCGATACAGAGAAAAAGAAAAAATAATTAAGGAGCCAAAAGGTTGGAAAAGAAGCCGAGGAAGGGGGGGGGGGAGGGAGCAGAAGAAGCAGAAGGCGAGCAGGCCCTTTAGGAAGGAAGGTTTCCTAAGGGCGAGGCATGGCCACAGTCTGGCGGGGGCTGAGGGAAGGCCAGGGTTAGGGCCAGGCAGGCCACAGAGGAACAATTCCCATGAGTGAGCCTGGGGGAGGAAACGAAGCCTGGGTGCCAGCCATCGGAACACAGGCCCGGAGCAGCGGGTCGGGCAGGGTGTAGTGCCAGGACACCCTTGCTTTCTCACGTCTCCCCAACTGCGTGTGCCCTGACAGCACAGACCGCCCTGCGTCGGTACCCCGGATGGCTGGCGGCAAGGTTGGGGCCATGCGTTCAGCGCACTCCAAACCACTTCCACACGTGAAGACCGCCCCCCACCTCCCTAGCTGTGACTTGCCCCCTGCCTTCCCTTGTGACAGGGAGTCTCCCCCTGACCCTGCCTGGAATACGGAGACCTGTCTGCAGGTGGAAAGACTTGTGTGTGGTTGGAGGCCCATGTGGGTGATAGGCGTTGAGGCATGTGATGGTGTCCCGAGGGCCCAATGGCTGCGGCTAGGAGGGGGTGCGGGCTGGGTAGGAGCCACCGGCCATTCTCCTTTCTATGGAATGGAGAGCAAAAGCGACCCCTCTTGAGATGCAGCCTACATGGAAACCAAGATGCAGAGGAGAGGAAGGATCTGAGAGCCCGTGGAGTCAAGAGCCCAGGCTCGGGGCCTCCTGGGGAGGAGCTCAGGGAGCAGGGAGAGGGCTCCAAAGCGCTGTTCTGTGCAGCAGGCATCTGGACGCAATCACACCCTTTCCTCCTCTAGGGCTGAGAACTGTCTTCTCAGCACTGTGCCAAGGACGTTGTGCCAAGAGGGGCTCAATCAATGGTGAAGACCTATAATCGACTGCTGCCATGCCCTCTGAGCCCTGGCTGCCCGGGGGAGAAGCAAGATGAGTTCCATCGAACATGGCTCATTACCCTGACCCATACACACTGTGGGGGAAACTCCCATCCCTGCTTCCACTCCTGTTCCTACAGACCAACCCCATAGTGTCAGAGAGACCTTCCCCTTGTCCCCATAGGACCGAATCACTTCCTGCTTAGCCTCCAATACGTCTCATTCTTGGGGAAAAGTCCCATTCCTTATCCAGGCCCATCAGGTCCCATCCAGCTGGCCCTGGCCACCTCTCTAGTCCTAGTTCCTACCACGCTCTCCTCACTCTATACTCCAGCCACACCGGGTGCTCTCATTCCTGCCCAGGGCCTTTGCTCTGTCTTCAGAGCGATCTGTGCCAAAGTCATCTTCTCAGAAAGGCCTCCCTGAACCTTCCAGCTAAAGCAAGTCCCTCCGCCTGACCCAGGCACGCGGAGCATTCTAACTTATCTTCTTCGTAGCACTTATAACCGTTTGATAGTCACACACAAATCCCTCTTATCAGAAGGAGTTATGTTCCAAGATCCTCAGTGGATGCCCGAAACGATGGATAGAACCAAACCCTATGGTTTTTCCTATCTATACATAACCTACGATAAAGCTTAATTTATAAATTATATACAAGACATTGATAACAATAAATAGGACAATTATAACATACTGTAATAAAAGTTATGTGAATGTGGTCTCTCTCAAAGGATCTTACTGTACTGCACTCACCTTTTTCGTGATGGTGTGAGATGATAAATGCCTCCTTGAGATGGAGGGGAATGGAGTAGGCATCGTGACTTAACATTAGGCTCTACTGACCTTCTGACAACATGTCAGGAGGAGGATCATCTACTTTGGGCGATCCTGGAGCATCGAGCCACGATGCTGTGGATGGTGGGATGTCAGGAGCAGGTGTTGCCGATGGTTGGGGCAATTTAATATTCCAGATTGCAGTTGACCTCAGATAAGGGGGACTACTATAGTACCACCACTCACAGTTTTCACTTGTAAGCACTTCCCGTGGGCTAAGCTCTAAGTACTTTCCCAGATACTCTCTGCTATAACCCTCACAACCACTCCATAAAGTGAGTTTTCATTATTATCCCCACTTTATAGGTGAGGACTGAGGCCCTGGGGTTAGTGATTTACTCAAGATCAGGAAGCTAGTAAGTGGTACAGTTGAGAAGGGACCCCAGTCTGTGCTCTTTCCCGCTCTAGTCCTTCTACCCAGAAGGTAAGCTCCTTGCAGGAGGGACTGTCAGGTTCAGTGCTGTCTCCCCAGTGCTAGGACAGAGTCTTACACATAGGAGGCATGCGATTTACCACCCACCTCTACTTCCTTCCCTCCATTCAACCCACTCACCCTCTCTGGGCCTGATGGGGCCTCTGCTAACCTTCAACTCCTCTATCCTTTTTCACCCATTCCTGCACCAACTCAATTCCAGATGTGGGTCTCCTTGGCCATTTCTGCATTTTTCTGCTCCTGCCATGCACCCTGCTGGAGGAAGAGGCACCAACCCCATCGCAGATTCACTGTGTCATGCTTTAATGGGGCCTTCTCTGCTGCATGGCAATCCCTTTACTATCTCCCACTGCACCTCCCAAACTGTTCCCCTGACATCACCCCCCAACCCGGCCAGACCCCACTTACTCCACCCTGGAGGCCGGTGAAATCTCCCAGCCGTCCCTGCTCCTGTGTCAGACAGAGCTTTCTCTCTTTCCTCTGAAGCTACGCCCCCCCTCAGCTGTGGGACCCACACCTCACTTCCTTGGCAGCTCAATCCTGAAAGGATTGCTGAAATCCCTGACATTTTCAATTTCCTCTTCTTTGCAAGCTCTCTCTCCTCCCTCCTGCTACCAGTAAGTAAGTTGAAGCTTCCTGTATCTTAAAATAAAAAAACCCGAGGAACCTGCCAAGTCTTTCAGCCAATGCACTGCCCTTTTATAGGTAAACTCAATCTTCCTTTGTCTCCAGTTTCTGCCAACCATCCAACTTCAAGTCCCTCCATGCTCGGTGCTTCATTTGCCCCCGTGGAGTGGCTCTTTCCCAAACCCACCTCGGCATCCTTGACTCGTACCTTCACTGGCAATCCTTCTATTCATCTCTCATTGGCCCTCCAGCCAGTTCCACCCCATAAGCCCAGCACTTCCTCCTAAGAGCTCCTTGAATGGTCCATCTGCTTGAAATTCAGCGTGTCTCCTGCCCTCCCTGCTCCTTGCTTCTGCCAGTGGCTTCACCATTCTCCCTGTCTCTACAGGCTATCGTTTCTCCCGCCAAACTGCCTCTCATATTCCCCTCTCTGCTCCATTCCAGAGGGTCCCCTCACCCTCTGCCTGTCAGATCCTGAGGATCTGATGACCATTATGTTGTATGTTCCTAGGACACTCGCATGAGGCCTGGCCTTCCAAGTGCTCCGGTCTTCCCTCTCTGCATCTTTCCCACCCTGCCCAAGAGCATCTGCACTGCCATCCCTCTTGCTCTCCTTTATTCTACCCTCCTTCCGGAATCTCCCCTTCTTCCAGCTAACACCAGTCTCTGAACTCCATAAATACTTCAGACAACATAACATTTGATTGCCCTATTTCCTGGGTCCTGCTTTCCAAGGATACTATGAAAAGTTTGGGAGCAGGGGGGTTCTTTGAGCTCCCTGGTACTTAGCATGATGTTGATCACATAACAAGTAGTCAGTGACTACTTATTGATTAATGACCAATTTAACCCTAATATGATATGATGAACGGCTTTCGTTTCTGCCCCGATACCGCCAGGGGTCACAGGGATATTGGCTGGACCGAGAGCCACACCTGGGCGCTGGGATGAAGGAATCACGTTCGCCTGCGTTTGGATGAGGTCCCCACCTGCTGCAGAGAAGCTGGTCTGCATGTCTGCAGTGGCCTGTTCGCTCCACCATCGTCTTGATGCTTGTTTGGATACAAGCTGAGAGCTGTCTCTACAAGACCCCCTTCCCCTGGGGGAGAAAGTCACCATTCCAGGGCACGTGGTCACAGGGGCAAGGTGGAAAGCAAATGCAACTTTTCGTTCCTGACTTCACCTTGCAAAGCTCAAATGTTACCTCTAGTCCTTATGAAAACGGCCAAAGAACTTTCTAGGAAGTTTGGACACAGAAGGCTGTTCAAAACTAAGTGGGTTTTGTAACTGTGTGTGGTGATGGGTGTTCAATTAAACATTGCGGTAGTCATTATACAATATGTACATGTAACAGATCATTAGGTCGTACACCGAAAACTAAGTAATCAATGTTATGTACCGATGGTGCCTCCATTAGAGAAAACAAACCCAAGCCAAGTGGGATCTGGGGTGAGGTGGGCTTCACCCGGCCAACACAGGCCCCAGTGCCCCTTACCGTGGACCAGAGACCACAGGCTGTGTCTCCCACACCACACCCTGCAACCCCACTCAGAACGAGCAGGTCAGATGCAAGGTAGACCATTCCCATGACTCCTAATGGACTGGGAGGAGTTTTGTTTGGCCACGGGAGAGAGGGCAGCCACTCAAGGACGGCAGGAGAATTGGGTTTCAGAAATAAGGATAGATGAATAAACATAACAGGATGGACTGTCTTCAAATGCAATTTGGCTTGGCTGCTTTCACGGAAGCATCGGTTTACACCTCTGCATTCCCACCTCGTCCTGCCCTGGGTCTCTCCCAAACACAGCAGAGATGAGGCAGACTACAGTTAGAGCCCCTATGTCCCTCCTTCCCCGACATCGGCGGTGGACACTGTCTGTCCTGATGACCCAGCATCAGCATCCACCACGCTGCTGCCTCACCCCATGCCCGCCCCTCCCACTCCCCATGATGGAAGAGCTGACTGGCCTCTTAGAGTCCAGCGCTGTGTGTCGTAGGCCCTCAGGCCTCTTTGGCTTCAAGAGCTCCAAGGAGATGGCTGACGTCCCATGTGGGATCCTGTGGTGAGGCTCAGGGAGCCTGCCACACCCCTGTGGTCTCCCTCCACCTCCTTCCGGAACCACCAGAGCATGTTTGAATCTGTGGACTAAACTGATGGCCTGTGGTTGCCTAAGTGACCCGTGGTCAGGTCCAGAGCCGCTCACAAACTGTCGCTTTGATGAGACACGGGCGCCGAGGGGACTGTGTGGACGGGGCTCTGGAATCCACCCACAGGAAACGCTGTGTTTTCGAAGGACCTGCACACACTCACAGGCACACGTGAACTTCAGAAAGTGACGGTATTTTCCCCCCATGTAATTTCCACATAGCGGCTCCCAGCCGGCCAGGGAGGCATGTGAGCACTCTGCTCGGAGCTAGGGTCCTGCATTGCCGACTCCAGCTAAAAGGGGGCCACAGGGGGACATGTAGGTGCCGAGTTTCTCACTCGCTCTGAAAGCAAGCTATTGGGACCATGAAAGGAGAAACGAACATCTGAGTCAATGCTCAGAAGTGGATTATCAATCATCTTTTTTTTTTTCCCTGTCCTATGAGTTTAATACCCCCAAGCAGACTGGGACACCCCTGAGGACAGGGCCTGGTCCTTTTCCCCGGCTCTCCCCACAGCACGGAGAGCCCCCCTCTGAAGCAGGCTGCGCAGGTGCCTGCAGCATCCCCAGGACAGAACCCGGTCCTCGAGTCTCATCTTTGCTTCCTGCCTCTGAGCGGGACTCCATTTCATAATGAAGCCACATCAATGCCTGCACTGGTGGGCAACAGCTTGGGACCCCGACTGGGCCAGCCAGAGTCCAGCCACCTGCTCCGCTGGTCAACTGTCCAGTTCCCTGGTCTGTCTCCAGGACAGCGTGGCCGCTCACAGACATCCTGCCTGAGTTGGCCTGGCTAGCTTCAAGCGGACAGCTGGACTCTCAGACTCCCTAGATTTTTAAAAATATATATATATTTCCATTGATTTGAGAGAGAGAGACAGAGACAGAGACAGACATTGATGTGAGAGAGAAACATCAATTGGTTGTCTCTCATATGCACCCAAACCGGGGACTGAACCCACAACTTGAGTATATGCTCTGACTGGGAATCGAACCGTCAACCTTCTGGTGCTGGGATGATGCTCAACCAACGGAGCCGCATGGGCCAGGATGACTCCCTGAGTCTGGGTGGCACAGACATATTGCAGGACAGGCGGAGACACAGGGAGGATAGCAGGACACCCAGACCAGGAGGCACCGGGCTGGAAAGGGTGGAGCCAGACACTGATACAGATCGGCAGTGACCCACAGACGCAAGCTGCCAGGAACAGCCGCGCCAGCCGGGCCCGGGAAGAGTAATGAATATTTAAGTCAACGTACAGAGTTCATATAAATCATCGTGGCATCTTTTCCCCTGTCCTCGTGTCTACTAACCTGCATCTGATTAGGGCATCCCTTTGGGGCAGAGACGGGTCCTTTCATCTCTGTCTCCCCACCCCCTTACTCCCTGCCCCAGCAGGGCTTAGCATACCCCCTGCCCGCCTGATTTTAAAGATATACGCAGACAAGCACGTGCCCTCATGACTCCAGACTGCAGCTACCTGCCTCGCAGAGATGTTTGAGCCGCCGGCCTGCTCATGGGCCCAATAAAGACACTTCTCCACCCCCCGGATGGCGCCCCTTTACAGCCAGGAGGATCCGAATCCTGGGAAGCGTCTTCCCCGCCCTCAGCAGGACAAACGGCCACTTTTAAGCCACAACAAACTTAGGACCAAAATTAAACCCAAACGAACCCAGACAACCTGGGTCACCAAACACATTTTGGAATTTTTAACAGCAGATGACAGTGGCAAGGCGGTCACACACACGGGGAGCCTTGGTTTGGTTCTTGGAGAGATTTCTGGGCCAAGAAGCAAACCCGTGCCCACGGGACAGGGTCTAGCCCACTCCAGCAGCCCCGCCCCCACCACAGAGACCAAATGTGCACATCCTCCCCCAAGCCATTTGGTTTGGAGCCCAGGGAGACATGGGTGGCGCCTCGTCCCTCAGTCTGTTTCTGGACTCGCCACGGGTCCCCCAAGGGTCAGAAGCGCGGCTGCCTCTCCACCGTGCATGCACTTGTGGCTCCCCCCGTCTTGCTGGGAGCTGCAAAGTGTAAGAGCCGAGGCACGCCATGCAAGGTGGGGGCTGGTGGGGAGGGCCTTCTTCCCGAGAGAGGAGAGGATGAGAATGAAATGCCCATGCTGGCAGGGGACGGCCGGGCCAGATCCCCTCCCTCTCACCTGTCACAAAGGTGATGATGGTACTGCTGATGCCCTCGTGGTCCCGGGAATAAACTCGCAATGTGTATGTCATCCCGGGATAGAGGTCTGTCAGCTGTACAGGCTGGGCCTGGGCCTTAACAGGGACAGTTTTTTTCGTATGGTTGCCTGGGGAACAGAAACCTCAGTCAGCCTGGGGCCAGGCATGAGGGGCTGGAGAGGCAGTGCCAGGCTCCTGCCACCTGTCGGAGGTAGGAGGCCTGGGAAGGGGCCAGGCCACCGTGCAGGCCGGGAGGTCCCCGGGCAGCTCCGACGCCAGCCTTCCACACAGCGCCGACTCCTCCATGACGGCCCTTCGGCAGGGAACCCTGTCCCCTCTCCTGGGCTTGCCTTCCTCACCACAGCCTGCACACCAAAAATAGCCGACCTACTTCTGAAGAGGGTCAGAGGGCCAGCGAGCATCTCGCCGTGTGGAGAATTCAGGCGGAGTGAGTGCCGGGTACCTGGGGTGCAGGGTGGATGTGGTGGTAGGAAACTGAGAAAACAGGGACCGAACGCGGGATCCTTTCTGTGAATGTGAATCCCCTCCGACCAGAGAAGTAAGGGTTGCTTGTTTCCCCCTCAGAGGTCTTTACGTGGCCAGCCCAGTGGGTGAGCTGGCCTACGTGCTTGAAGCACATGCCACAGAAGCCTACGTGGCGGGGTAACACCCCCTCCCAGCCCCCCAAACAGGGGCCTTCACTCGGAGGAGGCAGATCTCCTGATGGCTCTGCGGTTTAACAGGTCTGCACGTGGGCCCCCGTGGGAACACCTTGGCTCAGGCCACCAGCTCCCCGAGACTAATGACCCTGGTCTGGGTCTGACTATGGCCACTGGCATCCGTCCGAGAAAAGCACAGCTGTACCCCAAGTCTTGAACCGGGCCCACCTGTCTCATGGAGACACCCGGAAACATGGGTTCGGAGCTAAGGAGACCCATGCAGAGGGGAGGCCTCCTCGGAGGCTCTTCAGAACCCTCATCCTGGGCGGGAGGCAGATCGAGGGCCCCATTACCCAGCGCCTCCCCGGCACATGCAACCCTAGACCTCACCGATGACTGCAGAAGCCCCTTCTTTCTCCTCCGCCTGCTCCTCCCACCTCAGTGCCATCTGAGCACAGGTCAACGTCACTGTCACAACTGAGCCAGGCCTGAAGGCCCCCGGGCCGGGGGAGTTCCCAGGACCTCTGTAACGGCACCTGCGCTGCCCGCCGCCGCCGCCACCACCCGCACAGCAATGCTTACTGTCAATGTACTCAACCACAAAGTCAGTTCCGGGCCCGAGATTGTGCTTCCAGGTGATGTTGGCCCATTTACTGTTGGGGAGCACCGTGACGTTCCATATGGACTGCTCGCCGGGGGCTGAAGGGCGGGTTAGAAGAGGAGTTAGTGGTGAGGAGGGAGGCAGCGCTGGAGATGGAGAGACAAACAGACAGACAGACAGACAGACATGAGCAGCCAGGAAAGGAAAGGACAGAGTCAGAGTGGCTGTGCACAGGGCCTGACTGGGCTCTGAGCCGCAGCCTGGGTGGCCAGGCCTGAGGACGCCATCCAGGTACGAGCAGGTGCAGTCGGAAGGACCCATATGTAAGGAGGGCTGGACACTGTCTGTGTGCACATAGAGGGGGCAGCTCACTCCCTTTTCACCGCCGTGGATGTGAGCGGTGCAGGGAAAGGGGCCAGGAAAATGCATGTTGGCTTGAGTGCAGACAGAGGGTTAGAAGGGTGCCCACCTCTTTCCCTCCAGCTCTGATGCTCTACAGGTAGGAGAAAGGGTATCTTTCAAAGTCACTCAAGGGTTATGGTGAGATTTGCAGGAAGGGCAGGACCAAGAATGGGAAAACCTTCCCGGGCTCCTAAAACAGGAGGAGAGTGGGAACCAGACAGGTGACTCTGGTCTGAGGAGCCCTCTGGCATCATGTTGACTCAGGGGAGCTTGGGGTCTCAAGTAGAGATTGTCTGAACCCTTCCTCTTCTCTCGTGGGCAAGGTGGGACCAAGAAAAGATCACTCCTTCTTCACACCCAACCCGCAGTGGTCCAGGCACCAGAAGAATCCTGTTCTGTGGGTTTCTCAGCACCACAGTCGCGGAAGCTCGGTCTCCATGCAACACAGAGACATTAATTATCCAGTTCCTGTGAGCTACTTTATCAAAGCCATCGTGCTGTCTGAACCCAGAGCCTGTGGACAGGAGAAGGATGCTAATCTTCACGCGTAATCATTTTTTTTCAAGAGTCCCAGCAGCGTGATTACCCCATTTCCGAGCAAAGATTTAACGGTGGAGGAACTGGCATGAGGCCTTGTAATTTCAAAGACTTTACAACCATGGCCGCTGTATGTTTTATTCGCATGCAGGGGGGCCCTGTCACCAGCTCGCTCGTCAAAAGTAAATGCATAGAGCACATGGGTGATGCATTTATTCATTATCCGTGGGACACGTGACTGAGTCTGCAGGGCTGGGACGTGATAAAAGGTCTGGTCGGCACTTCAAAGAAGTGCCTTCTCCGCTACAAGCTTGTCAGCCGGCGGCTGCCCCCGGTGAACAGGATTCACGTCAGGTGAGAGACCAGGAAAGAGATTTCACTGATGGCCCCACTGGGCATTCTCCATGGGGGGAGGGCAGAAGGAAGGCCACTTTACTTACCATATTTGCCGGCGTATAAGACGACTTTTTGGCCCTGAAAAATATGCCTCCAAGTGGGGGGTAGTCTTATACGGCGAGTATATAACAAACTCTGTATTTTTTAGTGGAAATGTTAGGGGGTCGTCTTATACGCCCAGTCTCTTATACGCTGGCAAATACGTATTTTTCAGGGCCAAAAAATCGTCTTATACGCCGGCAAATACGGTATCTTCCAGATGATTCCTTCGTACTGGCTGCTTTAGGCCACCCCGACCCCAGCTCCGTGGAATCTCGTGGCTCTTGCTAGTGGGAATGAATTATGATTAGGGGACTTGAATTTCCTCCTCCTCAACCCCGGGCCCCGGAAATAGCCAGAGAATTGGGTTTAACAGTTTGGCCACCGATACAAACAGTGACTCAAACCTCACTGCCTTAAAGGTCAATTAGACTGGAGCCCTCATGGAGGAGGTCAAGGGATGGGAAACCAACACAGTGTAGAGGCGGGAGCTAGCGAAAGGCATGGCCATAGAGAGAGAGCAAGATGGCGACCTCCGGAGAACTGAAAAGCTCAGAGAGAAAGACCAAGAAGGAGAGCCATCCATTGCTAATGAAACAAGAAGGTCCAGGAGGTGGAGCATGGATTGTTCTGCTGGCGCCTGGAATGTGAGAATGAGGGAGAATCCCTTGAAATCTAAAGGAGACGATACCAAGCCCCATTTTGTCCTGAAAAAAACGTAAGCGCCTGGTCCTAAGATGAAAGACTTGATAAGGATGAGAATTTATTTTACAAATCCTGGGTATCCGAGCCATTCTGCTGCATTTAGGAAGTGAGGGCGCTTGAGGGCTGTCCCCAAGCTCCAAGGATAAGATGGGGGCATGGCCAGGCCCTCCGCAGCGCCCCTGGCAGTTAGAAGTCGGGCAGGAGGAGGCCTGTGTGGCAGCAAGGCCAACCCTCCCAGAGGCGAGGTTCTGCTGGCCAATGAGACCCACTCCCCTTCCTCATCCTTCTCTATCGATTCTGTGAACACAAAGCTTCCAAGTGGGACACGAAGCCCCGTTTTCCTGCAAAAGACACCTCACCGTGGGGCCCCAAAGGATATCCGTCACCAAACGCTGCTGGCGGCTTCGAACAGCCTAGCAGGTTTCTCCTCAGCCAACTACTTCCTAACGTGTATGTATGCTGTTTACGTTCTGGGTCCTGCGCCTTTAACGCAAGTCAGCGTTTTCAAGGTCCGGGGGGCACGTCAGCTACGAACCACCTGCCTCCCCTTACAGTTCACATGGCTCCGTGTGACTGAATTAAAGAAAACCCACGTGGGCGAGGCCCCCAGCTCACGCCAGGAGAAGTGGGCAAGGAGGGAGGCAGGCCTCCGCAGGGGAAGGGACCTGCCCGGGAAACAGCTGCTGGGAGGGGTCTGGGTGCTTCCCGCCAGCCCTCCGGTGGGTGGCATCACATGACCTTACAGTGGCCCAAGGGCTCTGCCAGCTAGAGGGCCCCCCCCCCCCTCCGTGGTAAGAAGAGCGTTTGATGCTCGGCTCTTAGCAATATTGCCGGACTCCCAAGGGCTCTCCTCGTGTGGGAAGAACAGAGCTGCCGGCCTGGCTCTGTGATGCGGGAACAGCACGTATCCGGGCCCAGCAGGCCAGCCTGGGATCGATCCTTTCCGGGCCCCCTGGAGAGGCTGTCTCCCCCCGCCCTCCCCCTCACCCCCCATAGATGCCTGTGGAGGCACGGGGAGTGTGAGTGGGAAGCAGAGCACCTTGCGGCAGCACCGTTTCCTGGAAGCTCTGACGCTTTAGGAGGAGGGCGTGTCAGTGTGGCCTGGGGGTCGAGGGGCCGGGGAGGGGCAGGGCTGTGGGAACAGCTCCCTGGCATGGCCAGCCACTGCCCGCTCCTTGGCCCTCCCTGCGGCAAGGCCGGCTGTGACGTGGCCAGGGCAGGGAGCCTTCTTAGGACAGCTGTCCAGGGCCAGGCCCCTGTCCTTCCCCACACTGCCCCCTCCTGGAGCGGCTCAGCCCTGCGCTGACTGCTTGGCACACGGTTGGAGGGACCCCAACCATTTGGGACCCGGGGGTCCTGCCTGAGGAGTGTGGCCCTCTGTTCAAGGACAGGGGTCACTCGGCTACCAGGCTGACAATCCAGTCGTGCGTGTTTTCCCAGTAGAACCAAAGGGAGGCGCTGGCCACCACGTCCCAGACCCCGCCTGTCCGGCAAGCCTGTGGGCGGAGGAACGGGAGCGTGGACAATGGGCAGTACCGGATTCGGGTGTCTTAATCCCGGTGGTGGGAGGACTCTCCATGGTGGCGGCGGCAGTGGTGGTGGTGGTGGTTGTGGCGACGGTGGTGGCCATGGTGGTAGGTGCGACGGTTGGGATGATGGGGGCTGTTGTGGCTTCGGTGGCGGCGGCGGCGGCAGTGGCAGTAGCATCGGTACTGCTCACGGCGCCCGTGGCGCCCACCGTGGTCGGGGGCAACGTGGGAGGAGCTGAGAGGAAAATGTAAAACAGCCGAGTCTGGTGGGTGCGGCTGTCGCCGCCCGGACACAGGGCCTCCGTGTGCGAGGCAGGCAGCCCCGCGACGGGACGGAGCTTGGGGGTCAGCGTGCGGACGGACGGGGGCACCCCGATCCCAGGACACAGCCACGTGGCAGGAAGAGAATGAAGACCTGTGCGTTTCATTTTCTTCTCCGGGGCTGTGTGGCTCAAAGCATCCAGCATGCATCCAGCCAAGGGCAGGGAAGAGGATGGGAAGGGACACGCACGAATCGCCCAGACCTCAAGGACGACGGCATGGGGTCCCAGGCCAGCGCCACCCACGGCCGGCCAAGCAGCACCATGTCGACCCAGACCCGGGGCCTGGCCTTGGAGGGGGCAGACGGCTAGCTGGTTCCTGGCCCACAGGAGCACCAGGCAGCCAGCCATTCCCAACCCCTCACCCCAAATTGCCTGTCTCCCCCCCACCCACCTGCCGAGTTCCAACGCCGCCAGAGGATACACTCCGGCCTCGCCCCATCTCCGCTCGTGGTTGACCCTCCCGGCCTCGCCCCCCTCCTCCGCCAGTGACTGTCCCCCCTGCAGTGACCCCATCCCACCCTGGACGGCAAGAACTGCCTTTCTCTCTAGGACGTTTGGGGTCCAGGCACCCCAAGTCCTTTCCTCCTGCCTTAGAACAAGAGAGAGGGCACGGCTGGAAGCACCTCCTCCCAGCCCACAGCAGACACAAATGGAATCGCAAGCGAGATACATGCCGTGCCTTCTTTTTTTTTTTTTGCACAAGTCGTCAGGGGCTTTCCATCTGGGCTAACTCGTGCTCTCACCTTCCAGCCAAAGCTAACCTTCCCCGGAGGCCGGCCCTTGGGGCTCAGTCTATGTGTGCCCACATTTCCGAAAGCCCCCTCTCTCTCTACGAAGGGTCCTGGAAGCTAACAGAGGTCTGCCCTTCTGCCCTGTAGGTCCCATCCGGCTATGGCTGGAGGGTCTGAGAAGACGGATGGGGCAAGTCAGAGACAGAGCCACACCGGGCTCCATCTCAGTGGCCTGATCGCAGTCCCCCTGCAGTGTGGATGCTCATGGGGCCGGGGCGGGTGTTAAGACATTAGTAGTTAGCTCTAACTCCCAAAGAACAGAGGTCCTCCTGCCGCAGATCTCCATACGACCCCCACCCTGAAAAGGGGGCCAGGCCTGGGAGAGAGCCAGAAAGAAACCACCCAGAGCGCTTTCCTCCGGCGAGAAGAGAGACCCTAAGCTTTCTCAGCAAGAGCCCTCCCGCGCCCTGGGCCTCCAATGTCACCAGTGCCCCACAGAGGAGGGACTGTTCCCGAATCCCTCGGCACTCCCCCATTTGTAGCACCACAGGCATTGCCGGGCCCCGAGGGCGCGGACCACAGAAGCCACGCTGGGCAGCTGATCCTAACACATTCCGGGGATTCCTGGGCAGAGGCCAGGCTGGCGGAGGGATGCCCCTCAAGCCCCATTCAACCCACAGACATCGGTAAGGCGTGTGGGGGGTGGGGCTGGGGTCATCTCTCTCTCACAGGCGTTACTCAGGGACATATTCAGTGCCAGGGTAGCCCCAGGCCTGGAAGGCTCAGTGCTATAAAAGCTCAGCAGAAGGGGTTTCCTCTACCCGACCCACTCAGACAGACAGACGGACAGACAGACAGACAGACACATCCATGGAAGAGCCTGAGACCCACCAGGCAAAGGTCGGCTCTCTCCCAGGCTGGGTCCCGGCAGCTCCCATGGCCACGGCCACCCAACCAACCGCTCCTGCTGCCGGGAGGGGCCTCCAGAGGCATGGACCGCCCTGGCCTGGCCTGCTCTGATTTGGTTCCTTAAGAGTGTCTTTTCTAAACGTTTCTGGCAGACACAACATTCACAGGCCCCCCCTTTCTATAATTATTGAAAAGCTGCCATTAAAAACACACCTTACACGACTCCCTTTTAACTTAAACCATCCCACTCTGTGTGGCTCAGCGACCCGGGCCTGCCTGCCCACGCACAGCGGCGTCACACTTCCCACGCTCCCCGCACTCTCACGGGCCCCTTGGTCCTCGTGCCAAGCAGAGTACACACGCGCTCACCCCCACACAGCCAGGCTCACGCACGCGACCCTGTGTGCCCCCGCGAGCGGCCCTGCTGGCCAGAGACAAGAATGACAAAGGGCTTGAGGATGCTCCCGCAGGGGCCTGCCCCTCCCTCCGATGGGCCCTTTGCCAGGAGGGACGGAAAGGAAGTGACTCTGTCTGATGATGGCTACCTGGTTGCCTTTCCTGGGCTCAGTGGCAACCGTCTCAGGGGTCAGTGAGCGGGGACCCCGAGGGGCGTGGGGGGAAAGGAATGATGCGTTTCCCAGGCATCGTGGGAGTCACCTTGGCGGTTGCAACCGTAGCTGTCTGAGGTCACAGCTGGCAAATGAGCACTCTGACCACCCACTAGCTGTGTCTCCGCTCCCGTGGCTGGACAGGCCGGAGAGACAGGAAGCGCAGAGGTAAGGAGGGGCTCTGAGGGAAGGGCCGGGGGGTCAGGTGAGTGAGTTTAGAGGAGTGACAGAGGGTCAGGTGATGAGTTTAGAGGAGGACAGAGGGTCAGGTGAGTGAGTTTGGAGGTGCGACAGAGGGTCAGGTGTGAGTGCCAGGTGTGAGCGAGATTAGGGGTGTGACAGAGGGTCAGGTGAGTGAGTTTGGAGGAGTGACAGAGTCAGGTGAGCGAATTTAGGGGTGTGTGCAGGGGAAAGGAGGAGGAGGGAGGAGAAGGAAGAAGAAGGAAGGTTTCCCCTGAGGAACATGTCCAGTGCTCAGGTCCACGGGGGTTCGGGTGGCGCCATGCCCTGGGGCAGGGGCGGGGCAGGGGACAGACGGGGAAATAAAGCCCAGAAGCAGGGCTTATGGACAGAGCGACCCCCAGTCTGGACAGACAAGTTGCTAGGATGTCCCCTGTGGCCACAGCAGGCGCTATGGGCCGGAGAACCACCTGGGCAGTGCTCAGTGGCGGCCACCAGCCTGGCAACTGCGAAGACGGGGGGGGGAGGGGGGGGGGGGACGGAGAACTGGGAGCCCAGGACCTCGACCTGAAGGCAGCGTCTACCTAAGGGGGAGCCTGATGCACCCAGGAGGCAGCTCAGCCGTGGCGGAAGGTTTTCCTCCAGGTTCTCCAAGCACCACGTCAAAAACTGAGCCAGGACCCCAGGCCTGTCATGGCCGCCTACCCAACAGTTACAGATCTCAGCTGCATCAGGGATGAGGACAGCAGCTTCCGGACATTTCCAGGTGGAAGGTTCAGTCCAAAAACGCCCACACGGTGCACGGCCCGCCTGGCCAAACCACAGATGGCCCGGACCAATGGGCAGCAGTCCCAAGGGACAGCAGGGCCGGGGGCACGCGAGGGATCATCTTCCCCGGGTGGGACACACATAGATCCGTTTGGGGGAAACCACCCAGGTTTGGGGAGGATGAGAGGAAAGGGACAGTGGGCTGGAAATCAGGTCCACGTCAGAAACGTGGACTGGGCTCCATTGCCTCGCGTACGGAAAGCAGCGAACAGCTGGAGAGCCCAGCCCGGCTCCCTACAAAGGGCAGGGCCTCTACTACCACATCTCACCGAAGCTGGAAACACACCGACTGATGGACGGAGACCCTGCATCCACTCTGCACACCAGGCGCGTGGACCTTCTCTAGACGGAAGCGCCAAGTGGGGCGTTTGGAATGACACCCATCCCCCTTGCACCTGCCACTCTGGGCAGGGGCGGCACAGGCTGGCATGGATGCCCTGTGAGCAAGGCAGACTCCCTGCCGCCAGGCCCACCTGCCTCGGGTCCCCGGGTGCCAGAATGGGGCAGATGGGCCAGGGGCTGCTTGACCAATGAGCTTCTGGCTGGTTCTCCGGGCGCCCTCCCTGCCTCAGCCTCCCTCAGCCTGCCGAAACGGGCCCAGAAGAGACTCCTCTGCAGACGTGAATCAAGAAATCAGAGCAACCCCCAGAGAACTGCAGGCGGGGAGGGGGATGGGAGCACACCGCCCCCAGATCTGGCTGACAAAACAAAGGCAAACTGAAGGAAGCAGGCTGCGCAACAGAAATAGAACCAACCTAAAAAGGGGGCGGGGGTAAAGGCGGGAAGGTGGGCAGGAAACCAAATCGGGCAAGGTGGCAGGCTCTTCCTAAACCACCCCTCAGATTCCTCACACGTTCTCGGCTCTCCCCGCTGCCCGGAGCCTGAGGCGGCTCTGGCGAGCCCTGGCCCCACATGTGAGGCCTTGTTCTGGGCCTCAGAGGCAGGGGAACGCTCCTGGGTCTCCTGCCTAGTGTCTCCACCGAGGACAGGCCTGCGCCGAAGCCCCCTCTGATGTCCCTCAAGCCCTCACAGGAGGAACTCGGTTAGCAGGTCAGCGTCTAAGCTGGGACCTGCCTGCCCAGTGCCTCCCTGGTGTGCACCAGCCTCCCAGGACAAGAGTGGAGGCTGTTCTTAACGCTGAATACTCGGAGAAGCTGGGTTGTGAAGGGTGAGGGCGCCGTCAGCCCACGGCGCCCAGAGACTCCAGATCCTGGAGCCCCTGCCTCTGCCCAAAGACACGCCCACTGGTTCTCCCTGACCAGAACCCACTGGTTCTCCCTGACCAGAACCCACGGGAGGTGGCAGAGCTGGTGCCGGGCCCCCATGCAGCATGCAAGGCCAGCATGCACAGTGTCACCCTTTCAGGGCATGCAGCCAGATCAGAGGACAGGAGGTAGCTGTGCCCACCGGGGTGCAGCATGCCTTCTCGGGGCACAGGGGCCACCTGAAGACCGTGACCCTCTCTCCAGGCTCTGAGATGTCAAGCCTCGGCAAGGGCCCAGGTGGTGCAAGGAAGCTGTCGCTCAGCTTCAGAGAAAGCTGCAGCTCCAGAGAACATGCGTGGGGCCCATGTGTGTGTGTGGGGGGGGCCCCTTCTAAGTCGGGGACCCCCTTCGCCATAGGGGGCAGATAAACAGCAAGTGGAGGGAAGAGGGTGTGTTTGACTCCGGCTGCATCCTCTACACACATCCTCCTCGACAGTCTGGCTGCCCAACCCTGAAAGGGTGAGTCTGGCGCATGCTTTCTTCCGAGCCTCTCCCTCCTCCTCCGCCTCGGCTGGCCTCCACCTGCGACACCCCCTGCCATGCCCGTTACCTCCGCGGCTGGTACGGTACCTGCGGTCGGAGTAGCTTCAGAGCACAGCGCCCAAGATGGCCAGAGAGAGGGAGGAAGGATACGAGAGGGAAGAGAAAACAGAACACAGGTGAAACCACAGGACAACAGGCAGAGGCGGCTCTGGCTCAGACCTGACCAGAGACGGTGTGGTCAGGTGCTGGCCGCTGCCCTGAGGAGGCCGGCTAGTGTTCGGGGCTCAGGTTCAACTCCAGTGGGGTCTGGTTCGTCTCCACAGAAAACTCTCCACCTGGCTTTTGGAGGCTTTTCCAGTGCACTCCGGTTCCACCTCTGCTCAAGGACCATCACCTGAGAGGTGGTGACAGGCACAGGCCACCTGGAGAGCTATGTCCCCAGGCCTTTCACTGGGAGGATGTCCTGCCCTGGCTGGCTGGCCTGGAGGCAGGAGGCTGGGTGATTCTCCCAGATGCCAGGAATTGAGGGTGCAAGGGGTACAGGAGGACACCATCCCCAGACAAAAGAATGGTCTTGGGATCTTAGCGGGGAGATACTGGATAACGCTGAGGTGGATGGGAGAAGGGGGGGGGGTATTGGCTGAGCCCTCCCACACTCCCTCCTCCTGGGAAGGGCTGGGAGTGGGGACAGACAGAGCCCCGAGGGGCGCCCCACCCCCCATCCTGCTCTGCTGCCCCGTTCTTTCCCACCAGCTGTACTTTGTGAAATCAGAAACCCAGGGGTGGACGGAGCCCTAAAAGGAATCCCTGACGTTGCTGCAAATCCCTGGCTGGAGAAGAAGGTCTTTGTCCCCCTGTCGCCGGGGGCTGTGGAACTCTCCCCGGTGGTCCCTGGGCCGGACAATGGGTCTTTATCCGAGTCCCATCCCGGGTGGGAGGTGGGGAGGAGAAGAGGTTCTCTTATGTATCTCCTTTGAGCTAAGAAAGCTGGTGACCACCTCTGGTCAGGCCCGGCCTTGGATTACAGCACCTACGGTACCACTTACCCAAAGGCCCCCGGCCCTAATAAACCACCCAATGGGGTTGGAAGGCCACAGGAGGGGAGCTTATGGTGTGACTCACTCCCGGTTTAGGAGACCAGAGAGGACCACAGAAAGGACTGCAAGCCCTTCTCCAGCTCCTGCCGTCCACCTCCGCCCGCCCTCCAACCCCCACCCCGGTGCTGGCCACTGGGAAGGGGTGCCGGGCTGCTTAGGAAGCTGAGTTGGGAGCGGAACTGCCAGCCCCAAGGACCCCACTCACACCACCTCTCCTCTGGGGCCTCCCCTTGCGGCCTCAAGGCCCCAGCCCCCACACAACCATGGCACCTGCCCCATCTGAACAAAACATTCCTCGTGATAAACTGCAACTGGACGCTCTCATGGATGTCGCCCTTCTAGACGGGGTGAGCTCCCTATCTCGTGTCCCCCACTTCTGGCACAGTGCCTCGCACCTCACCGTGTGGGGGCTCAAGAAATGGGCTTGCGGGATGGACCACTGTGCCTCTGGAGAGGCAGTGGGCTCCCCCCTTTCATACGGGATCTGCTGATATCAAAGCTTCCATAGTCACAACCCGGAAAGAGGCTCCTGGGTACTCGTCAGCGTGTGCGGGCGGGCCTGGAGCCCCCTCTAGTGGAGCTCTCTGGCAGTTCCGCTCCGGGAAGACGCCAGGACCCAGGAGATGAATCCATTTGCCCTTGGTGAAGCCAGTTTGGCAAATGGCTGCTTCCCAACCCCCCTTCCTCCTCGCGGCTCCTGACAACTCCCTCAGGTCAGGCTGCCAGGAGGGACTACATCGACTCGTGCTCCGGGCAGGGGGCTTCAGTCAGGGCTCTCTCCCCTCCCTCCTTGAACCCACGTGCCCTTGGGAGAAGAAGGGGTGTCCCCAGAGCCAGGGTGGACACTCTCAACATGCAGGCCAAGTTCAAGGTGCAGAGAGCAGACCCCGTTCCGAATGTAATAACACTCCCGTCCCTAAACAGGCGAGCAGTTTCACTGTTCCTTGGGGTTCATTAGCCTGTTTACTTCCAACACACGTTCTCTCATCTCTCTCCCGTATCCCCCGCCAGCCAGGCAATGGGGGGACCCGGGTCTGATGACAAGTCTAAGGGACCCGAGCTGTTCAGCACCCACCTACCTGCCAGCACACAAGACGGGCTCCCTGCTTCCCCGGAAGGACCTGTAGCCTCCTTTCCCCTCCATCCCAGGAGGCCGGGCAGCCAGGGAGCAAGGTCAGAGTTTTCTGGGCCCCGTCCTCCCGAGGCCCCCACAGTGCACCTACCTTCATTCGGGGACGCCGGCGACTCCTCCGTGACGGCCTCCCCAGAGCCCACCTGCGTCCTGGCACTCAGGGTGAAGCGGTAGCGGGACACGGGGTCTGCTCTCTGCACCGTGAACTTGGTCTGGTTGGGAGAGAAGTTCTCCACCATCTGCTTTCCTAGTTTGGTTCCGTTAACTGGGGAGAGACGGGCACGTGGGATTGAACTTGGGCAGGGCTGACCGCGATCAGTTACATAAGCTGCAGCTGCAAACCTTCCCGGCTCAGCTGTAAAGGATACGGTGAAACCCGCCCCTTCACCCCGTGTGAGCACCTGACGGCCCGGGGGATGGGAGATTCGGGCAAAGGCAGCGTCCAGGGCAGGGGCTCCTGTCTGCTGTTTGAGGACACACCAGGGTTGCACTTTTTTTCCTGTGATCTTGGGCTCACTGCAAAGTTACGTGGCTGATTCTAAAAGACTCCGTGTACCATCTCCAAGCCTTTTCAATGGGACAAAACTTACGGGTTTCTTTCTTTCAAACAGAACTAAGGCAAACCCATTAGAGCAAGCATGTCAAACTGGCAGCCCGAGGGCCACAGGCCTCGTGTATTTGGCTCGTGTTGGCCTTTGAGTTTGACATGCTTGCACTAGAGCGTCTACTTAATGCTTCCTTTGTAAAAAGCCTGCCCAGTGTACCTTGAAGGTACACCCCTGGTCACCCCAGGCTGGATCTGGAGCAGCACACAGCACACGGCTGGGTACTGACCCATGGCAGGCCGGTAGCTTTACTGCTAGCTTTAGCCAGGGGCCAGGTAAGTTTCTATTGAACGAGTACAAAAAATGTTTTACGTACATGTTAAAGGCACGCTTTCCAATTAAATACCCATTGCATTTTGAAGTTATTTATTACGTGTTCTTACAAGCTAATGTCCTTTTAAAGAATTACTGTGCTTGGCCACCAGCCTTAGAACAGAAAACCCGAGAATTCTCGGGAGCCCTCTGCAATGAGTTAAGATCGTTGACACAATACCCAGCCCTTAGACTCTAAGGCTTAGAGCAGTGTTTCCCAAACTTCTCTCATGATGAGAATCACCCGGTGGAGTTGTTAAACTACAGATTCCTGAATCCCAACTAAGAAGTGCTATATGTTCCCAAAAATTCTAGTTTAGCACTTCTTAGTTGGGATTCAGGAATCTGTATTTTAACAACTCCACTAGTGATTCTCATCATGAGAGAAGTTTGGGAAACACTGGCTTAGAGCATCCCACTGAGCGGCAACGTCGCTACGTTAGAGGGCAGAGGGCTTCACGTTTTTTCAGATGTAAGGACACTCCCGTCCCTGCAGGGTGACACTGAACTCCCGAGGCGAGTCCTGATGGGGTCACTCCAAGTTCTCGCCAGGCCTCCATACAGCCGCCTTCCCCTCCATAACTGACGCCTTGTTGAGTGGCCGAGGGCTGTGTGGACTCTGTGGGGGCACTGTCTACCCCAGTGGTCGGCAAACTCATTAGTCAACAGAGCCAAATACCAACAGTACAACGACTGAAATTTCTTTGGAGAGCCGAAAACCGACTTCTGCGCTTGGGCCACGAAGTTTCAATCGCACTGTACGTGCGCGCCCGCACGAGGTATTTTGTGGAAGAGCCACACTCAAGGGGCCCAAAGAGTCGCATGTGGCTCTTGAGCCGCAGTTTGTGACCACTGGTCTACCCTATCTGCTGGCCGTTCTGTTGAGGAGGAGCCCTCTTTTAGACTTGTAGGTGTTGGGACTATAGGATCCCGGGGGACTGGGGATGGACCCCTCCTTAGACCAGAAGCTCCCTACGTCTCACAGGCGACTAGATGCTCCCTGCTGGAGGGACCTGCGTTAGGAAAGCAGGGCTGAGTCTCACCGCCTCCCCCAATCCTGGGGGAACTGTTCCCCTGGCAGTGCCCTCTGTCTACACCCCAGGGCCCCTGGGGTCCTCAGGCAACGTGGTGAGCACAGGGCCCCTGACCCCCAGAGTAGCTAAGAGCAAGCAGAGCGGCACGTACAGGGCACGTATCGGAGCGAATATCCGGTCAGGATGCCGTTGGGGTGCTCCGGGTGGTCCCACTCCAGGTGGATTGTCTGCAGGTTGGGCTGCCGGACTCGGAAGCGCCTGGGGGCGCTGGGTACTTGGGGAAGGAGAAGAGAGTGGGGGAGGTGAGGGGAGCGGGAGGGGGCGGGCGGGATGAGGAAAAACAAAACAAAGCACAAGAGTGAAGGCACTGAGCGGGAGCAACCCCCATGCGAGGCAGCTGCCACGCCAGCGCCTACAGCCCATCCAGGATGGGCGCCCCCAGTTCAGGACAAGCCTGGCTCCGACCCTGTTTGAATGGGAGAAGCAAATCGAGGGTTCCTGTAGCAACCGCCGTGGACCGAGCACATTAGGCTCCGATGCTGCGGAGATACCTCCCAGAGGGGCAGAGCACGCCGCAGGCAGGGAAACGACTGTCACTGTTTCCTACGGAGGCCCGGCTGCTTGCCCTCAGACAAGGGTTCCAGCAGCAGGCCCACGCGGCTGAGCTGAGGGTGCTGGGCTCAGGGGGAGAGGAAAGAAAGCCCAGATGGTGCACGTGGATAGGTGAGGGGCAGGAGAGGTGGGGGGAGGCTGATGATCAAAACCAAGACCAGTCTGGCCAGTGTGGCTCAGTGGTTGAGTTCTGACCCGTGAACCAGGAGGTCACGGTTCGATTCCTGGTCAGGGCACATGCCCGGGTTGCAGGTTTGATCCCTGGTACAGGGTGTGCAGGAGGCAGATCAATGATTCTCTTTCATCATTGATGTTTCTCTCTCTTCCTTTCCCTGAAAATATATTTAAAATATACACACACATACACACAGGTGGAAGGAAAGACAGGAATAAAGAAAGCAAGAGGGACCCGAGCCGGTTAGCTCGGTTTGTTAGAGCGTCGTCCTGATACACCAAGGTTGTGGGTTGATCCCCAGTAGAGAACGTACAGGAATCAACAATGAAAGCATAAATAAGTGGAACAACAAATCCATGTTTCTCCTTCTCTCTCTATCTCTAAAAGTAATAGATTTAAAAGAAAAAAGCAAGAGGGAAGAACAAAGGAGCGTCGAGAGAGAGAAGGAAGAGAAGATGAAAATAACAGCTGAGAAGGGAGGGAGGAGAAACAGAAACGGGCGAAGGAAGCGCCAAGCTGACGAGAAAAGATTGGATAGGACAGGAGATGGCCTGGGGACTTGGTAGGGGTCTGCCTCCCAGGACCAGGGCAACCATGAGCCTGCAGTCGGCAGGCGCCTGTCAGCAGGGCCACTGCACCCGCGGGCCAACCACCTCAGTGAAAGCTTCTTGTTTGCAGTGGTGAGAGGCTGCTGGCTCACGGACCGATGCCTCTACGGGTCAGGGTGACTGACCGCTTCAGCCTCAGGTGGCAGGCAGCCCGGGCTCCCGCAGTGCCCCGGGCGTCCGTCTGTATGCCCGTCTGGAATCACGTCATCGGACCACACAAGCCTTCTCTTGAGGCACAACCTCATCAGGGCGGGCCAGACGGGCGACGCGGAGCTGTGTGGGGACGGCAGGAGCTGCTCAGCTCACGGATCATCAGCACCTCGAGGTCATGCCGAGGTCAAGTGGTGCTGTCCATGCCACGCCACCGCGGGGCTGCTCCATGTCCACCTGGATGTGGTGCCTCGGCCTGCCCCACCCCGAGGCGCTGCAGGCCAGACCTACCTCCTTCCGGGGTGGTGAACTCCTTGGTCTCACTGCGAGGCCCATCGCCTCTCCCATTGACCACAACCATCTCCAGCTTGTAGTTGCTGTAGGGAAAGAGGCGGGACACCACGCCCCGGAGGCGGTCCCCAGGGAAGCCGGCTTGCTGTCTCTTCTGAGACACCCACAGGCTCTTCAGTAAGCTGCTCTCCCTCCAGTAGTAGGCCTTCAGGACAGAAGCAGGCCGGTGAGGGGGCGCCAGGCGGGGCTGGGTTAGTGGTTAGTGGTGGTGGTATGGCGGCCGGTCTTCCCTCTGCTGCCACAGGCTCCGAGTCCCAAACGAGCTCCTCGGTGCCACCCAGGGCCGGGGAGGTGGCCCACAGTCCCCAACTCGTGAGCCACCGAGCCAGTCTGAACGGATGTCAAACAAGCAATTAGGGCGTTTGGCTTCAATCGCCTCTCCGGAGAAGAGGCAAGCTGGCCAGGCCCGCGCTGCTCCACCAGGAGCCTCATTTCGAAGCTGGGGACCAGGTTGCCCAGGGAGTCTGTGCCAAAACCGCAAACCGGCCAAGGGTCCAAGCGTGGCAGGCAAGCTCTGTCCTGTGCTCCGAGGCCGAGTCCCCCGAGCGGGATTAGTACGGGTTTAAGCCTGGCGGCAGGAGGAGGTGAACGACAGCGGGTTACCCCCACAAGTCTGAGAAATTATGAGAAAGGGCTGTTTTAAGCCTTTGAGGTCAAATGGTGCTGTTAATATTGTCCGAAGACCTTTAGAATCGGTGTCCACGTCAGTGACATGCCAGGCAGCCTGGTGGCAAGAGCTGGGACGGGTTGGACTATGGGAGGTGGCGGTGGCCCAGGTAAGGCTGAGAGCATGCGTGACACAAGGTCTGATTAGCAGTGGGTAGGAGGCGCCAGGTCAGGCTGCCACACCAGCGCCACCTAGGCCTCCATCGGCGAGGTAAGGAGGAAGTCCAGACTTAAGAGGGCACCCAATGGGACCTTTAGCCAGAAAAACCTTTGGGCAAGGAGGTTCAAGGTACAAGCCAACTGTTAGGGGGGAGCTCGTCCAAGTGTGAACATCATCTTGCCGGCCTTCCCCCCACTTACAAACTCATTTCCCTCCACTCTGCCCCAGATCGTCCACCAGCCAGCGCTCCACCAATGACCTCTGAGGTCACCGGACCCGTGTGAGTATCCCGTGGCTCCAGCCTCCCTCGCTTCCCAGGCCACTTTCAAACAGAGCCATTCCTAAGGAAGAGCCTTGCTTATCCCGAGTTTCCTCTCCCTTCCCCCCAACTCAGCTCACCCTTTCACAGAAGAGAGGAGACTGAGCAGAAACCGCCCCCTGGCAGGAAGACCAGAAGCCGAGAGCCGGAGGGCGCCTGTGCTGGATCACCCGGCGTGGCTGCCACCACAGGGAAGGCCTTTGCACCCTTTTAGCGGTTACACCTGTTAACCGGGTGTTAGTTGGGGCTTCCCAAAATCAGACCAGGAGAGGCAAGCAGCCAGCGGGGACCATTAGGAGCAGGCAGGGTGTAGCTCAGTGGTGCTTCCACAGAGCTTCTGTGAATGCGCATGTATCCACTCACGCCTTACAGGCATGACGTGCGATGCAACATCCATCCAAGCTACCGCCCTTCACATGATTTCCTGCTGAGCAGCCTCTCTCAGCGTTTCCGTGGCAAGACACACACACACGGGTGTGTGTGTCCATGTATACGAGTATAATTTTGAGAAGCTAACCCTAGACATCATCTTCTTGAGTCAGCTCTGGGTTCCACAGCTCCCCTGAGACCCCCTCCCAGACACCTGCTGGCCTGCACCTGCTACCCCTTGCCCTGGTTGCGGAGCGGGTGGTTAGGCGGGGCTGGGAGCTGGCTTCCTCACTCGGTACTCCCTGAGCTGGCCCTGCACCGTGTCGGAGTAGACGCGGTTCCACTGAAGGCTGATGGCTGTGCTGTTCAGGACCCGGATTTTAACGTCAGTGGGTGCAGCCCTGGGATCTGCAACGTGTTGGGACAGAGAGCAGGTTATGCGGGCACGGTCGGCCCCAGGACCCCAAGTTCCCCTCGGCTTTTCTCTGCTGCCCATACATACCCTCTACCCCGCTCTGACCCTGAGGGCAGGGGCTCTGTCTCCTCCATCAGACTGTGCTGGGAGGAGTGGGGAAGGGCTCAGAACAAAAGGGTGGCAGTCCAGCTAGGAGGGCAGGGATTTGCTACCCTCAGGTGCCAGGTAGTCTCCGTGTGCCCTCCACTGCATTCTCCGCCCTTCCCCGCCCTGCCCCATGTCCCAGGAGGCTGCCCTTCCTGCACCAACTCAGCTGGGCTCCCTTGTTCTCAGGTTTCCAGGTGGGTTTGCCCAATAGGAGGCGCCAACAGGAGATCCTGGGGCAGGAGAGGTAGCCATGCCCCTTGCCGCCTGTTGGTGGGGCTGACGGCTGACAGCGTTGCATTCTTCTGCCCAAGGCCCTGGTTCCCGTGGGTGGCCCTCGATGGCATGGTGCCTCACCCACCCCTAGCCCTCCAGGTGGTCACCACGCTGTGTGTGCTGTTTCCCCTCGAGCCCTGTGCTTACATCAGAAACAGTCCGCCTTGAGTGGCTTTGCTTCCTGCCAGGAAACATTACCGCCAGAATAGAGGCACCTTATCCGTGACTACCTGCAATGGGGGGGCCAGTCCCTCCCCCATAACTGACTCCCGCCCCCTTTCTCCGTTCTGCTGCAGAAGCGGTTCGGCCTCACCCCCTCTACTCCATCAGAGCGGAGGCCACAGAGCAGACATGCAGTGGAGACCAGGGGGCGGTCCATGAAGTTCATGACCAGATGCTGCCCACTCCATACTTGCCATCCATCCAGGAGTATCTGCCACCATGGAGATGAGGAGTGGGATGGACAGAGGGCCTGCTGACCTGCCCCCTCCCCCTATCACACACCCCCCCCCCCTCGCTTATCACCTCCAGGAAAGTGGAGCACAGGGCCCAACCCTCACTTTTTCCTGTCTCACTGTTCAAACACTGCTGGCCCGGCCCCTGACTCCAGCGTTACCCCTGTGACTCCACTCCCCCCTAAGGCTCTCCCCAGCCCCCCCCCCCTTTCAGTCACCCCATGATCTCTTCTTTGATCAGACCCAGACCCACTGGGGTACAAATCACCCTGATCTGGGGTTGGGGGTGATCCACTGCCTCTCCTGCCTCGCTCAGCTGTCTACCGAGCTGACCAGGCTGGGGACAAAGAAACTGCCACTGCTTCCACATTGGTCCCAGATCTCATTGGTTCACCCCGTGCGAGCCCCTAAGGGACTTCTCTTTTTATTCTCTTTTCAGTTCCGAGGGCCAAGGGCATCCTGGGAATGCTGGCAGGAGGCTGGTCTGGGTGGCTCTTCTGAGGCTCTGCAGACCTTCTCCATGCCTGAGGGCTGTCCCGGGAGCCGGGGGAGGAGTCTGGCTGTGGCCCTGCTTCCTGGGCGGAGCTAATGGCTCCTCGGGTGGGACACACAGTCCTGAAGTCCTTCTCGGTGCAGTGAGGACTGGCTATAGGCAGACCAGAAGGCCCGGGTTTGATTTTCACGCCCAGCACTTGCTGTTGTGTGACACGGCCCACATTTTCCTCGCGGGGAGGGCCTGTGTTCACATCCATAACATGGAGTACCGGCCTGGGTGATGACGCGGAGCGGTTTTAACTGGTGTCCAGACGACACACTTCTGCTCCCGACACTATGAGGGCCCATCTGCGGCTACGTAGGTCAGTGTCCTCTTTCCCGGGAACTAGCTGTCCTCCTGGTTCTGGGGAGCCCCACGACCCACCCCGAGGTTCCTAGTCTGAGCGTGGCCCTTACGCAGCCCAGCCGGGAGGGCCCTGGGTGGGGGCCGGGGGCCGGGGAAGGTACTCACAATCTTCTCCGGAGTAGCCGATGACCGTGTCTGGCTCAGGGCCCTTCCCAAAGTCATTTTCGGCCTGCACTCGGATCTCATAGGGCACGTAGACTGGGGTCTGCCCTACCACATAGCGGGAGCCCCACACGGTGGCGTTGTGCCAGGTCTCCCGAGTCTCTCTCCGCCGCCACTTGACGATGTAGCGCAGGTTGGGGCCAAAGGCGGAGGTGGCGTTCATGGGCTGGGCGGGCAGAGACAGAGGGCAGAGGTGGAGGGGCAGGTGGGGGGGGGGCCCAGACCCACCCACAGCTCGTCTCTTTCTCCCCCAGGCACCCCTCCAGACCTTCCCAACACTGCCCAGCCCCCTGAGTCCTCACTGAGTCCTCCCAGAGCCCAGCAACACACAGATTTTCTGTGACAAAGGCATCCCCAAGACCTCATCACCGTGGCCCCACATGTGCAAGTGCACAGGGAGCAAAAGCCTTATTTTGGACAGGACCCTCTCCTATGGTGGAGCAACAAGAGAAAATATGGATGATAATACAATATTCTCCAAAGGCAGAAAGGCACGAGCTCTGGGTTAGCCACTGCATGCCTCCTGCTCGTGAACTCCAAGTTACAGAGCCGACTTCAGCTCTCCGGAGCGCAGGCAGGTCTGCTCTGTCCTCCCAACGGGTCCTAGCCTTCTCAAAGTGGGCGGAGCTCTACCCTCTGTTCCCTAAGGGCCTGCCCCCACAGGAAGTCCCAGAGCACAGGATGGAGTGTGGACCTCGAGTAGACCCCACGGATGTGCTGGCATCGGCCAGGCCCCGCCGCTGAGGCTGCTGGGAGACCAGGCCCTCAGCAGGATGGGGATGGTCTGGACTCCTAACACTGTGTGTCCTGCTTCCATGACGCGTGGCCACAGCACAGAAGTGCATTTCAGCAGCCAAGTTTGCATCTCTCAGACCAGGACGTGGTTTGAAAACAAGTCATTCTGATGCCTGGCCGGCGTGGCTCAGTGGTTGAGTGTCGACCTATGAGCCAGGAGGCCACGATTCGATTTCTGGTCAGGGATCAGGGCACATGCCCAGGTTACAAGATCAAGCCCCAGTATGGGGCATGCAGGAGGCAGCCCGCCTCTGATTCTCTCTCATCATTGATGTTTCTCTCTCTCCCACCCCCTTCCTCTCTGAAATCAATAAAAATATATTTTTTAAAGAAGTCATTTTGAGGTGACATCCAATTCTGAGTTGGAAATGTAGTCAGTGAACCGAAGTGAAGAAGGGGTTCTTCAAACTTGGCCTGGAGTTCTCTAGTCCTGACTGTGAGGAGGTCTACGCTGACTACGCCAGCTGCCGGCCTCTCCTCACTCCCAGCAAGCTCGTGAAAGGACCCAGAACACCAATGTGAGCCCCGTGTTTATGCCCAATCGTTCCCAGTCCAACCTCAGCCCCTCCTCCTCCTCCTTTTTTTAATCCTCACCTGAGGATATTTATATATATATATATATATATATATATATATATATATATATATATATTTGATTATTTTACAGAGAGGAAGGGAGAGGGATAGAGAACATCAACCAGCTGCCTCCTGCACACCCTCCACTGGGGATGTGCCTGCAACCAAGGTACATGCCCTTGACTGGAATCAAACCTAGGACCTTGAGTACACATGCTCTACCAGTGGTCGGCAAACTGTGGCTCGCGAGCCACATGCAGCTTGAGAGCCGTGCTTTGCTGCTCTGTTGACTAATGAGTTTGCCAGCCACTGGGATAAGGGTTTAATCACAAGGAACAACAGCCTGTAATTATTGGAATGGAGAGTCTAGGTCAGTGGTCGGCAAAGTCATTAGTCAACAGAGCCGCAATTTTCCGACTACTGCTCTATCCACTGAGTCAAACCGGTTAGGGTCCCTAGGATATTTTTTCCATTGATTTTTTGGAGTGGAAGAGAGAAAGACAGAGAAATATCAATGTGAGAGAATCACATCTATTGATTGCCTCCTGCACACACCCTGACCAAAGCCTGGGCTGGGAAGGAGCTGCAACCGAGGTACATCCTCTTGGCCAGAATCAAACCCAGGACCCTTTGGTCTGCAGGCCGACACTCTATCCACTGAGCCAAATGGGCTAGGCCTCAACCCCTCCTTCTTCTGAAGAAAGAAGCCCATTTTATTTTGCTGGTTCTCTATGGTTTTGCCAGACTGCCCCCAACCACCTCTGCTCCCCTCTCCTGTCTTACATCTTATCTAGACACGCTCCCGCTTGGTTTCTGGACGCCCAACGCAGACGAGTGGCCACCACACCAGCCAGGCTGTCTGAGCCACCCTGGGGCCTTGGGGCGTCAGAGGCATGGAGGGTGAGGGGTCCCAGGTGCACACTGCTGCCTGCGAGGCTGGGCTGGGGGACACTCACCGTCCACGTGATCTCCATGTTGTTCTTTCTGGTCCCCTCTCCTTTCACGTCGCTGGGATTGGACTCGGGGGCTGGAACCCAAATTGACAGGAAGTTCAAGTCCAATGTGTCCAGGGCACAATGAGCACCTCCCTCCCTGCACCCCCCTCCCACGCTGCTCCTCTGTCTCTCTGCACTCCCGTCTCATGGGCATCGGAACACGCTCTGCCATGTCTCACGAGTGAGGCGTGCCTGCCTAGCTCATTAACGCCTCTCCATTGCAGTGCCTCTCAGACAGACCCATCACGAGGCTTTTCACATGTCAGATGCCCGTATAGCCAACTCGAGGATCATCCCCTTCGTGGATTAGCCACCATATGTGTTTAATAGCAGGCGGGTTTATCCCAGCATTTGACATTTGGGGGATGTCAACCAGCCAGGGTGATTTCAGGATGCTGAATGTTACCCAGGAAAAGAAATCCGATAAAACCCCGGGTTACACATTCCTGCCACCCGTGTCTGCCACGGCTCTTCCCTTTCAAGCAGACCATCGACGTCACTGACGACATTAGTAACAATAAAAAACGGCTGCTCCCACGAGTGCTCGCATCTCAGATGGAATCCTCACAGCAGACCCTCTGGCACGTGCTGATATTACAGATGAGGGGCCACGTTAAGAAACGTGCCCGAATCCGCACGGCTGGGGGCTGGGGGCACCCAGGGGGAGCTCAGGGCGGGGTGAGCCCCCGGGTACTCACGGGCCCCGCTGGTCCTGTAGCGCTCGGACGGGAGGCTGGGGTGGCTGCTGCCGACCTCGTTGACAGCGATGACCCGGAACTGGTAGTTGACGTACGGGGACAGCTGCAGGACGGCCGAGTTGACGCTGCCTGGGAACTTGGAATGGTCGTGCCAGACCCCCGGCTGGAACTGGTCCTCTTCGAACTGGACCACATAGTCTGAGGGCAAGGGAGACAAGTCAGCGAGCGGCTTCGGGGGCCGAGTCAGCGGCCTTCTTCCGGAAAGCATCCCCCACGGGTTCCATTCTCTCCATCACCTCCACAGAGAGAGAGGGGGGCCCAGGGAGGATTCCTAGTAAGACCCTGAAAAGGGAGACAAGGCTTCCGTGGGGTCTGCAAACAGCCCAGGGCACGGGCCACGGGAGGCGGATGGGGACGGACACCGGGGCCTGGCCTCCGAGCTGCCCCCGCCCTCTTCTCTGGCCCGGAGCGCAGGGCCCTGGCTGACCTGTGATGGGGCTGTTGTTATCGTCCCCTGGGATCCAGGTCAGCCGCACGCTCCTCTCGGCCAGGTCGGTGAGCTCCAGGTCCCGGGGTTTGTCCGGCCGTCCTGGCAGCAGAGGGGGAAGACACCGCGCAGGACTCCCCAGTTAGAGCCAGCCTGCCTTCATGCTGGCCCCGGCCACACCCACGCCCCGGCCACGCCCATGGACAGGGCCCTGGGGGGCAGAGGCCACCCCAGCAGGGCCCCGGAGGGTCAGCACAGGGACCACCCCCTTCCCTCAGGGGGTCAAGGGAGAACCAAGAGGAGCCCCAGTTCCGCCTCCCTCTCTGAGAGGATCCGAGGATGTAGGGCACAGAGAGGGTCGGCTGGGCCAGCCCACTCCTGCAGGTAGCCTGGAGTGCAAGCGCTCGGCAGTGCTTTTCACTAGACGCGTGTTCACATTTAAGAAACCCGGCGAGGAAGGAAGTGTGGCCCATGTCTCGTTTCCTCGGGATTGTTATTTTCTGCTCTGTGTGCCACGGCTCTGAGGGGCAGGAGCCGGAGGGTGTGTGGGTGCTGAGCAAGGCAGACGCGCTCCGGGGATGGGAGGGAGGAAGGGGACCAGGCCAGGGAGGAGATGGGGGTGTGGCCAAGAAGTTCCTGGGATGGATGTGACAGGAGCCCCGCACGAAGGCTTCCTACAGCGGGGAGGCAGCACCGTTTGGGGGCTCCAGTCTCACTGGGCTGCCTCAGTGGGGGTGAGGGCCATCCAGGGTCGGGGATAAAGCCATGCCACCACGGACTGGCGGGGCGGCATAATTTCTCCCTCTATGGCTCCTCGGACCAGCCATTTCCACATGTTGACTGATGGCTGGAAGAATCCGGAAGGTGAACCCCATTCGTGTGTGCAGACTGTTTGTGGGTACACAGTGCTGGACATGGAGAGGCTGCAGGACACGTGGGCCCACAGATGGTTCGAAGCAAGTGGGCCACAGGCCTCCCCATGGGCATGGTGAGAGGTCAGAGGTCAGGGACACAGGAGAAAAGGCAGCCAAAGGTGTCTAAGCTCCACCTGCACCTGGAGCAGGAAGCCAGGGCTGTGATGCTCAGGGAGGGAGTGGGTTGGGCAGGGCGTGGGGGTGACGCATCGCCCACCCAGCACCTCCTGGGCAGTGCTCTCCTCTGAGACCCCACCCTCCCCGGGCCTAGCGAGGGTCCCGATTAGTATGAATTACCTTTGGGGAGGGCAGCCAAACGGTTAGTTGGAGTGGTCTGATCAGCTGCAAAGGTAAGATGGTTAACCGGGTTAGCTGGTTATCTGGGGTTAGAGGTGTTCCACCAGGGCGGGAACAGGCAGCCGAGGATGGGCGGGCTGCCGTGCAACATGGTTCCCCACGGCTTCCCCCCTTCCACAGAGCCCGCACTCCTGGAGGCCTCCTGTGGCCCCATCGCCCTCCTGTCCAAGGGCCCATCACCCTGGACCCCATCACCCTGGGCCCCATCCCCCTGGTTCCCCATCACCCAGTTCCCCCATCACCCTGGGCCCCCATCACCCTGGTCCCCATCACCCTGGGTCCCATCACCCTGGTTCCCCATCACCCTGTTCCCCCATCACCCTGTTCCCCCATCACCCTGGACCCCCATCACCCTGGTTCCCCATCACCCTGTTCCCCCATCACCCTGGGCCCCCATCACCCTGGCCCCCATCTCCCTGGGCCCCCATCCCCCTGGGCCCCATCACCCTGGTTCCCCATCACTCTGGGCCCCCATCACCCTGGGCCCCCATCACCCTGGGCCCCCATCACTCTGGATCCCATAACCCTGGGCCCGATCACCCTGGGCCCCCATCACCCTGGGCCCCATCACCCTGGGCCCCCATCACCCTGGGCCCCCATCACCCTGGACCCCCATCACCCTGGGCCCCCATCACCCTGGGCCCCCATCACCCTGGCCCCCATCACCCTGGGCCCCCATCACCCTGGGCCCCCATCACCCTGGGCCCCATCACCCTGGGCCCCCATCACCCTGGGCCCCATCACCCTGGGCCCGATCACCCTGGGCCCCATCACCCTGGATCCCCCCATCACCCTGGCCCCCATCACCCTGGGCCCCCATCACCCTGGGCCCCCATCACCCTGGGCCCCCATCACCCTGGATCCCCATCACCCTGGGCCCCATCACCCTGGACCCCATCACTCTGGTCCCCCATCACTCTGGTCCCCCATCACCCTGGCCCCCCCCATCACCCTGGACCCCATCACCCTGGGCCCCCCCATCACCCTGGGCCCCATCACCCTGGGCCCCATCACCCTGGGCCCCATCACCCTGGGACCCATCACCCTGGGCCCCCATCAACCCTGGGACCCATCACCCTGGAACCCCATCACCCTGGGACCCATCACCCTGGGCCCCATCACCCTGGGCCCCATCTCCCTCCTGTCTCAGGGCCCCCATCACCCCATCTCTTGGGCCCGTGTGCGTCCGCTGGGGAAGGGACAGAGTGCACTAAGAGAAAGGGCAGGGGGCCCAGGGAGAGGACAGAGGCGATGAGGGACAAGGGGCACTCTGCCTCCCTGGACGGGACCGGCTCCGTCCCCAGGTTTGGGATGGTGTCCACCTCGGCCTGGACGAGGTGGGGTCACCCCGCTGAGTGCTGAGTGCACAGCGCCCTGTGAATCCCACGGGGAAGCGGGGAGGGAGGAAGGCCAGCAGAGGTGTGGGGAGGACAAACACAAAGTTCAGTCTTGCTTCGAGGAAGGATCGTTTTAATGAACTTAGTGGTTTAGAGTTAGCTGCAATGTTGGTGAGAATGACCTCCCCCCCCCCCCCCCCCGAAACCCCCGTCCACCTTCCCGCTCTCATTTGGTGAGAACACGGGGAGTTAACAGCTCTACTTAGGAGGCAAGTCATCGAACTCAGCTTCTCTCGAAAGGAGCAGCCCCTAACCCTTAGGTCAAAGGGCAGGAGACGGCCTCGGCCGGCGGGCTCGCGGGCCACAGAACCGTGCCGGCCCCGGCCTCTGTGGCGGCGGGAAGCGCGGGGAGGTCAGCGCCGCGGGCAGCGGCAGTTACCTAGCACGGTGAGGTAGGCCTTGGCCCGGTCTTGGTCCAGCTCCGTGCTGGCGACGCACGTGTAGCTGCCCTGGTCCCGCTCGGCCACGCCGAAGATGGTCAGGGAGTCGTCCTCCTTCTTCATCCTGCAAAGGCACCAGGGTTGGGCGGAGGGCGAGCGGGGGAAGTGGGAGAGAAAGGGGGAGTGCCAGGCACCGCCTGCGGCTTCCCCCCCCCCCATGGGGAGCCAGTCGGAAGGGGAGGGGAGCCCCAGGCTGGGCTGGGCGGCCACAGCCCCTGGGGAGGGGGGGACGAGAGCCCCGTCAGGACGCCCGGGAGAGACAGGGTGTCACCGGCACTTAATGGCACCCAATAAAGGGGAGAAGGAACATGGGGGAGCCCCACGTGGCCCGGAGCCGTGCTCAGGCCTCAAACGACACCTGCTCTCTGTGCCTTCCTGTGCTGTGTTCCCTCCCAACTTAGACCCACCCCCAAAACGCAGGTGGGGACCCCTCCTCTCCCCATTCTCCAGCTCCATCTCCAGCCCAGACTGGTCTCTGCACCTGGGCTTAGCCCGGTGCCAGGCTCCTCTGAACGGTCTCCCATTGAGGGAGGGCACCAGAGAGCAGGCAGGTGTGAGCAGCGAGTGCCAGGATGAACCTGCCCTCGGAAGGGGGGGGGCACCCCCACAAAAAACCAGGTGGTCCTTGGAAACAGCTGGTGCCTAAGGCAACCTCAGGGCCCTGAGGGGAAAGAAGGTGCAGCAGAGGAACCTGGGAGGGAGGCTCGGACCTCGACGGCACCACAGAGACACCCACGGGCAGGTGTAGACACTGCGGGTGCCCAGCCCCCCCCCACCCCTCGCCCACTGAATCCGAATCTGGGATGAGGAAGGGGGCAGGCTTGGGGCTAGGAAAAGTGTCCCAGGGGTCCTAGTGGGCTTGGCTAACCCTGCCCTCTGCTGGAGAACAGGGGCACTGCGGGCAGGGCGGAGGCTGAGGGGAGAGGGGGGCGGCTGCCATGCAGAAGAGGAGGGGAGGAGTCACAATAAAGGAAGGAGGAAAAGAGAAGGAGCGAAGGAGCGAGAGGAGGAAAGTGAAGAGAGAAAGGAGTTGGAAAGAGAGGAGAAGGAAAGGGAAGCAGAGAGCTGACGGGAGAGAAGGAGAGGGTGGAGGGTGGGGGTCTCCCCTGAGGCCACCTGCCCAATCGGCAGCTCCTCGGGGACAGGCGGGACACAGGCTCCCTAACCCTGGGTTCTGCAGGGTCCCGGGAAGGGAAAGGAAAGGGCCCCGGAACGACGGCAGGAAGGGGTGAGGGCCAAGCAGAGACCTGTTCCCGATGTAGAGCGGCTGGTCGTCCTTCAGCCAGGAGACCGTGAGCTTCAGGGAGGGGTCGTGCTTGACCCGACACTCCAGCTGTACCGTGGTGCCCCTTTTGACAACCTGGTCCTCAGGCATCCGGAAGATCCTGGTGGGGTCTGCGGAGAAACCCAGGTGCTCGGCGCCGACACATTCTCTGCCCGTCACCCCAGCATGGGCCCAGGGTGACATGCACGACCTCAAGGTTAGACCCATCAGGGGAGGTGACAAACACAGTCTCCCATTGCATGAATGGGAGGGGGGAGCCTGGTGTGGGTGATCCCCAATAGTAAGCCACCCCAAATCCTCTCTATCTGGCTCGGGAAGATCTGGTGCAATTCCTGGGGTGGCGGTGGAAGCCGGGTGGGTAGGGTTTCCTGCTGAATGCCACGGGGACCAGGCGGACAGGACTCCGTGCCCCAGCGCCCAGGCCAGCTGGACGCCCTGGGAGAACACACAGACCCACTGGGAGCGTCCCGCCGGGGATCAGGCATGAGGCGTGTGCATCTCCCACGTGCAACACACACTGGGTCACCCGGAGAAGACAGCTTCCTTCCCCAGCTCCACCCCCGCCCCCGCCCTCCACCCACCATCCACCACCCCCCTTCTTTACCTTTGACCTCCAGGCGGACCTGGTTTTCGGCTTTGCCCAGGATGTTGGTGGCGACGCAGGTGTAGATGCCCTGGTCCTCTTTGCGGATCATCTTGATCTCCAGGCTGCCGTTCTCGTAGACGTGGTAGTTGCCACCATCCAGGTTGCTCCCTTGCCCATTCTTAAACCTCACAACACAGCAGCAGAACACACCACACACTGAGAAAGGACTGGCCCCGGGGCGCCGGGCCGACCGCGCGGGAGAGACGGCGTGGGCAGCGGGAGGAACCCCACGCCGGGAGCCCGGAGCCCTCATCCTGCAGGGTCTCCCTCCAGCCACGGAGGAGCCCCGGCAAGTGTCTGCTCTGCCCCGGGCCTTGGTGTCCTTCTGTGTATAACCCGGACGTGGACCCAGCTGATCTGCCAACTTTCCCCCAGCTTTGCCCCTTTAAGGTGCCCAGGCCCTGCTCCATACCTACTATGGGCAGATGGGGAATGACAGAGGGTGAGCCCGATGGCCCCTGCTGGGGAGGTCTGGCCTCCTGGGACTTACCATCGGAGGGTGGGGATGGGGGAGCCGAAGAAGGGGCAGTCCAGCCGTGTGCGGTTGTACAGGATCACCCGAATGAGCTGGTTCCGTGGTGACATCATGCGAGGCGGCACGTCTGCGAGTCCCAGACAAGGGGTCTTGGGTGTAGGGGGGTCTCTCTCTCTCCCATCCCTTTCCCGCTCATTCTATCTCTACCTGCTTCCTCCAATAGGCAGCTCCCTGCCCCTCCCCACGTGGCTCCTCTAAAACGACTTGAAGGGGTAGGTGAGGGAGGAGGAAGCTTTTCCATTCCCAACCTACCCTCTTTCCAATCCAGCTTCTGTCCCCAAATAATCCAGCAGGCTCTGCACCTGCCCCGCCCCCGCCCCTCCCTGCCCCGGAAGCGCTGCAAACATCTCAGAACCGCTCCGCTCTGCAACCTGCTGAGACCACAAGAGGGTCAGCATGGACACCCCAAGGGGAGGAAACAGAGACAGGCTCGCTGGGGGACACCAAGGGAAGGAGGGACCAAGGCTGACTTCTGGCAGGGAAGTCACTCTATCTGCACACCTGGCTCTGCGGGTTTTAAGCCCTCCCTCCTGCCCACACATCTCCCCTCCAGTCTCCACGCTCCCCCCCCCCCCCCCGCCAGCCTGGCCAGCCTCCAGAGAGGAGCGTGAGCCCACGCGTGACAGGACCGCCCGGAGACGCGGCCCTGCAGGGCACACGCACCCAGCACGCTGACGAAGGCGTTGGCCAGCAGGTAGCCGTGCTCGTTGGAGGTGTTGCACTGGTACACGGCCCGGCTGCTGATCTGTGTGTCCCGGAAGATGATGGTGTCCCCGGCCACCTCGCGGTTTGGGTTGGGAGGCGCCGCTGCGGAGAGGAAAGAGGCCTCTTGTGAGAAACGGGGGGAGGGCAGGCGAGGGGACCCTGGGGCTCTGCGCGGGGCTCCCCGGCACGACGGGGTGTGCAGAAGACCCCGCTCCGGCCCCACCCCTGCGTGGCCGTCGCCGAACCTTCTGGAGTTTGTTTCTCAGTCTGTCCAGCGGGGATGTGAATGCCTGCTCAGCCTACGTACGTAGCAGCTGGGCAGGTGGGGAACGATGCATAAGCCGTGGCAACAGAAAGGGGTCTGAATTCCATCCAGATCCCGGCAGCATTGGCTTCCTTGTGGGCAGAAGGGGGCTAACTGCCACCTTGGGCGGCTTCTAGGAGGGTGACCTGAGCTTTCAGGCAGGTGTCAGGTAGCTGGCAGAGGGCCCGGCCCATACTGATGATCACTGTTGTTAATATGTAATCCAACGTGCATACACTTACGTCTGTTTTGAAAAGGACAAAGCACTGAGGAACTGGGTAGGTCTGCCTCTTGCCCATGCTCAGAGCAGAGCTTTCTGCAGACATTCCCCAAGTTACTCCTGCTGGAGACCGCACAGTCCTTCTGTCTGCCAAAGCTACCCCCCCTCCCCAAACACACGCACCCCCCTCCCCGGTCCCAGGCCAGTTTTCCCAGTGTTCCCAGAGGGAACATTCCATGTGCACCAGTGCATCCGGCTGGGAATCCGGGGCAAATCCAGTCTTTCGGGGCCTCATTCCTTCGCCTGCCAAGTGGGGAGGAAGTACTCCCCGCCCCCCAGTCTAAGGAGGGTCAGGAGAAGAGAAAGGTCATGGGCTGTACAATAAACGTTTTCTGGAAATGTAAGAACGGCCGTCTTTCTCGTCTCTCATCACCAGACGGCGACGTTTGTCTGTAAGGTTTTTCTGGACTGGGCCCGAGGACTGGGCTTCCTGGATCCGTGAACTCATCCGGGATCGCTCAGACCGACCCGAGGGGGACCCAGGGTCTGGCCTGTGGGCGCCACTCCGCAGATAGCGAGTCTGAGCCGGAACTGGGGGATCAGCAGGCGGTACGTGAAGTCAAGGTCGGCGTCCTTATCACCCGTCCCCACTCAGCAGAAAGGCCCCAGGCAGGCCATGCCAGCGACCTGGACGCCTAGCCAGGCAATTCTCACGGCCCCACCTCCCCTCCGGTCACTCCCTGTAGGTGACGGGTGCCCTTCCCAGGGAGGGCCGAGGCTCAGCGGCGAGTCCCGGGTGCTGTGACGTTTAGAGCTTCTGTTGGCCTTGTCCCCAGAGGCTGTCAGGACAGGGAGAGCCAATGGCAGAAGCAGCAGAGGGCAGGCAGGTCCCTGTCTCTCTGCGCCCAGGGGAGAAGCAGTCACTGGGGATAAATGTGTGCTCAGTACTACATGGTGCAGACCTGCTGCGTCCCCACAGCTTCCTCCTTGCTGGTCATGTGACCTCGGGCAGCTGACACACCGTCAGAGCCTCGCTTCCTCAGGGGTAATGTTTGAGGTTAAAGTGAGAGCAGGGCTGCAGCACCTAGTGCAGTAGCTGGAACACATCAGGTGTCTAAAAGGTACTCTCACCCTCTCCTGCACCTGCCTCTCCTGTCTCTCCACTGGCTGCTCTTGAGTTAGGCGCTCAGTTCTCACCATCTATTTTTCCCTCCCATCTAGTTAACATCACCTTCTGCACTTCCTCTGACCCCTTAGAGCAGTGGTTCTCAACCTTTTTAATGCCTCGGCCCTTTAATACAGTCCCTCATGTTGTGGTGACCCCCCCAACCATAAAATTATTTTCGTTGCTACTTCATAAATGTCATTTTGCTGTCAATGAATTGCAATGTAAATATCTGTGTTTTCCGATGGTCTTAGGCTCTACAGTCTCGAGCCACAGGTTGAGAACCGCTGGCAGGGTCGCCTAAGACCATCAGAAAACACAGATATTTACATTACCTTTCTTTCTTTTTTTAAAAAAATATATTTTATTGATATTTTACAGAGATGAAGGGAGAGAGATAGATAGCTAGAAACGTCGATGAGAGAGAAACATCGACCAGCTGCCTCTTGCACACCCCCTACCGGGGATGTGCCCGCAACCTCCTGGTTTGCCCTCAGCAGAAAGCGGACTTGGGCAGCCAACCACAAAGGGTTACTGGGCTCTACTCTATCTCCCGAGCTCCATAAAACACATGTACATGCCCTTGACCGGAATCGAACCCGGGACCTTTCAGTCCGCAGACCGACGCTCTACCACTGAGCCAAACCGGTTTCGGCTACCTTTCTTAACAGTAGCAAAATTACAGTTATGAAGTAGCAACGAAAATAATTTTATGGTTGGGAGGTCACCACCACATGAGGAACTGTATTAAAGGGTCGAGGCATTAGAAAGGTTGAGAACCACTGCTCTAGAGAAAGTAATGGCAGGGCATTTTAAAAAGGAAATGCACCTGGAGAGAATGATGGGAAATCTTGACCCAGCCCTCGGCTGGAAGGCACCTTGGACTCCCCTACTCCAGCCATCCAGGCGGGATGACCTCTCCCCTGAGTCTGTGTACACCGAGCCCTGCACGGGTGCTTTCTCATATCCCACCAGATCCTTCCCATCGTCCCGCCACCTGCCTCCTGGGTTGCCCTCAGCAGAAAGCGGACCTGGGCAGCCAACCACAAAGGGTTACTGGGCTCTACTCTATCTCCCGAGCTCCATACAACACTCAGAGCCCAGACTCTCAGGAGGTGCGGCCGCAGACCCCAAACCTTGAACTGGGCTCTGTGGTTGTTAAGGGCACAGAGCAAAGGTTGATGAGAACCCCAAGGGAGCAGAAATGCCCTCAACAGAGAGAGAGCCCCAGGCTCCTGCCCTCTCATGCAGACACGGGGCAGGGTTCCTGCCTCTGGAGGTTGTCCGAAGAGGTGGCTGTCCCTCACTTCGGGGACAACCAGGGGCGCTGCAGGGACACGATAGGGAGCCTCTGCTGGCAGACAGAGCAGGCGGGAGAGACAATGGCTGGCTAGTCACTCACATTGCAAAGGTTCCCCATTCACCATCCACTGGACAGTGGGCTTCGGGTTCCCGTTGGCTCGACACACCAGCCTCCCGTCCTCGCCGGGAGCCAGGATAAGGTTCTTGGGCTCGTCCAGCCAGTAGGGAGCAGCTGGAAGACAAGGGCAGCACGGGCAGGCGTTAGATGCTGCAGACGGGCTTCCTCTAGGCAGACAGGAGCCTCTGAGCGCCAGCCCAGCCCCTCCGCGCCCGCCTGGGCTCATCCTCACGGATGGCTTAGTCCAGCCTGCCTTTGGCCGGCTCACCACCAGCGATGCCGGCCTGCCGATTTCGAGTTCACAGAACCAGAGTTCCAATCTGCGGCTGCTCGTGAGCGTTTCCTGAAGAACTTGTAACCAACCCGGGTGCCAGGGCCCATCTCAGACCCACTGAATGGGAGTCCTCAGGGGGAGGCTCTGGGGGCAAATGCTTTAAGAGGCCCTGGTGTTCACGATGGGCACCCAAGGGCCCGGCCAGGGACGGTGGGAAGGCGGGCACTGGGTTGGCCCCTCTGGGTTTCTGTTGTTGCTGCTGCCAGATGAGACCTTTCCGGAAAGGCCCGCTACTTACACTCACTCCCTTAGGCACTGAGCTCTGGTTAGAGCAGAAGCTCATAGCTGGCCACCCCTTTCAACTGTTTGGAAAACTTCACAAATATATGGATACTAGAGACCCGGTGCATGAATTCGTGCACGGATGGGGTCCGGCTGGCCCACCCCACCCCTGACTGGGGTGTGTGTGTGGGCCGCTCGGGGTTGGGGAGGGCAGATAAGGGTCAGAGTGCGTGCCAAAACATCCAGTCATTCCGATCATTTCGGTGATATATATATATATATATATATATATATATATATATATATATATGGATTTTTCTGAGAACAAGGTTCTTTGTACCAAAGCTCTTGATACCCCCTAAAAGATTAAGAACCTCTGTTCTGAGTGGAGTGCTGAAACCAAGGTCACAAGTTCAACTGAGTGTGAGCAAAAGAAGTTCTTGCACTGTGGGATCAGACTTCATCACCCCAGCCACCCATCCGGCCCGTGAGAAGTGACTGGTGTCCTGTCCCCCTGGCACCCATGGCTGGGATCCACAGAGGCACGTGTTCTGTTGTTTCCTCGAGCTCAGGTGGGCCAGCTACGCTTGTAGGGGAGGGGGCGTGACTTTTAAAAAAAAATAGTGTGGGCCATGATGACTCCCCATCTTTAGAGAGAAACAAGCACAGTACACAGACAGCACAGCACGCCATGAACAGGAATGCAAAATGAGTAAGGAGAAGGCACTGGGTGTGAATCAAACAGACCGTGACATTCACCTGCTGAGGGAGCCCTGGGGAGTTGCGTGATAGATGATCTTCCCTCAACACCCATCTCTCTCTCTCTCTCTCTCCTCTCTCTCTCTCTTACACACACACACACACACACACACACACACACACACCCAGGGTGACAATCCCTGAGAGGTCACTATTGCCACGGACCAATGTGTTGCGTTTCCCCCACTCGCCCTGCCCCAGCCACCCTCAGAGGGAAGGAAGGGCGGTCGTGGCGTGTAGGGCTGGCAAAACCACCGTAATGAGAAATACACACAACGTACCCTTTACTCTCACCGAGATCGTGTGCCGGATGCTGCCCATCTTGTTGGAGGCCAGGCAGAAGTACTCCCCCGAGTCTTCCTCGGACACGCTGGTGATGCGCAGCGCCTTGTTGAAGTTCTCGAACTTGGCCTTGTAGGACGGGAGGTCCCCGCCTTTCTTGTACCACGCGATGTCCGGCGTTGGGCTGGGAGAGGGACCGGGCAGGAAAGAGGGCTTTATGATAAACCGTGGCTCTGCAACTCCTCTACCGAGCCCTGGAGTCCCTAAAGGTCCGCAGCCCCAGGGATTCCTGACCTCCGATAGCTGTTCTCATGCAGAGGGCGGCTCAGCATACAGCATCTGAGGGACGCGTCTAAGGCCTCAGAGGTTCTAACCTGTATAGCACGCCCGCCCGTCTCCTTTCCTCGCTACCCAACGAGAGGTGGCCGGAATGGGATGGAGGGCTGTCTGCTTCTCTTTCTGTACCCCGAAACGTGGCAGACAGGGCACGCACAAGCTTCCCCCCCTCCGCCCCCGCCTCCCGAGGAGGGCGGCCGGAAGTGGGGTGCGGTGGTACGTACACCCCGGAGGCGATGCACTCCAGCAGCAGGTCCATGCCGCGCAGCACCATCTGACTGCTCGCGGTGCCCTGCGGGTACATGAAGCTGGGCGTTCTTTCTGCAACTCCCCGGGCTGGAATAGGACAGAACGAGTGGCTGAGCCTCCTGCCCTGGGGGCCGGCCCACACAGGCCAAGGCTGCCGGGCTAGGAAGATGTGTCATCTCGCCTGGCTGTCCCCCTCCCCTCAGAGGCCCCAGGGCCCGCCCCCTCCCAACCGAAACCACCCGAGGGTCTGGGCATCACTAAGAGAGGGAGTGAGGAAGCCCGGGGCTCCTGGGCCCCTCGGGCACATGTGGGAGCAGCTCTGCTTCTGAAAGGACCTGCCAAGAGGAGCCGCTTCCCTCCCCGTGCCCTGGAAAGGGGGTGAGGCCCTGAGCATCTTGTGTTGGGAGGTCAGTGGGGTGGACCCTGGGGGGGAGGACCGTCTCAGTGGCAGTGGGAGGAAGGGGGAGGCACTCGTTGGGACCACAGGGCAGGCAAGCTGCTCTTGGGGGACCCTGGAGACAGGAAGCTGAGATGAAGCCACGATGATGAACAGTCAGAGATGTGGGGAGCATTACGCACGGGTTGACAAAGCCATGGGGGAGAATTAATGAGCAGAGATGGCAGGGAATCACTTCTAGGGCCAAGGCTGCGTCACTAATGACTTCGGAAGTGGGAGGGGGGGCGGGCAGGAGGGTGTGGATTGCACAGGAGGTGCCAGGGGAGGTGATGTGCAATTCAAGGAGCCGGAGTAGCCACCGGCTGTGAAGCTAATGACGTGCACAGGTGTGAAGCTGGATGGCCCGCAGAGACTGACACTCTCGGGGTGGCCGTGTCCCAGTGGGAGGGGTCGGGCGGGTCTGGGCACACCCCAGCAGGGTGGAGCCCGCCCCCGGAGCTCAGGGCTCCCTCAGGGCTCTGTGTAGTTCTGTTAGATGGATGGGATGAAAGGAAGGGGAACCCGGAGTTTCCAACCAGGAGCCCAAAGCACGGGAGGCCTGAAGAGGCGCCTGTGCCCAAGGTGTACACACAGACACACACGTGGGCCTACTGATGGGCTTACTGGGTCTCCGACCCAGCGGAGAGGGGAGAGGTGTGAGGAGGGCAGAGCTGCCAGGAGCTGGGAGCCCTCAGAGTGCCCGCCCAGAGAACAAAGGCGTTTTCCTGGGCGGAGCCTGTGGATGGAGGCCGGCAGAGGGAGGACAGTGTGGCCGCGGCACTCTCTAGCCCTGGGGCCTCCAAAAGGAGTTTGCTGGACTAGCTGGTGCCTGGCTGGATCAGCAGAGGCTAGTGGTCCCAGGGGGCACTCAGCCATTTCGTAGAGTTTGCGCCTTTGTCAGGGGGAGAGATGATGAAACGCATGCAAAGGTAGTTAGGCCGCTGGAACAACACATGGCATACAGCAAGTGCTCAGTAAACACGGGTGGGATGAATGCATTCAAGGGGAGAAGAGAACAAAAAGAAGGCAGCAAGCGACCCTCCCGCCATGTTATTTCTCCCTCTGTAGGTGTCCTCGTCTGTCCACCCAGCACACACATTTACCACAGTGGCTACTGAAGGGGTTAATCCATTATGTGGTTAATTGGTTACCATCCATATATCTATAACTCGTGTAGCATCCAGCTCTCGGTACCAAGGAAGCCTGATACCCAAGCAGCAGCTTCCTCCCACCCAGCGTCATGGGATCACCAAAACAGACAACACAAGGTCAAGGGCACCATGAGGAGAGGGGGAGTTCAAGCAGGAGGCTCTGGTGTCAGGAGCCTTAGGATTACGTAGAAGAGGTCCCAGCTCAGTGGGCATACTCCTTCCTGGAGGGATACCACCATCTGCAGAAACCAGCCTGAGACCCTGTGGACATGTAAGCCACACCACTGCACACAGGACCACAAGCACATGTGACCAGCAAAGCATTAAGTGTGGGAAGGAGGAGGAGAGAGCACAGAGTCCCACTGTGGGTGTCTTGATGTGCTGTAGCTGTGACTATAAAAGGTGACAGTGCCCGGCCAGAGGGGCTCAGTTAGTTGAGCGTCATCCCATGTACCAAAGGGTTGCTGGTTCGATTTCTGGTCAGGGCACATACCTGGGTTGCAAGTTTGACTCCCAGTTGGGATGCATCTGGAAGGCAACTGATCAATGTTTCTTTCTCACATTGATGTTTCTCTCTCTCTCTCTCTCTCTCTCTCTCTCTCTCTCTCTCTCTCTCTCTCTCTCTCTCTCGGCATGTCCTTGGTTGAAGATGAGAAACAAAGGTTATAGCAAGACTTCATGTATAAGATGTGGGCTAGCAACCACAGAATTATCCTAAAAGGGGAGAAGCCACAGGGAAATAAGCCAACACTCAGCGATATAGGGAAGAGCGTCCTAGAAGTCAGAGGTAATCATTGGGGCCGCCATTGGGCGAGCCTTCACATGGACCAAGCACTGTGCTAGCACCTCCATCTACGTCATCGTGGTCAATCCTCACAACAAACCTGGAGACATCAACCCCATTTTCAGCAGAGAAAACCGAGGCTCAGCAAAGTCAACAGACTTGCCAAGGTCACAAGCAGTTATGTTTTGGATGCTGGACCATTTAGCACCAAAGCTTTTGTTCTGACATCTGCTCTACATTGCCTCTCTCTTTAAAGGTGGATTCCTCGCTTATCCCTACAGCTTTGGGAATATGTCTCATGTTCAAAGAAAAACAAAGCTCAAGGGCAAAAGAGGTGAAGGAGGAAGGTGTTTTGGTGGTGGGCCTCTTCCAATATGTTTTCCTCAGATATTGTTCCCAGACAGTATTCTTACTATTTCGAGTAAGATGCAACCTCTGCCAGGTGACGAGTAAGAACACTCAGGCCCGAGCCGGGAAAGAAGCTGGGCTGGGAACTAAGGCTCCGAAGGCATGCCAGCTGGACTCTTAAGGCCATGAAAAGCTTGGAGAGGCATCAGGGTGACATGTGATATCATTCGGGACAGGAAGGCTGGGCCCCAGGGGAGGTTGTGAAGAGACGGGGTCAGCTGCAGCAGGAGGGGTTTACATAAAAAATTTATGAAGCACTGCTCTGGCCAGGTAGCTCAGTCGGCTGGAGCTCTGTCCCGTACACCAAAAGGTTGTGGGTTTGATTCCAGGTTAAGGCACATATAGGAGGCAACCAATGGATGTTTCTCTCTCACATTGATGCTTTTCTATCTCTCTAAAAAGTAATAGAAATAGTTCGGGTATTTAAAATAAAATGTATGAAAGCTAATCCAGCTGCTGGAGTAGACCCAAGAAGAATCTCTGAGACAAAGGTGCTTACTACATGACACGCTACGAGACGCTAATGGAAGATGACAGTTTCCAAGGGTGACATGGGACACCCTCTTTCACCTCGGAGGAGGGAAGCCCTGTCCAGCTGATGATGCTTCCCTTACACTCCCTGATCTTCAGGGCTGGGTTGACCCAATACCTGATTGAACTCAGAACCCCGATGCCGATCTCCCACGTGGGCCCACGTGACTTTTAGCCCAAGGGCAGTCTCTGCTCTCCTGCTCTCACAACTGTGGCTCAAGAGTGGGCACACGGGTTTCCAGAGGGACCTGGTCAGCCGGGGACATGAGGCGATGGCCCTGCCTCAAACACTTTGACTTCAGAGGGCCAACAAAAAAATGCCTCCATTGTCTCCTGCAAGAGGCAAGGTCGAGGCTGCGGAACACCCGAGCTGCTCCCCTCTGTCAGGGGCTGTCTGTTAGCGGAAGAGAGTTCAGTGGGTCAGATGTACCCAAGAACCTTTGCCAGAAGCAGCTTTAGGGGCAGCCGGCTCCTCCGATTGCTGCTTTCAGTTCTCAGAATGGAGGTCTCGTGGGCTGGATCCCTGCCACCTCACCCACTCTCTGGCTCTAGGAACAGCTGACCAACCACCCAGAGGTCAAGAAAAACTCCTTACCCGGTAACATCTGCTTCTCCCACGGCCGGGAAGTCCCTTTGCAAGTCTAACCCCAACCTCTCAGGCAGGAGTGAGGGCTTTCTCTTCCCCAGCTCTGAGCACCACTGAGATCCAAGCAGCTTTTGTCTTCACATCCTGCCCTGAAGCTTCTCCCTCCGCAGTCCTCTCTTCCCAGGATTGTGCCTACTTCCTCCCCTTGGCTTGCCTTCAAGCACTCAGAGTTCTGCCTCATGTCAGAAGTGTAGGATGGTTACACTTCAGACAGTCAACACTAACCATTCCCTTCACTATCACTGGTGTGTCTGACACCAGGCCAGAAACCACATGGCTGTAGCCCTATTTAATCTTCACAACAAAACGATGGGGCAAGGTAATAGACTAAATAGACCCATTTTGCAGATGAAAAGGTCTGACACTTGCCCTTTGCCAATGACTTGCCCTGTGTCAAGCAATGGTGCATCCCGGAGCCTGAGTTTAACTCATGGCGGTCTACTCCAGCGTGCACACTCTCATCTTCCTCCTCTCCTGGTCTGGGCAAGTCAGGGGGCATCTGGCATACATTCAGAGGACACCAAACCACTGCAGAAATCACTAGAATGGAATGGAATAATGGGGGGTGGACCCACTGCTACCAAAGGGACCTGCCATGTTTCACAGCCAAGCACAGCGATGCATTGACATTCTTCACCGCATCGTCTCTCTGCCAGGTCTCTGCACTCAGGAAGGGCCTTATCGCCTTTCCTTTCCTTTCTTTTCACTTTCTCTTTCTTTCTAGAAGCATCCGACACAGCTATCCTTTGTTCAGCGCGGGCCTCACTTTAACTTTACAACCTTCCTAGCTGCGGTCATGCTTGGTGAGCCATTCTCCCTTGACTTCAAGAGAAGGGGTCCCTCTCATGTTGGGGCAGGATAGTAAGAAGCCGGGAAAATTCCTTGGCGAGTGGAATGGGGAAACTGAGACTGACAGCTGGACAGACTGGTCGAGCAATTTACAGTCAGATAGAGACGGTCCCCCAGGGCAGAAAGCCCCGAGTGCCTGGCAACAGGCAACACTGGCGCCGAACCTCACCCCCAGGGTGCCCTTCCCGCCCCTGGCATATCGCTGGCCATGCTGTTTGGACACCCTGACCTTGCCTCCCTAGAGAGCGCACCGAGGCCTCAGCTGTGTTTCAGCTCCGGAAAGGCAGCTAGGCCAGGTGGCGATGCCAGGCCCAGCTGCATGACTAACGATGCCTTCCCCGGTGTCCATCACTCAGCAAAGGCCACGGCCCTGAAAGGGCACATCTGGAAAGGTGATGAATATTCTATGGCGATCCTCCTCCTGAGACCAACCCTAAAATCCCTGCCTTTGGAAAGCAGATAAAACCCCTCCAGACAAAGAAGCCAGCGAATCTCCTTTTTGAGTGAATTATCTTTCTCTTAAACCAGGGGTGGGCAAACTTTTCGACTTGAGGGCCACAATGGGTTCTTAAACTGGACCGGAGGGCTGGAACAAAAGCATGGATGGAGTGTTTGTGTGAACTAATATAAATTCAAAGTAAACATCATTACATAAAAGATCTGTAATGAATTTAGAACAGCCGAACGGGCTGGATCGAGCCCACGGGCCGTAGTTTGCCCACGGCTGTCTTAAATTCTAAGTGTCCCAGCGAGACTTGCAACCAGGGGAGCAAGGAGCAGCGGCAGCTCGTCCCAGGTTAACCCCCTGAATCTGTCTCCAAGGTCCCCTTTTCTCTGACTCCCCAGAGAGCTGGCCACAGGCTCGCCTAGGCACACTTCTTTCCTATAACATTTCTAGAGAGACACAGCAACCCGGCCTAGAATTTCTTCTGTAGCTTCTTCTATCTCAACCCTTCCAGTTCCACTGTCCCCAGCTCAAAATCACCTGGACTCTGTCCTGGCCCGTGTGGTTTAGTTGGTTGTGTGTCATCACTCGTAGGTTCGATTCCCAGTCAAGGGCACATTCTTGGGCTCAGTCCCTGGTAGGGAGCGTGCAGGAGCCAGCCCAGCAATGTTGTTCTCTCACATCAAGTTTCTCTCTCTTTCCCTTTCCCTCTAAAAATCAATAAACAATTCTTTTAAAAAAAAAAAAAAAAAGAATCACCTGGACTCGTGTTGTGAAATCTTTCCTGCATGAAGTCAAGAAGCCACACACCACAGGCCAGCCTCAGACAGACCTGCTCTGGGCTTGATCCCTTTCCGGTAACAATGCGCGTACTTGTGAGTTCTGCTTGTTTTCACGGCCCTTGGTTCTTACAACTCCCACTCATTCACTTGTAATACAAAACTGGTTTAAGCGGCTGGAATCACCCAAGCCTACGCCATTGATAAAACAACTCCATTGACAAAACAAACCCATATGCTTATTCCCTGAATTGTTTATCTTCTATAAAGGGAAGAGCTGGGTCCAGACGGTCTCTGTGGGACCGTCTGGCTCTGATGTTCTCCAGCTTTAAGAATACGTCTGTAATAGATTCCCCGAAATCCAATTGAGAAAAAGGCACACTCCACGCCAGTGCGCTGGGGCTCTGGACACCATGGCGGTTGTCCCATCCTTCAGAAAACAAAAGAACGCCCAGAATCCAGCAAAGATCCCCTGCTTCCTCGGGCAGCAAATCTCCTTGGCAGGATCTCAGTGTGGCTCTAGCTGCGTGGTGCCAAGCTAGAGCCTTTGCCTCTCACCCCTCCTCCCAGCCCCCACTCACTGTTTATATTAGCACATCACAATACAGACACTTCCTGTCTAGTGGGGCCCACAACGCCCCCCCCTGGGGACCTGCAGTCCCAGCTTCGGAGGCCAAGCTGATGACGGGGGCCAGCTGTCTTGGCAGAGCCAGAACATGGCAATTCTTCTAGCTGCCCGGGGAAAGTGGGCATCTTGAGCCATGGGGGGGAGAGGAACCCAGGTGTGGAAGGAGCCAATTACTCCACTCATCAGCTGGAGCAACCCGTTGTGTGACCAGTTAGCTGTGCCTCGTGGAAACTGTTCCGTGACTTGGCAAACGTGTGGACGGGTGGGCACTGCATTTGCGCGGGCTCCCCGAGGAGAGAGGGGGGCCAGGGGCGGCACAGCTTCATCCACCGTCACCTTGAAACAGGACTCAGAGCTGGACTCTCACTATTTCCCAGGTGGGTTTTTAAAGAGGCCAGGGGCCTGTGATATGGTATCCCCACTACGGTAGCTATGGCTAGACTGCAAGGTACACAATTCAGACACTTAAAGAGTTAACAAAACACACATTGCAAGGCTTTCTGTGCTCTTTAAACCACATTAGGACCAGACTTACTGCTTCTTTCTCACCCTCAGTTACCTCCTCCCCCCACCTACCACTGATGTCTAAGTTTCTACGGAACCCTCCCAGAAGCTCTTCTGAAGTCCTCCCCTGGTTTGACCAACGTGTGCGGAATTGACCGGCTGGAGGCCTGCCTGTAGGAGGAGACCAAACCACACCGGCCTCCTCAAACTCCCCAACTGGCCGCTGTCTTCCTTGCAAGCGGCGTTCGGCAGGTGGCACCTCGGCCCCCTGGCCTGGCCGGCTGTCAGACCTGCCTGCCACTCGGCACGAGTGAAGGATGTGGTGTCAGTCAAGTTAGGCAAACTGGGGTTAGGACAGGCAGGGTTACTCCCGAGGTGACCACAGCGACTCACCACTGTACATGTCAGGGTGGTTTCTTAAGGACGAGTCATTATAGGGGTGGTCTGCAATAAACAAAAGAGGGTGAGCGAACAGGGGGGCCACGGAGAGGTCACAGAGGCGTAAACGGGGGAGAACAAAACAGAAATGCGAAGCCACAAAACAACCGGGAGCGCCCCGTGGCCTTTGGCAAAGGAAAGACGCGGCGAACTTGGAAAGGAAATACACGTGGGTGAAGAACAAGCAGCACAAGACAGCCCCAAAAAAGAAAGAAACGGTTAAATTCTGCAAAAGAAGGCGATTAAAAAAAGATAAGTTTCTTTTTAAAATTAAAAAAAAAAATTAGGCGTGGCCCTTAACTGCTTGGTCCTACTGTATTTTCAAACAAATGAGATAACGGTTAGTGACACTCCGTGGCCGTCTTTGAACCACCGCGTCCCATCAAAATCCCCAGCGGCCAGGCCTCCGGGTCAAGCCAGCTCTTGGGGGCTAGAGAGAAAGGGGGGTTCGTGAGCCCCGGGAAAGGGCCGGGTCCTGTCTGAGCAGAAGCCAGGTTGCAAGGGGTGGGAATAAAGGAGAGGAGAAAATCGTCCAGAGAAACATTCGTCAGCAGAGGGGGAGGGAGGGACCCCTGGCAGCAGCCGACAATGCGTGCTGACCAGCAACACGCACCCCCAGCCTGACTAGTGGGTGCCACCCTGGTCCCCGAGATGTGTCTGTGGGCAGAAGGGCCCCTTCTGAGGAGGCGAGGAGTGGTCCAGGGAGCAGGCAGAGCTAGGCTGGGGCTCAGATTTTAGGATCAGAAAGGGAATTTGGAAGGAGGGGGGAAAGAGGAAGAGGGGGCGAAAGAGAGAGGCAGGGGCGCGGGGGGCAGGTAGGTGAGTGCTTCCAGTTCTACACTGTGGACGGGGAGAGGCCGGCTGACTAAGCCGAGACTCGGAAGCGAAGCCATTCCTTCAGGAGCAAGACCAGAGGCCTCGTTCCAACATGAGGAGAGTAATCCCTTGGGCCTGAACCCTCCGTGAGAAAGCGCTTTGAAGTAAGGCACGTGGTCATGCCTCGATTGTTAGGTCGCTTTTCACTGTTGCAGCGCCATCCTGTCCGGCCTCGGGGCTCAGGTTCTGTCGGGAGCACAGGCTGGGGGCAGAGCAGCTGACTGGCAGCCAGGCAGACAGCCCTGAGAAGCCAGAACTGCTCCTCCCTCTTCTCTCCCCCACCCCCACCCCTCTGCCCCGGCCCGAGGGAGGAGAGGAGCCTGCCAGGACCAGGACGTTGGCTCAGCCCTGTCCCAGCCGCCCGCCCAGAGACTGGCCCTCTCTGGGGCTGCACGGCAGCAGGGAGATGCTCAGGACTTCGCACTAGCCCTGAAGGCAGGTTTGTGTAAAAGGCCTGGCCTGTGTGTGGACCCCCGCGTGGGTTTCCCTGGAGCTGCGGGTGGACGTGACCCGCAGGGAAAGAGGAGGCGGAGTGGCAGAGGGTGGGCCTGGCTGTGGCTGGACTCGGGGGGGAGGGGACGGGGACACGCAGGGGACAGGCCCTTGTTCCGTGCTCCCACCCAGAGCGGGGACCCACGCTCGGGCTGCGCCTGCGTTTGTGGACCTGGGAGCACGACTGGGGCTCCCAGGAGGCCGCTGACTCCCCGGAGAGTGTCGCTTAGACACAGATGTGAGAGGGAGGCAGGGGGTGCTCCCGTGTCTCATCAGGGAAACCGATTCCCTCGCTGCGGCCGCCTCTCGCTGTCCAGAGGTGTGGGGTGGATGGGACCCGCTCTGCCTGGGACTGCACCCCAAACAAAGTTTAAAACTGATCCCAGATCGCGGTGCTGTGTGTGAGGCGACCCTTCCTTTACTGCAGGAAATACAGAATCCACTGTGGTGAGGTTCATTCCTGCCTGGCTGGGGAGCTGTGGCCGAGCCCTGAGGGCTGAGTCTCAAAGCTGCCCCACCGGGGCCTCCACAGGCCTGGCCCTGAAGGCACAGGCAAACGCCCTCGGCCCTGCCAGGCTGGGGAGGGGAGAGAGCACATGTGGGGTGCCAGGCAGGAGAGGGCAGAGAGCACATGTGGGCTGCGCGGGTCCCGGAGCTTGCTCCGGGCCAAAGCTGCCCCCCGAGACTCCAGGGAGCCGGCAGCACCCCCCCGGGGCCCCTCGGCATTTGGAGGGTTTTCAGTGGCCCAGGAGAACCATTAATGGAGCAGAAAAAAACATCCATTTTCTCAGAAAAAAGGATGTTTCTGGAAAGACCAACTGGTACATGTGGCTGAAATCTTTAACTAATGCCACAGAGGAAGGCTCTTTGCCACCTCCATTCCCGCTCCTGCCTTGTGTGACAGTGGAGGCCTCAGCCAGGGCCCCGGCGGTCACCTGACCCAGCCCTCCACCAGCAGGCTGACGTCCAGCCTGTCCCGGGCAGGGAGAGGGGGACCCGGGGTGGCACTGCAGGTGTCCAGGGCGGGGCTCAGTGAGCAGCTCCTGCCCTCAATTCCCATCCCCCCACCTAACACGCCAGCCACGTCCTGGCCCTGGAGGCCCTGAGGTCCCGGGCAGACCACGCTGTCCTCCCCGCTCGGCCAGCTGGCAGGCGGTCCCCGCGGGCGTGCACCGAGGAGACACCTCAGACAGACAACCCATTTCCTGTCTAGAACGGGAACTCCAGGGAGGGGGGGGGCAGCAGCAGACTGATGCTGGGTGGCCCTGCCAGGGACATGCGGGCTCGTCCCTGGGTTTCTGGCCGTCCTGTTGCTCAGACAGGAGCGTGGGGAGCTGCAGAGGCACGAGGTGTGTGTGTGTGTGGGGGGGGGGGGGTTAGAGGCGGGTAAAACCGGGTCAAAGAGCGAGGGCAGATGAGAGAAGGGGAAAGAAGAAAGTAAGAAAACAGAGAGGAAGGAAGTGAAAAAGAAAAGGGGAGGAAAAGAAGAGAAAGGAAAAGAAGAAACGGGGGTGGTGGTAGGGATGGGGGAAGCAGCTTCTTGTGGCTCCACCTCGAGGCCAGGCTGACTCTTGGCACGGCGGGTCTCCTCGGACAGGGACTGGCGAGGAAAGGGGGGCGCTAGGGGGTCACCCTACTTGTCCTGAGTGAGGAGTGAGCTCACCGAGGCCTCTCCCCGCCCCCCCCCGCCGCACCCCCACGTTCCTCCAGGAGGCATCGGCAGCCACCTGCACGTGTGGCTCCAGGAAGCCAGGGTTCAGCCTCTTTTCTCCGACCCGAGACAGCTTCGCCTGGTTTCCCTCGCCACCGCCTCCGTCCCCGGTGTCGGGATCGTCATGCACAGCCGAGCCGGGCAGACAGAGGTCTTTGGGGCGGGGGGGCCCCTCCATGGAAGGCATGTTATACATCCACAGGGACAACCCACACAGCCTCGTTCAACGTCCCGAGCAGGCTGAGGCCTGGCAGCCCGAGCTCCAAGCCAGTGAGTCCCGGCAAGCAGCGGGCCCGGAGCTGGTCAGCTTCTCTCTCCTCCGTGCAGGGCCAGCAAAACGCCGCGGTGGGTCAGGAAATGCCCAACCGCTTTGGTGCCCGTCGGACAGGATCGGGATACAAGTGAAAACAAACCAGGCTAACCATAAACCTGCAACCTGCAAACACAGCGGTTCCACATGGTCCAACATACATGCGTCCCATGCAACCCATGGAGGTGCAGCCACTCACGTGGATGTTCTGTGCTGTGGCTTATGCTAGAAATTAAAAGATTAGCAAACGATGGCGAGACATAAAGGAAATAACCCAGCGGAGGGCATGAGAGGGGTGGACGAGCTCCTAAAACAATGCTCCTCACACCCTGGCAGGTCCAAATCCCCCGGGAGCTGACGAAGCACGGAGAGGCGCCACCGGGCTGGGTCCGGGGACCGTGCCAAGTCCCCAGGGCATTCTGATTCCCGCCGGAGTCTGAGAGGCACTGACTCAGGGCAGCACCACGTTGAGCTCGAGGCTCCCTCCCGATCGGGAGGTGTCTGAGAGAAGCTGAAGTGGCTCAGGCACAGCGAGCTGGAAAAGTTTCTAGGTCACCCTTGGCAACGCGTCTCCCCTGGGCCCCGGGCCCCCAGCGCCCCACCCGGCAGGGCCCGCACTTACTGGTGAGGACCTTGAGGGTGAACGGGTTCTTCTGCTGGATGGTGTGCGTGAAGTGGAAGCGCGCGTTGCAGCTGTAGTCGGTCTGCATGTCCTGCACCATCACGTTAGAGAAATAGAGGTCCCCGTTGTGGCCCTGGGAGACCCGCTTGTCTTGGGTGATGGGCTCCATGGCTACGAGAAAGCAGAGGCACGGGGAGGTGAGCGGAAATGATAACAGTAACCATCACCGTGGTGTTTCTGGCAAGTGGGCACCTACGGGGGGCCAGCCGGGGCCAGGTGCTCCACATTATTCAGCCTGACCTCACTCTCTGAGCGGGGCTTTTCCCCTTTCACAGATAAGAAAGCAGAGGACGTAACTGTTCTGTGGCATAAGCAGTGAGGAAGAAGAGGACTTAGACCCAGATCTGCCTGCCCACCACGCCCATGCTCTGTGACCATGCTTTTCTGTCTCCCGTTCATGCCACAAACGATCAGAGGGAGGGGACACGAACCTTCAGCTGCTCCCAAATCAGGAGTCAAATTCACTCGTTTTATTTTTTTATACCCGCTCCCCCCTGTCCCGTCCCCAAGAAAGCAAAAAGCACTACCAAATATAACTGTAAGATGCATACTAATCAGTGATGCACGCCATCGATTTTAGGATGCTTCTCCGTTTGGGAGACGGGAAAACATGAAAATGTGTCCTTTTTTTAGAATGAATGGCATCCTAGGAGTGGCAGAGAATGCTGACTACAGCGTCCATGTATTTTGCAAGCACTGCGTCTGACGTCAATGCACACAGCCAGGCCTCTCAGGCCATCTGGGTTGTGAAAGTCTACTTCCAGGGCTGACTACTCAGAGCAAACTCCTTCCTGTCCCCACGAGTGTCCCCTACGCCACCATTTCTTCAAACACCAGGTTAATGATGCCAACTCTCCGACAGTGGGCTGGTCAGCTCTTCGATTATCGAAGGTTTCCTGTAGGCCTACTATGTGCAGGCACAGAGCGAGGCGCTGGGGAAAGAGAGATGAGTAAGAAAGCCAAAGAGCCTGCAGTCTGGGAGGAGAGACAGGGGATAAATATAAACAACTGCCTGCAACGCAGGGTGGCAAGTGGGCAGCCCGGACAAGCAGGGGGTGAGCTGAGAGAGGGAGCAGCCCGTCCATTCTAGGGGCTTGAGCTGTGGCTTGAAGGCTGCGTAACATTTATAAGGCATCAGAGCAGCCGTGGGCAAACTATGGCCCGCGGGCCGGATCCGGCCCGTTCGGCTGTTCTATCCGGCCCGCGGAGCCGAAAGAGCGGAGGGTTCTCTTGCTCTCCCCTCCGCTCCTTCACCAGCAGCCCAAGATGAGAGTGCCAGCATGGTCAGGTTGCTTTTGTTCCGGCCCTCCGGCCCAGTGTAAGAACCCATGGTGGCCCTGGAGTCAAAAAGTTTGCCCACCCCTGCATCAGAGGAAGGAGCTAAGACAGGGACGGTGTGTGTTAAAGCAGAGAGCCCCTGAGAAGAAGGGCAGGGGAGGGAGGAGCCGAGGGGCGGGAGGAGGGCTGGGGAGGCGGAAGGGACCGGATCAGGAGGGAGCTGTGTGCCAGGGAAAGGAGTCCAGACTGTGTCCGAGGTGATGGAGGAGCGATGAAGGGTTTTGAGCCTCTGAATGAAGGGTCACATGTATGTTTTCAGAAAGACCGGGAAGGCCGGGGATGGGCAATTACTGTAACCCCGGGGAAACGTGGGTGGGGACATGTCAGTGGGGATGGAGAGAAAAAGAAGGCCATGAGGTCTGCTCAGAGGTCCGAGTGCTGTGAGGCCGTGTGAGAGCGTGACGCAGGGGCGGAGAGAGGAGGCTCTGACCTGTTAAACAGCTCACAGACCAACGCCCCATCAGCGGCCAGGCAGCCTTCCCCACAGATGTGCTGGGTGGCGAGGGAAGAGATGGACAATGATTGGGCACAGAGCCACGCCCTCTGCAAAGCCACTCGCCTGCTGGCTCGTTGACAAGGCGGCCTCTTTGGTAAGAATTCGGGAATGGAGAGCATGGATGACAGGCAGGAGGGTGGGAGGGGGTTAGACTGACAGATGGACGCATACACAGGGAAGAAGGAATGGAAGGCGGGGGAAGGGGGAGAGAGGGGAGGGAGGGGGAGGGCAGCTAGGAAGACAGATAGCAGTCCTCTATGCACCCTCGTAATGCCCCCCCCCCCACCTTTTAGTTTGAAAACAGAGGAAGACACTGAGGCCCAGAGTGATTAAAGGAGCCTCAGTCCAAAACAGAGCTCGGACAGGCTCTGAATGATGGTGCACCGTCCCCTGCTCCAGAGATCCCACCTCCCATCACCCTCCACCAGAGGTTTCATTCGCGCATGCTCCACTTCTGTCCTAACAAGAAGCACGGGTCCAGACCAACCAAGGGTTGAAAGAGGCTCGGTACCAACCCACCTTCAATTGGCATATTAAAAAATAGCTTCTGCCCTGGCCGGTTTGCTCAGTGGTTAGAGTGTCGGACCAAAGGGTCATGGGTTCAATTCCCAGTCAAGGGCATATACCTCAGTTGCAGGCTTGATCCTTGGCCTCAGTCAGGGTGAGGCAACCAATCGATGTGTCTCTCTCACATCAATGTTTCTCTCTTTCTCTCCCCCCTTCTTTCCTCCCCTCTACTCTCTCTCTCTCTCTAAGAAAAAAAAAAAAAAAATGGAAAAAAATACCCTTGGATAAGGATTTAAAAAACCACACAGTTAATCCTCTTTCTTATTCTTTTTACTTTTGCTCACAAATATTACCGAATGCTTACTGTGTGTCTGGCCCTGTTACAAGTACTTTGGGTGCATTAACTTATCTGTCCTTATAATAATTCTATTAGATAAGTACACTTATCAGCCCCAATTTCAAGAGAGGAAACCAAGGCCCAGAGATGTTAAGCAACTCGCTCAAGATCACACAGCGAACAGCAGCCGGGCTTAGGAAATGAGCCCCGTCAGCCTCCCCACAGAGCCTGATCTCAGCCACCTGGCCACCTTACATCAGCTTCTCACAAGGCAAGCCCCCCTCCCCCCACCCCCCTTGACACGCCCACCCTCTCCCCAAGATTAAAACGGACATAAAACACCAGTCCCAAGACTCACAGCTGCTCATCCAGAAGATGACTGGGGACGGGAGCCCGGGCGGCGGGTTGCACTGGAGCGTCAGCGGGGCGCCTTCCTGAACCACCACCGGGTCCAGATTTTCCTTGGGCCACAGGGGAGACTCTGGGCGGAACACAGAGGAGGGTGAGATGCGGGGGATGCTGGGGCCGGGCAAGGCGGGGGGTTAGGGGCCGGCATGTGAGGAGGGGAAGAGGAAGCAGGAGGACAAGCGAGGCAGAGGGGAGAGGCGAGAGGCGAGAGGAGAGAGGAGAGAGGAGGGAGGAGAGGGGAGAGGGGAGAGAGGCCTTTGTCTGAATGGGTGCATGTCTTCATAGGCTCCTCTCCTTCCCCTCCTCCTGTGACCAGAGTGGCCGGTGAAATTATTTAAGATTCTGGCTCAGAAGCTTCCTTTCTACGGAATCGTTTTGAATTGGGGTGGTGCCCTTGGCTCAGAGGCAGAAAAGCAAGCAGGACGTGCAGGGCCCCAAAGCACCAACAGGCCAAGGGCAGGGGCGGCCCTTCTAGAATGACCGCCCCTGCCCCCCCCCATGCACCCAGGAGCAGGGCATCTCCACCCTGTGCTCCCCCCCCCCCATACTCACTGGACACCTGCAGGCGGATCCTGTTGGACAGGGCGGTGCCGAATTTGTTGCGGGCGAAGCACTGGTACTCCCCCTCGTACTCCTCGGGCCGCCCTCCGCTGCGGAAGTCGATCACCAGGGTCCCGGACCGCCTCCTCATGGACACCCGCGGGTCCTTGGCGACATTGAAGAACCTGCTGTTCCGAGTCCAGTGGAAGCTGTGGACCATGGGCGTGGGGGTGAGGCGGAGCCACCACCGGTAACAGGGCCGGTTCCGGGCTCCAGGTGACCATCTCAGGACCCCAGTCCCCGACTCAGTCACAGAACCACACCTTCATACCAACCAGCCCAGCCGGACACATGGCAGAACCACCTGGGCGGGTGAATCTGGGGAGCAGGTCCCCGACAGCACTCACACTGACAGCACTCACACTGACAGCACTCACACCGACAGCACTCACACCGACAGCACTCACACCGACAACACTCACACGGACAACACTCACACCGACAGTACTCACACCGACAGCACTCACACCGACAGCACTCACACCGACAGCACTCACACCGATAGCACTCACACTGACAGCACTCACACAGACAGCACTCCCACCGACAGCACTCACATGGACAACACTCACACTGACAGCACTCACACAGACAGCACTCCCACCGACAGCACTCACACTGACAGCACTCACACTGACAACACTCACACCGACAGCACTCACACTGACAGCACTCACACTGACAACACTCACACCGACAGCACTCACACGGACAGCACTCACACTGACAGCACTCACACTGACAACACTCACACCGACAGCACTCACACTGACAACACTCACACCGACAGCACTCACACTGACAGCACTCACACGGACAGCACTCACACCGACAGCACTCACACTGACAACACTCACACCGACAGCACTCACACTGACAGCACTCACACGGACAGCACTCACACCGACAGCACTCACACGGACAGCACTCACACTGACAGCACTCACACCGACAACACTCACACGGACAGCACTCACACTGACAGCACTCACACTGACAACACTCACACCGACAGCACTCACACTGACAACACTCACACCGACAGCACTCACACCGACAGCACTCACACCGACAGCACTCACACCGACAACACTCACACGGACAACACTCACACCGACAGTACTCACACCGACAGCACTCACACCGACAGCACTCACACCGACAGCACTCACACCGATAGCACTCACACTGACAGCACTCACACAGACAGCACTCCCACCGACAGCACTCACATGGACAACACTCACACTGACAGCACTCACACAGACAGCACTCCCACCGACAGCACTCACACTGACAGCACTCACACTGACAACACTCACACCGACAGCACTCACACTGACAGCACTCACACTGACAACACTCACACCGACAGCACTCACACGGACAGCACTCACACTGACAGCACTCACACTGACAACACTCACACCGACAGTACTCACACCGACAGTACTCACACCGACAGCACTCACACCGACAGCACTCACACCGACAGCACTCACACCGATAGCACTCACACTGACAGCACTCACACAGACAGCACTCCCACCGACAGCACTCACATGGACAACACTCACACTGACAGCACTCACACAGACAGCACTCCCACCGACAGCACTCACACTGACAGCACTCACACTGACAACACTCACACCGACAGCACTCACACTGACAGCACTCACACTGACAACACTCACACCGACAGCACTCACACGGACAGCACTCACACTGACAGCACTCACACTGACAACACTCACACCGACAGCACTCACACTGACAACACTCACACCGACAGCACTCACACTGACAGCACTCACACGGACAGCACTCACACCGACAGCACTCACACTGACAACACTCACACCGACAGCACTCACACTGACAGCACTCACACGGACAGCACTCACACCGACAGCACTCACACGGACAGCACTCACACGGACAGCACTCACACCGACAGCACTCACACGGACAGCACTCACACTGACAGCACTCACACCGACAACACTCACACGGACAGCACTCACACCGACAGCACTCACACCGACAGCACTCACACCGACAACACTCACACGGACAACACTCACACCGACAGTACTCACACCGACAGCACTCACACCGACAGCACTCACACCGACAGCACTCACACCGATAGCACTCACACTGACAGCACTCACACAGACAGCACTCCCACCGACAGCACTCACATGGACAACACTCACACTGACAGCACTCACACAGACAGCACTCCCACCGACAGCACTCACACTGACAGCACTCACACTGACAACACTCACACCGACAGCACTCACACTGACAGCACTCACACTGACAACACTCACACCGACAGCACTCACACGGACAGCACTCACACTGACAGCACTCACACTGACAACACTCACACCGACAGCACTCACACCGACAACACTCACACGGACAACACTCACACCGACAGTACTCACACCGACAGCACTCACACCGACAGCACTCACACCGACAGCACTCACACCGATAGCACTCACACTGACAGCACTCACACAGACAGCACTCCCACCGACAGCACTCACATGGACAACACTCACACTGACAGCACTCACACAGACAGCACTCCCACCGACAGCACTCACACTGACAGCACTCACACTGACAACACTCACACCGACAGCACTCACACTGACAGCACTCACACTGACAACACTCACACCGACAGCACTCACACGGACAGCACTCACACTGACAGCACTCACACTGACAACACTCACACCGACAGTACTCACACCGACAGTACTCACACCGACAGCACTCACACCGACAGCACTCACACCGACAGCACTCACACCGATAGCACTCACACTGACAGCACTCACACAGACAGCACTCCCACCGACAGCACTCACATGGACAACACTCACACTGACAGCACTCACACAGACAGCACTCCCACCGACAGCACTCACACTGACAGCACTCACACTGACAACACTCACACCGACAGCACTCACACTGACAGCACTCACACTGACAACACTCACACCGACAGCACTCACACGGACAGCACTCACACTGACAGCACTCACACTGACAACACTCACACCGACAGCACTCACACTGACAACACTCACACCGACAGCACTCACACTGACAGCACTCACACGGACAGCACTCACACCGACAGCACTCACACTGACAACACTCACACCGACAGCACTCACACTGACAGCACTCACACGGACAGCACTCACACCGACAGCACTCACACGGACAGCACTCACACGGACAGCACTCACACCGACAGCACTCACACGGACAGCACTCACACCGACAGCACTCACACCGACAACACTCACACGGACAACACTCACACCGACAGTACTCACACCGACAGCACTCACACCGACAGCACTCACACCGACAGCACTCACACCGATAGCACTCACACTGACAGCACTCACACAGACAGCACTCCCACCGACAGCACTCACATGGACAACACTCACACTGACAGCACTCACACAGACAGCACTCCCACCGACAGCACTCACACTGACAGCACTCACACTGACAACACTCACACCGACAGCACTCACACTGACAGCACTCACACTGACAACACTCACACCGACAGCACTCACACGGACAGCACTCACACTGACAGCACTCACACTGACAACACTCACACCGACAGCACTCACACTGACAACACTCACACCGACAGCACTCACACTGACAGCACTCACACGGACAGCACTCACACCGACAGCACTCACACTGACAACACTCACACCGACAGCACTCACACTGACAGCACTCACACGGACAGCACTCACACCGACAGCACTCACACGGACAGCACTCACACTGACAGCACTCACACCGACAACACTCACACCGACAGCACTCACACGGACAGCACTCACACCGACAGCACTCACACGGACAGCACTCACACTGACAGCACTCACACTGACAACACTCACACCGACAGCACTCACACTGACAACACTCACACCGACAGCACTCACACCGACAGCACTCACACGGACAGCACTCACACCGACAGCACTCACACGGACAGCACTCACACTGACAGCACTCACACCGACAACACTCACACCGACAGCACTCACACGGACAGCACTCACACCGACAGCACTCACACGGACAGCACTCACACGGACAGCACTCACACTGACAGCACTCACACTGACAACACTCACACCGACAGCACTCACACCGACAACACTCACACCGACAGCACTCACACCGACAGCACTCACACGGACAGCACTCACACCGACAGCACTCACACGGACAGCACTCACACCGACAGCACTCACACCGACAACACTCACACCGACAGCACTCACACGGACAGCACTCACACCGACAGCACTCACACGGACAGCACTCACACCGACAGCACTCACACCGACAACACTCACACCGACAGCACTCACACTGACAGCACTCACACGGACAGCACTCACACCGACAGCACTCACACTGACAACACTCACACCGACAGCACTCACACGGACAGCACTCACACTGACAGCACTCACACTGACAGCACTCACACCGACAGCACTCACACTGACAACACTCACACCGACAGCACTCACACCGACAGCACTCACACCGACAGCACTCACACCGACAACACTCACACGGACAACACTCACACCGACAGTACTCACACCGACAGCACTCACACCGACAGCACTCACACCGACAGCACTCACACCGATAGCACTCACACTGACAGCACTCACACAGACAGCACTCCCACCGACAGCACTCACATGGACAACACTCACACTGACAGCACTCACACAGACAGCACTCCCACCGACAGCACTCACACTGACAACACTCACACCGACAGCACTCACACTGACAGCACTCACACTGACAACACTCACACCGACAGCACTCACACGGACAGCACTCACACTGACAGCACTCACACTGACAACACTCACACCGACAGTACTCACACCGACAGTACTCACACCGACAGCACTCACACCGACAGCACTCACACTGACAGCACTCACACTGACAACACTCACACCGACAGCACTCACACGGACAGCACTCACACTGACAGCACTCACACTGACAACACTCACACCGACAGCACTCACACTGACAACACTCACACCGACAGCACTCACACTGACAGCACTCACACGGACAGCACTCACACCGACAGCACTCACACTGACAACACTCACACCGACAGCACTCACACTGACAGCACTCACACGGACAGCACTCACACCGACAGCACTCACACGGACAGCACTCACACGGACAGCACTCACACCGACAGCACTCACACGGACAGCACTCACACCGACAGCACTCACACCGACAACACTCACACGGACAACACTCACACCGACAGTACTCACACCGACAGCACTCACACCGACAGCACTCACACCGACAGCACTCACACCGATAGCACTCACACTGACAGCACTCACACAGACAGCACTCCCACCGACAGCACTCACATGGACAACACTCACACTGACAGCACTCACACAGACAGCACTCCCACCGACAGCACTCACACTGACAGCACTCACACTGACAACACTCACACCGACAGCACTCACACTGACAGCACTCACACTGACAACACTCACACCGACAGCACTCACACGGACAGCACTCACACTGACAGCACTCACACTGACAACACTCACACCGACAGCACTCACACTGACAACACTCACACCGACAGCACTCACACTGACAGCACTCACACGGACAGCACTCACACCGACAGCACTCACACTGACAACACTCACACCGACAGCACTCACACTGACAGCACTCACACGGACAGCACTCACACCGACAGCACTCACACGGACAGCACTCACACTGACAGCACTCACACCGACAACACTCACACCGACAGCACTCACACGGACAGCACTCACACCGACAGCACTCACACGGACAGCACTCACACTGACAGCACTCACACTGACAACACTCACACCGACAGCACTCACACTGACAACACTCACACCGACAGCACTCACACCGACAGCACTCACACGGACAGCACTCACACCGACAGCACTCACACGGACAGCACTCACACTGACAGCACTCACACCGACAACACTCACACCGACAGCACTCACACGGACAGCACTCACACCGACAGCACTCACACGGACAGCACTCACACGGACAGCACTCACACTGACAGCACTCACACTGACAACACTCACACCGACAGCACTCACACCGACAACACTCACACCGACAGCACTCACACCGACAGCACTCACACGGACAGCACTCACACCGACAGCACTCACACGGACAGCACTCACACCGACAGCACTCACACCGACAACACTCACACCGACAGCACTCACACGGACAGCACTCACACCGACAGCACTCACACGGACAGCACTCACACCGACAGCACTCACACCGACAACACTCACACCGACAGCACTCACACTGACAGCACTCACACGGACAGCACTCACACCGACAGCACTCACACTGACAACACTCACACCGACAGCACTCACACGGACAGCACTCACACTGACAGCACTCACACTGACAGCACTCACACCGACAGCACTCACACTGACAACACTCACACCGACAGCACTCACACTGACAGCACTCACACCGACAGCACTCACACTGACAGCACTCACACGGACAGCACTCACACCGACAGCACTCACACGGACAGCACTCACACTGACAGCACTCACACCGACAACACTCACACCGACAGCACTCACACGGACAGCACTCACACCGACAGCACTCACACGGACAGCACTCACACTGACAGCACTCACACTGACAACACTCACACCGACAGCACTCACACTGACAACACTCACACCGACAGCACTCACACCGACAGCACTCACACGGACAGCACTCACACCGACAGCACTCACACGGACAGCACTCACACTGACAGCACTCACACCGACAACACTCACACGGACAGCACTCACACTGACAACACTCACACCGACAGCACTCACACTGACAGCACTCACACCGACAGCACTCACACTGACAGCACTCACACGGACAACACTCACACCGACAGCACTCACACGGACAGCACTCACACTGACAGCACTCACACTGACAACACTCACACAGACAGCACTCACACTGACAGCACTCGCACTGACAGAACTCACACAAACAGCACTCACACACACAGCACTCACATGGACAACACTCACACCGACAGCACTCACACTGACAGCACTCGCACTGACAGAACTCACACAAACAGCACTCACACACACAGCACTCACATGGACAACACTCACACCGACAGCACTCACACTGACAGCACTCGCACTGACAGAACTCACACAAACAGCACTCACACACACAGCACTCACATGGACAACACTCACACCGACAGCACTCACACTGACAGCACTCGCACTGACAGCACTCACACTGACAGCACTCACACTGACAACACTCACACCGACAGCACTCACACTGACAGCACTCACACTGACAACACTCACACCGACAGCACTCACACGGACAGCACTCACACTGACAGCACTCACACCGACAGCACTCACACTGACAGCACTCACACGGACAGCACTCACACCGACAGCACTCACACGGACAGCACTCACACCGACAGCACTCACACCGACAACACTCACACCGACAGCACTCACACGGACAGCACTCACACCGACAGCACTCACACGGACAGCACTCACACTGACAGCACTCACACTGACAACACTCACACCGACAGCACTCACACTGACAACACTCACACCGACAGCACTCACACCGACAGCACTCACACGGACAGCACTCACACCGACAGCACTCACACGGACAGCACTCACACTGACAGCACTCACACCGACAACACTCACACCGACAGCACTCACACGGACAGCACTCACACCGACAGCACTCACACGGACAGCACTCACACGGACAACACTCACACCGACAGCACTCACACGGACAGCACTCACACTGACAGCACTCACACTGACAACACTCACACCGACAGCACTCACACTGACAACACTCACACCGACAGCACTCACACCGACAGCACTCACACGGACAGCACTCACACCGACAGCACTCACACGGACAGCACTCACACTGACAGCACTCACACCGACAACACTCACACCGACAGCACTCACACCGACAGCACTCACACCGACAGCACTCACACGGACAGCACTCACACTGACAGCACTCACACCGACAACACTCACACCGACAGCACTCACACTGACAGCACTCACACGGACAGCACTCACACCGACAGCACTCACACTGACAACACTCACACCGACAGCACTCACACGGACAGCACTCACACTGACAGCACTCACACTGACAACACTCACACCGACAGCACTCACACTGACAACACTCACACCGACAGCACTCACACTGACAGCACTCACACCGACAGCACTCACACTGACAGCACTCACACGGACAGCACTCACACCGACAGCACTCACACGGACAGCACTCACACTGACAGCACTCACACCGACAACACTCACACCGACAGCACTCACACGGACAGCACTCACACCGACAGCACTCACACGGACAGCACTCACACTGACAGCACTCACACCGACAACACTCACACCGACAGCACTCACACTGACAGCACTCACACGGACAGCACTCACACCGACAGCACTCACACTGACAACACTCACACCGACAGCACTCACACGGACAGCACTCACACTGACAGCACTCACACTGACAACACTCACACCGACAGCACTCACACTGACAACACTCACACCGACAGCACTCACACCGACAGCACTCACACGGACAGCACTCACACCGACAGCACTCACACGGACAGCACTCACACTGACAGCACTCACACTGACAACACTCACACGGACAGCACTCACACTGACAACACTCACACCGACAGCACTCACACTGACAGCACTCACACGGACAGCACTCACACCGACAGCACTCGCACGGACAGCACTCACACCGACAGCACTCACACTGACAGCACTCACACGGACAACACTCACACCGACAGCACTCACACGGACAGCACTCACACTGACAGCACTCACACTGACAACACTCACACAGACAGCACTCACACTGACAGCACTCGCACTGACAGAACTCACACAAACAGCACTCACACACACAGCACTCACATGGACAACACTCACACCGACAGCACTCACACTGACAGCACTCGCACTGACAGAACTCACACAAACAGCACTCACACACACAGCACTCACATGGACAACACTCACACCGACAGCACTCACACTGACAGCACTCGCACTGACAGCACTCACACTGACAGCACTCACACTGGGCCAAGGCTGGGAGCCATGCTTCCACAGGGTGCATAACGAGCAGCCCCTGGGAACTATCTTTGGAGGAGTGGGCAGCAATTTTTATTTTTTAAAATCCAGAGTCAGCGGCCCCCACCCCCACCCCCTGGGCTTCCCACCCTCCAGCTAGGAATGCAAACCCAAGTCCCCATTTCCTCCAGGACCCTCCAGGGCGCTGGCTCCCTCCGCCTGCCTCGTCACTTCCTCACTTCGTAGCAGCCTCTGAAGGAAGTGAGGAGACTCAGGTCACCTGTGCCCTGCCCAGTGGGTGGGATATAAGGCCATGGCCGCACGTGATGGCCCGGAAGGGGCCGCGTGGAGAGAGAAAAAGCCTCCATCAACCTGAGCCCGGTTAGAAGCATGTCCCTCTGCTTCTCCTGGGGGAAGGCATGTCTAGCTTCCCAGGATATAGCCTTAAAGAAGCAGGAGTAGCCGTGGCCGCTCAGCGTTCGTCGTTGTCCCCATAAAGGAACATGGGGCGGCCCAGACCTCAGAAGCAAGGTCACCCAAGCCCTGCCTGACCCTTTGGGGTGAATCCTGCTTCTCCCACCGGGGGCAAGGAGGCTCTTCTGTTCCAGGCCCACGGGCTCATGCAAACTTTCGGGGGGGGAGGGTATGGGGGCAGGGCGAGGAAAGAAAGTTGCCACACACCTGAGGCTGCTGCTGCACCCTGCCTCCTTTCTCCTGCTGACTGGCCCCCCGGCCTCTGCCCCCAGAACACACACACACACACACACACACACACACACACACACACACACAAACACACACACACACACCGGGCCCGGTCTTGTCTGGGTCTGAATCTGGCATGAGGCTCCTGAAAGCTCCAGCCTATGGAAGCTGTTTGTCGCCAGTTGCCCTCCAACAGAAACACACCTAGCCTGGGTGACCTTGGAAAGGCACTGCATGACCTTGGAAAGGTACTGAGTGTCTCTGTGCCTCCATCTCACTTCCCTCCACAAGGATGTAGGCCCTTCCCCTACACCAGTGGTCGGCAAACTCATTAGTCCACAGAGCCAAATATCAACAGCACAACGATTGAAATTTCTTCTGAGAGCCAAATTTTTTAAACTTAACTTCTTCTCACGCCACTTCTTCCAAACAGACTCGCCCAGGCCGTGGTATTTTGTGGAAGAGCCACACTCAAGGGGCCAAAAAGCCACATGTGGCTCTTGAGCCGCAGTTTGCCGACCACGGTCCTACACACCTCTGTGTATGAGGAACAACTCAGACACACACCCTGGCACGTGGCAGGCTTTCAACTCGAGTGATGCTGACCTACACACACACACACACACACACACACACACACACACACACACACGGGCAGGGACGAAATCCTATCTGGTCCTGGCACCGGTGTGACCTTAGGCCTCGTAGTTTCTGGTCCCAAGTTTCCTCATCAGCCAAATTTCCTAATTTTCCAAACTGTACTTTCTGCCTAGTGCGGGCTGATGATGAATGCAATTTCTCAGAGGCCAGCTGTCATCAGGCCTGGGCCCGGAGGAGCTGAAATGGGGTTCACCCTCTCCCAGCGGGGTTCTCCCCCTCCCAGCGGGGTTCTCCAGCCGCTGCGCTCACCTGGGGGCCGGGTTCCCCTTGGCCTCGCACTCGATCAGGATGTTATCGCGGGGATCCACGATGTGGTCCTTCACGGACTGCTTGGTGATGGTCGGGGGCTGGGACACTGCAACAGGGCAGAGGGCAGGCAGTCAGGCTGCGGGAACTGCGGGCCCGGCCCGGAGAAGGGCTGGAAGGAAGAGCATCGGAGGCCACACAGCAAAGCGAGCCAGCAGGGCGGGCAGGGCCCGCCGGAGAGCGCGGGGAGGGGATGCGGGTCGGACACCCAGTAAGAAGAACCCCTTTATGACGTCCCCGTATCCCCATGAGAAACTGCAGGCCAGGCCTCTGTCTGACCCCCTCTTCTGACCAATGCTTTGGACAACGTCAACGTTTGTTGAACGAATATAGGAACACAAAGCAGCTCGGTTTTCAGAACGTGGTGACCCTGATGGTTCTGAGCCCTGGAGGGTCAACAGATGGCCGGCCTGTGGCGAGGTCGGGGCTGAAAGAGGCTTTAGTCCCCAGAGAACTTGCCAGCGACTTGTCTGCAGGCCAAACAGCATCTCCTCCCTCCCGGTCCTGTGCTGCCTTCTCCGGGGGCTCCCGTGCCAGCCCCCCCGAGGACGGGGAAGCACGGCCCTTCTCACCCGCCTGCCTTCCATGGGCTGAGCCTCCCCCCTTCCCGGTGGTGAGGGGCCTCACGGCAGAGCGCTGGCGTCGGGAGGCCGCAGCAGGCAGGGCGGAGAGGCCTCGGGTCCCCGCACGCCCTCACCTGGTCGCCGCCCGCCCACCTTCCTGCCCTCCTACCCCCGAGGCACAGGTGCAGAGAGGCTCGGGGGGGGGGGGGGGGACTTACGCTCGTTCTGAATGCTGGCTGTTAGTCCGGTGGGTTAGCATTGGGAGGGGAGAGAAGAAGACATCGGTTATCACACACGACCAGGCGCCAGGGGTCCGCAGGGCCCAGCATGCAGGGAGGAGGGAGATGCGGGGGTGGGGGGTAGCAGGGTGGAGGGGGGGAGGAGGGCACTGTGCCCGGGTGCAGAGCTCAGTGGAGGAGCCATGCTGGGGTGCGGGCACCCAGCAGGTGCTCCGTGGGGAAGGCAATGTCTCCCCCGAGACCAAACCACACAGCGGAGCAGAGACCCGCTTCTGACAAATGAAGGTGCCACCAGGTGAGGCCAAACGTCGAGAGTGGCAGCCCAGCCGAAACCGGTTTGGCTCAGTGATAGAGCGTCGGCCTGCAGACTGAAAGGTCCAGGGTTCAATTCCGGTCAAGGGCATGTGCCTTGGTTGTGGGCACATCCCTGGTAGGGGGTGTGCAGGAGGCAGCTGGTTGATGTTTCTCTCTCATCGACGTTTCTAGCTCTCTATCTCTCTCCTTTCCTCTCTGTAAAAAATCAATAAAATATATATTTTTTTAAAAGAGAGAGAGAGAGAGGGGCAGCCTTGCTCCTAAGAGGAAGAGCTCTGAAGATGCCACCCGCCACCTCCAGGTGCTCCTCGGCCAGCCGTGCCAGGGTGAGGCCAAGTGCCAGGGAAGGGGTGGAACCACAGCTGCAGGACAGAGCCCCCAGGGCCCAGAGAGGCCCACGGACCCACTCCCCCATGCCCCTCGCTCTCTCACACAAGAAAGCACCTTCTTCCCTCATCGTCCCCTCCTTTGCCGGCCTCTGGACCACTCTAGGGACGGAGGAACGGCGAGTGCCCTGCTCCCGCAGAAGCCCCCTGCCCTCCGGAAATCCCACTTCTGAACCGTTGCGGGTGAAGTGGGGCCCAACACTCCCCTCCGGCTTCTTACAAAAGAGACAAAAGGGCCGGAGGCCACCCCTGAGATGCCCGTGAACAGGCGCGTATGTTTCTCATGAGGCTGATGTGAACATGCAGGTTCTGATTCGGAAGATCTTGCATTTCTCCCCAGCAACCGAGTGGTGGTGGGCTGTGGACCGCGATTTAAATACAGGGTTTTGGAAGGTATGTTCTTGGCGGGGACAAGGTCTTGGTTGAACTTTGTCTGCAGAAAGCAGCACACCTGTCTCGGTAACGTTAGAGAGATGTTTCCCCCATGATGATATCAGAGAAGACTACGCCTGTGCCACTGCCCATGGGTGTAGATGCCGGCGTGGTGCGGACTCGTTCCAGGGAGTGCTTCCTGGGAGGGGCGGGGGCTGCTGCTGAGCCGCGGGGGCCATGGGAGGCGGGGACTAGGAGTTCAGGGACGAAGAAGGGGGCAGTCGCTCAGAGAGGCAGAGGCAGAGGCTGCGTTAAGAGGGGACCAAGAGCTGCAGAAAGAGTCTCGGGAGAGAAGACGGGCACCAGAGAGGGGAGGTGGCGGGTGGCAGGAATGGTGGCCTGCCGCACACGCTGTCAGTGACAGCAAGACCCACGAAAAGGGTCAGAGTAATTCTTTCAAGTGGCCCGGGTTTGTGTGGCCTGCTCAGGCGCAGAAGAGGAATTCCGTCTGGCCCTCTGGATAGGAAGCAATAAGAAATGAAATGCCTGGGGATGGGGGGTGGGGAGGATGAGAAGGCTATTGACTGTAAACGTGTGCTCCCTGAGCAGTTCGCCTGCAGGGGGTTTTCTGGAAGGATTGAAAGCACTGGGGCTGGGGCTGGTTGTGGGGTATGTCCTCGCACGGCGTGGGAGGTTGGGAGAAGGGGCCACTTTCGGGAGAAGCAGGGCTGACACTTGACCCAGCCCTTGGACCACAGCCCAGGCCCCTGCTTTATCCTCTCAAGAGACAGTTGGGGTCTCCCGGGTCCTCACTCCCCGTTGAAGGCTCTGGCCTCACCCAGGACAGGAAGCCGACAAAAGGCTCTGCTTTGCCCATGTGGGCTGCCTGCCTCTCTTTTATCACTCAAATGCTGGTTCAGTGGAGAGATCCCTAGACGTTTCCCAGGGAGTCACATCCAGGGGAGGGAAGTCCTTGGTCAAGATCCCCCCCACCCCGGAAGTCTGTTACAGGACGGGGTGGGAGGGGTGAGAACCAGGCCTTCTGCTGCCAGAGCTCCTGGCACAGACCCAGCCTTGGTCCGATGGGGCCTTGGCCTCCGTTCTCCTTGACATTCTGGACAAAGGTAAGTCAGAGGGAAGACCTTGAGGGAGAAGAGATGCGTGGGGCAGTTAGATACGGTTTCCGTATCCCGGAAGCTCTACTGTGCCCTGGCCCCACCCTGAAATCAGGCCAGGGCCTTCTTGAGAAGCTACCAGTACTTGCCTCAAGAGGTAATGACATCTGCGGCCACACTGTGCCACCAAGGAGTTTACTGCAGGGACACAACCGACCCGGAAGACAAGCTGCCACAGGGAAAAGACAGTGGGGACCGCCTGCCTAGTCCTGTGATCCCCACCCCCACCCGCCCCGTTCTCCATCCTGTGTCACACCACCTGCCCTTCTCTCCTACAGAACTTGTCGGATGACGAATGTAGAGTGGAGAATACATTTGTTCTTTTGGCTCCCAAGACAGAGGAAAATCTTCCAACAGACTCTGCAGGGGGTGAGGCAGATGTGGCCCTGTATGCATGCACCCCTTTTCTTTCCCTGATTCTGATCTGTGACCTCTGGGCTTATCCCTCAGGGGATGGAGTGAGTGTGAGTGAGAGTGTGAGTGTGAGTGTTGAGCCCTCCTGCAGCACTGTTTGGGATGATGGTGAGAAGTGCCCTGCCACTTCCCTCCTCTGCGGGTTCCTGGGAGAAAAACGCCGAGTCCCCTGATGTGGGAAGGAAGACGGGGAAGCTGCCAGCAGACTCACTTTTTGGCAAGCCCTCTTTGGCTGTGAGGTGACTCTTTGCTTTCTTCAAAGATCACACTGTCCTTGAGGCTGGGGAGGGAGAGGGGGTGCGTGTGACTCCGCTGGCAGAGTGGTGGTGACTGGAGGCTGGGCACTTCAATGAGGGGCTGGGTCGCAGCCCAGGGCTCTGTTCCTGGAAGCCTGCTGCACCCAACCCCCCGGAGCAGAAGCAGGAGCAATGCCCTATCCTCCTGCCCAGAAAATGCCCCCGAAGGGGCAAGGGCGCAGAAGGGCACACCCAGCGGGGCAGCCTCTGGCCTGAACCCCCACACTCCCCCTAGCCCCAACTCACAGGGAAAGTGAAGTGCCTAATCTTAGGCTGCCCCCATGTCCTGGCTATTGAGGAGAATGCCACAAGGAAGAGGGGGTGCCAATATCTCCTGCCTTAAGCCACAGCACGGATAGGCCTGGAGGGCATTATGCTAAGTGAAAGAAGCCAGACAGAGAAAGACACATCCTGCAAGTTCTCATTTACACGTGGAATCTAAAAATGTCAAGCTCAAGGAACAGAATAGAATGGTGGCTGCCAAGGTCTAGGGAGTGAGCGATATTGGTCAGAAGGTACACACTTCCAGCTATAAGATGGATACATCCTGGGAATCTAATTTACAGCATAGCAACTCTAATGAACAATTCAGGCATACCTCAGAGGGGGTTCATTCCAGACCACCACGACAAAGCCAATATTGCAATAAAGTGAATCACAGGGAGTTTTTGATTTCCTAGTGCATATAAAAAGTGATTACACTATTCTAGAGTCAAAGTATGCAATAGCATTATGTCTAAAAACAATGTGCATAGCTTCATTAAAAAAGAATGTGTTGCTGAAAAAAAATGCAAACCATCACCGGAGCCTTAAGGGTCTTCTTGCCTTGACGTTGATGGATGCTCAGTGATCAAAGTGGTGGTTGCTGTAGGTTGGGTGACTGTGGGAATTGCTTAAAATAAGACGACAATAAAGTCTGTCTCATGGATGGATTCTTCTTTTCACTAACAATTTCTCGTAGCATGCGATGCTGTTTGCTAGCATTTTACCCACAGAACTGCTTTCAAAACTGGAATTAGTCCTCTCAAACTCTGCTTCTGCTTTAGCAACAAGTTTATGTGACATTCTAAATTCTTTGTTGCCGTTTCAACAATCTTCATAGCACTTTCACCAAGAATAGATTCCATCTCAGAAAATCCCTCTCCTTGCTCATCCATGAGAAGCAATTCCTCATCCTTTAGAGTTTGATCATGAGATGACAGCAACTCAGTCATACCTTCAGGTTCCACTTCTAATTCTAGTCCTTTGTTGTTTCCAACCCATCCATAGTTAAATCCTCTACTGAAGCCTTGAACCCCTCAAAGTCACCCAGGAGGGGTAGAATCAGCTTCTTCTAAACTCCTGTTCATGTTGATATTCTGACCTCTTCCCACGAATCATGAATGTCCTTAATAATTTCTAGAATGGTGAATCCATTTACTTTGCCCAGATCCACCTGAGAATCACTATCTATGGGATTTATAGCCTTACAAAATGTATTCCTTAAATAATAAGAGTTGAAAGTGAAAAGTATTCCTTAATCCATGGGCTCAGAATAAATGATGTGCTAGAAGTCATGAAAATAACATTAATCTCCTTGTACAACTCTATTAGGGCTCTTGGGTTCATTGACAATGAGAAGTAATATTTTGAAAGGAATCTTATTTTCTGAGCAGTAGTATGCAAAGTGGGCTTAAAATATTTTGTAAAGTGTGCTATAAAGAGATGTGCTGTCACCAAGTATTTGCTGCTCCATTTATGGAGCACAGACAGGGTAGATTTGGTATAATTTTAATGGCCCTAGGATTTTTGGAATAGCAAATGAGCACTGGCTTCACCTTAGAGTCACCAGCTGCATTAGCCCCTAACAAGAGAGCCAGCCTGTCCTTTGAAACTTTTAAGCCAGGCATTGACTTCTCCCATCTCGTTATAAAAGTCCTGTGTGACAGCGCCTTCCAATAGCAGGCTGTTTAATCTACAAGGAAGATCTGTTGTTCAGTGCAACCATCTTTGTTCGTTATCTTGGCTAGGTCTCCTGGATAACTGGCTGTGGCTTCTATATCTGCACCTGCTGCTTCACCTTGCACAGTCTTTCCTTAAAATGTATGAACCTTACTGTGCTAGCTTCAGACAAGTTGTCTGCAGCTTCCTCACCTCTCTCAGCCTTCATAGCATTAGGCTTTGACTTAAGGGAATGTGGCTGGTTTGATCTTCCAGCCAGGTCACCAAAACATGCTCCACATCAGCGAGAGGCTGCTTTGCGTTCTTATCATGTGTTCATGAGAGTAGCACTTTTCCTTTCCTTCAAGAATCATTCCTTTGCATCCACAACTTGGCTCTGCAGCACAAGAGGCCCTGCTTTCGGCCCGTCTTGACTTTGGATGTGCCCTCCTCACTGAGCTTAATCATTTCCAGCTTTTGGTTTGAAGTGAGAGATGTGCGTGTCTTCCTTTCACTTGAACACGTTGAGGCCATAGTAAGGTTACTGATTGGCCTAATTGAAACACTGTTGTGTCTCAGGGAAGCAGTGGAGCAGTCAGAACAAATGCAACATTTACCAATTAAGTTTGCCATCATATATGGGCACGATTGGTGGTGCCCCAAGATAGCTTCAATAGTAGCACTAAAGGTCACTAATCACAGATCATCTTAACAAATCTACACTAATAAAAGAGAAAGATGCAAATTGACCACATCTTCAGGACACCCACCAGCAAATCAGGAGCATGCAAATTAACCCAACAAAGATGGTGGGTTAATTTGCATAAGCAGATGCCAAGCAGCCAGGGATGGTGATGACACAGGCATTCCACACTGCCCCAGCAGCTCCAGGGTGGGAAGGCAGTGCTTGAAGCCAGGGGAAATAAGGCCCTTTCTTGCACGAATCTTTGTGCATTGAGCCTCTAGTATAACAATAATGGAAAAGTTTGAAATATTGCAAGTATGACCACAATGGGACTCAGAAGCCCAAAGTGAACACATGCTATTGGAAAAATGGTGCCAGCAGACTTGTTCAAGGCAGGGTTGCCACACACCTTCGATCTGTAAGGAATGCAACATCTGTGAAGCACAATAGTGAGGTTGCCTGTACTTTGTTATACTTGAAAGTTGTTAAGAGAGTAGACCTTATAAGTCATCACCTCACACATACAATGGTAATCACATGAGGGGATGGATGTGATAACTGACCCTACTGTGGCCATCATTTCATCATTTACACATGTAGCAAGTCATCAAGTTGTACTTCTGAAACATACAGATGTTATATATCAACCAGAGGCCCAGTGCACAAAAACTCGTGCACTGGGGGTGGGGGATTCCCTTAGCCCAGCCTGGCCCCTCTCACAGTCCAGGAGCCTTCAGGGGATGTCCTACTGACAGTTTAGCCACAGTCTGGCCTCCCTCTGTGAGAGGTGAGTGGCTGATCAGGGGAAGGCACCACCCCCATAACCCCCTCACTGCTGCTGCCTCTAGCCTTTCTCTACAGGAGGTGACCTGGCTGATCAGGAGAAGGCGACACCCCCATCACACTGCTGCTGCCACTGCTGGCCACAGCGGCTGTCTGAGCTTCAGCCTGGCCTGGCAGCAGCAGCCGCCATCCACAGATGCTGCTTTGTCCGGTCTAATTAGCATATTACCCTTTTATTAGTATAGATTACATATCAATAAAGCTGGGTGGGAAAGGGAATAACTGATCTTTCCCCAGCCTCTTCTACTGGGCGAGAAGGAAGGATGAATGCAGATCATTTGGGAAGGGGGAGGGGGAAACAGGGCTGTAGGGGACCTCTCCCCAGGGCAACTGGAGGGCTTGCCTTTCTCTTGTCTTGTGTTCAGCTTTTGTAGACTCTTTCTGGAGAATTCATTATGGCAACTGTGCCCGCATTCACCAGGGAGGTGCGTGAGGCAGTGAGTTTCCTGAGACAGCCTGGTGCCCAGAATGTGTTGCGATGGACTCACCTCCTGGTTCAGAGGGGCGCTGTGGTCACATGCTGGCCCTGCCACTTACGAGCTGGAGAAACAGCTCTATTTCTCCCTACCTCAGACTTCTCACCTGTCAGCTAAGGACAACACATACTTCATGGACTCGATGCTGGAAGGTACTCAGCTCTCTGCTGGGCACTGCTACTCCGGGAAGTTCTAAGAACTGAAAGGAGGCAGGTTTGCTAGAGGTCAGTGTGGGGCATATGCAGCACCAAATTGGGGGTCATTAAGAGACCTAGGTTCTTCTTGTGACTCCATTACCCATCTGCTGTGTGACCCTGACCACGCTAGGGCCTGAGTTTCCGTGAACGGAGCACAGAGAGGATGGATGCTCTGGGCTGGGGAGGTCAGGGCACTCCAGCTCTCGGCTCCGTGGGCGGTACTGGAAAAGATTGACAGCTTGGTCACCTGCCGGTGGCTTGGCAGAGCTCCAGAAACCCAGAGTCCTAGCCCCGATGTCAAGGGCCATCTATTTATGGGTTCACCTTGCAGGAACTCCTCACCTATCAGCCCCGGGGATCAAAGTGGCAGGTGAGGGAGGGAGGAGAAGCGGTGGAAGAGAAATGAGCCTTCACCACTTCCTTGATAACCAATTTCCTCAGCAGCCCCTCGTCTCCAGGGGGAGGGAGGGCCTAGCGTGCTCCTTATTAGATTGTCTGCCGGGCCTGTTAATGAGAATCTCCTTGAGCCAGCTGTACAGATGGTCTCCATGGAACAGTTCCTCTCACAACTCCCCTACCCCCATCCCTGAGTGTGTGTGTGTGTGTGTGTGTGTGTGTGTGTGTGTGTGTGTACCGTGTCCCCCTCCTGGCCCTCTCCCCCCCCCCACACACATACTTGGGAGGATAGCAGGTGCCTTGTCCATCTTCTGGGCCTACCCTATAGTTTCTCTGGCCTTCTCTCATCCCAAATGCCCACTCCTCGGGGGCAGCTCCTGTTGAAGTGGGAAGGAGGGGGCTGAGACACCTGCAACTCTTCTCGAAGCTCTGCTACCTCCAGGCCCCAGGGCCTGGCTCCAAAGAGCTCCGTGGAGATTTCTCGGAGGCTGTGTAACTCTCCCACCCCTCCCCAGACATCTGTCACCTGGAGAGAACCCAAGTCAACATTGGCATCACGTGGGCTCCATCTATTCCTTGAATCAGGGGACAGAGCACGGCGTTGGTGTGCCCACGTCTCAGCACGGGGATGCAAGACATCCTGATAGGCGTGTCAGGGCTGTGGCAAAGGCGGCGGGTGCACCTGGAAATGCAGGGCCGAGGAGCATGGCTGCCAGTCAGTGGGTCATCAAGAACGCACCACAGATACAGCTGGTTGGCAACACGGCGAGTTCAGCACGCCATGCCCTTGACTTTGTGATTCTGAGGGTCAAGTGATACCCCGCCCATAGGAAACAGAATGGCATGGATTTTACTTTTCAACTCTGGAATCAGTGCCTGGTTCTCCCACAGGGACATTCTAATGGCTCTATTTCAAAGTCTCATGCAGCCACAGTCGTCTGCAAAATAATCCCCTTCCCAACCGCTCCCAGCCACCCGTCCTCCTGGTCAGTCCAGCCAAGAGGGCCTGGAGGATCCAGCTCAGGAAAGAGGCAAATAACTATCCAGTCACCTGGTCCCTTGGATGGGCAAGTGAAGACCACAGAGGACACTCAGATGTCCCAACTCTGCCACTTCTAGTCCTGCTCAGCAGGTCCCAGGCAGCCTGAGCCACAAGCACAGCCGTGGAGACCTCTGCAGACTCACAGCTTCATTCTCCAAAGTACCAGCCCCCCTGCTTCCATTTTGGGGAAACCCAGCTCTGCATCCAGAATCCAGTCCCTCCCCCACCCCCCAAACCTTCTTCAGAAGTGGGTCTTAACTTCCCTCTGCCCCAAACCGGGAGATTAAAAGAGGAAGGAGAACTCACGATCCATAGGAATCTCGATGGCCCCGCCAAGGCCGAGGAGGCAGAGGAGGACGGCTGCGTGGACCCAGGGTGGCGGCTGCGGCCTGGCCATCCTCAGCGCTGAGCCCCGCTCCCCGTGCCCCGGCCGGCGGGGTCTTGCTGCTTCCAGCTGCTCTGACTCAGCCTCCCAGACAGAGCTCAGCTGTGGAAAGAAATACAACAAGTGAGTTATTTCTTAAACTCATGGTTTGTTCTAGCAATCCTACAGGGCCGGAAGGGATACAAAGGTCCCCTTGGTCACAGACCACTGTTCTAAAAATAGGGCTTCTTCCCTAACTGGTTTGGCTCAGTGGATAGAGCGTCGGCCTGTGGACTGAAGGGCCCCAGGTTCCATTCAGGTCAAGGGCATGTACCTTTCTTGCAGGCACATCCCCAGTAGAGAGTGTCCAGGAGGCAGCTGATCAATGTTTCTCTCTCATCAATGTTTCTAACTCTTTAATTCTCTCTCTGTCCCTCACCCTCTCCCTCTCCCTTCCTCTCTGTAAAAAAAAATCAATAAAATATATTAAAAATAAATAAATAAAATGGGGCTTCCTAACCTTGCACTACTGACATTTGGGACCCAATAATTCTCTGTGTGGGGAACAGTCTTAGGTACCGTAAGATGTATAGCAGCATCCTGGCCTCTACTCAAGAGATGCCAGCAGAGCCCACTTCTGCCACCAATCAAAAATGTCTCTGGACATTGCCAAGTGTCCCCTGGGGGACAAAACCACCCCGAGCGGAGAACCATTGTTCTAGAAGGAAGGACGACTCTGGATAGAACGGTCCTGAACACAAGGACCCAGCGCCCTCGCACAGACGCCAAGGCCCTCTATTTCCTGTATGGGTTCGCCTCGCAGGAACTCCTCTCCTCCGGGACCACTGGCAGAGCCCAGAGCTGGAGGGCCCTGCCCTCCGCATCCTGGACGGTCCATCCTCTCTGTGCTCCGGACACGGAAACTCAGGCCCTTGCGTGGTCAGGGTCACACAGCAGGTGGGTAATGGGGTCTCAAGAAGAACCCAGGTTTCTGGACGACCCCCGTTTGGCGCTGCACATGCCCCACACAGCAAACCTGCCTCACTTAACAGACCGGGCAGCAGGATCCCATGGGCCCAGCACCTGGAAGAGGTCACATACCTGTCCAGCAATAAATGCACCAATCTCACAGCTCCTCAGAACCACCTGGGCTGAATGGATCTGTGTTTGAGTGTTTGGGGTAGAGGCCCAGTGATAAGATCCCACTGATGTCCTGTGATTCAGGGAGGGGGACAAGGTGAAGGTGGCAACACTGGGGTCAGGGGTTAATTCTCACCCAAGGACATTTTTTCTCTCGTTAATTTTTCAGAGAGAGTGGCAAGAAGGGAAGGAGGGGGGAAGAGAGAGAAATATCAGTGTGAGAGAGACACATCGGTTGGTTGCCTACTGCACATGCCCCGACCAAGGCTGAGGATGGAATCTGCAACCCGGGTATGTGCCCCTTGACCAGGAATGAAAATTGTGTGGATGAGCTGACACCCTAACCACTGAGTCACACCGGCCAGGGCACCCAAAGGACTTTTAAGAAAGTGCATGCTTTCTGCAGATATTGTGTGCCGCTGAGGTGTGGTAGCCCCTGACGTGTCCCTTGAGAGGTGCTGGCAGCGCTGAGATGATGGCCCGGGTAAAGGGGGCTGCATGGGGCTGGTAGAAGGAGCAACATTACGCTAGCCCAAGGTTTACATTCTTAAACAAGACATCGTTTCAGAGTCGAGAGGCACAGTGGGTGAATGTGGCAGCCTGAGGAGCCTGGAGTGGTTCCTTAAGAGACAAACCTTCTCCTTCCTCCTGAGGGACAAGATAAAGAATGGCCTACAGCGGACCCCCAGACGCAGAGCTTTACGATTACTGAGGTTTCAGAACACGAAAAAAACGGGTTGGGTTTGCTCTTCCACCATGAGGTCGGGTCAAACAGGATGGGAGCAGGTTCCCCAGAATGCTTCCGGCTTTCAAGGACCAACAGCCACTTCTCAGAATGGACACACATCTGACCTCCTATGTGGCAGCAAAGTGAAGCCTGCTCTCACCGGTGTGCCCACCATCTCCCACCTACCCCCACTGAGGAGCAGGGGGCTTCTCCCAGGAGACAAGGTCACGTTTCTGAAGACCGGGAGGCTGAGGTGCCCCTGCTGTGCCAGAACTGGGGTGGGGAGCTAAAGGATTCTGATTCGGATTTCAGCAGTTTCTCTCCTGGAAGCTGGGCCAGCACCAGCCCCAACCTCAGGTTCATTTCTGGGCTCCCCTCCTCTCCCCCTTCCCATTGCTCCCCTCTTAGTGTTGGTCGCCATCGTTTCATGCCAGTCTCTGCAGAGAGACGTCAGTGGTCTCCCCACTTCTCCTCTTGCCCCTCTGACCCATTCTCCATCCACACCCAGAGTGGGCATCGCTCAAGGGCAAATATAAATCCTAAGCCACTCCCCTAGTCAAACTCACCGGCTCACGGCTGCCTGAAAGTGAGAGCTGGAGTCCCTGGCGTGGCTCACAGGCCCCCAATGGCAGCCCCCGTGGCACTCTCCTCTCTCACCTCCTCCCCGAGTCTTCGGGGCTTCTACCCGGTCTCTGCAGGGCTGTTAGGCTGGCTGACTGTTGCAGATTAACATCTGTCTAGACTGCTCTTCAAACCTGCCCTCTCTCAGTAGGATTTGCCAGGAATGACTTATGTGCCCCTTGTCTGCACCCCTGAACACCACTGACGCCCCCACACCCCATCAAAGCACTTGTCACTCAGAATTCTTTCCAGAAGCCACTCTGTACCCCCCATAAAAAGACTCTATAAGGGAGGTGCCTGGTCTTGGTTATTCCTAGATGCTCACGTAGTGCCTAAACCAGTGGTCGGCAAACTCATTAGTCACCAGAGGCAAATAGCAACAGTACAACGATTGAAATGTCGAAAACCAACTTCTGTGCATGGGCCACGAAGTTTCAATCACACTGTATGTGAGCGCCCGCACATGGTATTTTGTGGAAGAGCCACACTCAAGGGGCCACATGTGGCTCGCGAGCTGCAGTTTGCCGACCACTGGCCTAAACCATAGCGGGCACTCAAAAAAAAAAAAAAAAAAACCAAACGTGGTGGATGGATGGAGGAAAAATGGACACCTGACTGACGGATGAAGTAAACCACTTAGAGCATGCATGTTTTAGAAACCTCCTATTCCCCCAGAAAACCACCAGGTGGTACAGGAGAGCACATACTGTGGGCCCTGGCAGCATCCGGAGGAGGAAAACTCTCCCTCCCTACACAGGCATGCGCTCCGGCTGGGGAGCCCCTCAGCTGGAGGAGGACAAGGAACGTAGAAGGTCCCCCAGGGAGGGACCCTCTGGCTAAGAGCATCGCAGCAGGTCTCCCGTTCTCCCTCCTGACTCTCTCAGATGGTCCTTCTGCCAGAAAGTCTGCTGCCTCCTCTTTGCCTCCCACCTCTCCAAAGGCCGGGCCCAGGTCTCCCAGCTGAAACCTCAGTGCTGGGAGAAGCAGCCCCGGCAGGCACAGCCCACCTTCGGGGAGGCCAGTGGGATGGCTCCAGTCTCGGCTCCATGATGACCAGGGAGCTGCCAAGCAGTCGGAGTGATGGGGAGAGGGATACCTTATTCTGGGAATCTCCATGGAAAGAGGAAGCCAGAGGCTATTCATTAACTAGAAACACACTGGCTGGCATGGTGGAGGGGAGCCCAATTATTCATGGTGGGAGTGCCCTGCCTTTGTTTTCATTATTTTATTTAATTTTAAAAAATATATATTTTATTGATTTTTTACAGAGAGGAAGGGAGAGGGATAGAGAGTTAACATCGATGAGAGAGAAACATCGACCAGCTGCCTCCTGCACATCCCCTACTGGGGATGTGCTCGCAACCAATGTACATGCCCTTGACTGGAATTGAACCTGGGAACCTCAGTCCGAAGACTGATGCTCTATCCACTGAGCCAAACCCGCTTTGGCTGCCTGCTTTTATATGCTTTTAACTCACAATTTAAAACCACAGCAGAAAAAGAACAGAGTCAATCACCGTTAGCTGTTTGACAATTCTCCCTGGGACCCATTTTCTCCCAATAAATTCTTAAAAGTGGAGAGAATTTAGGAATTATTTAGCTTTACACATTTAGGGTTTGCTCGAGGTTACACAGCTGGTTAACGGAAAAGCGAGGAAAAGAACCCAAGTCTCCTGACTTCTATCCAGGGTTTTCCCACCCAATTTCCCTAGTAAAGTTACTATTTAAAAAAGAAATATAGATTTTGGCAGCTCCTCAAAGTGTTAATTACCATATGAGTCTGTATTTCTACTCCTAAGAATTAAAAATAGGTTATCAAACAAGTCTGTGTACACACGTGTTCTCGCCAGCATCATTCACAATAGCCAAAGAGTGGAAACCGCCCAAAGACCCATCGAGGGGAGAACAAATCAACACACTGCATTATATACGTGCCGTGACATATTACTCGGACATAGAAAAAAACGTTCTGATACATGCTACCATGTGGATGACCTCCGAGGGCATGATGATCGCTGAGAGAATGATTTCATTTATATGAAATATCCAAAACAGGTAAATCCATAGAGACGGGACACAGAATGGCAGTTACTAGAGGCAGAGGGGAGGGGCGTGGGGAGGCACAGGGCTTCCTTTTGGCGTTACAATAATGTTTGGAATCAGACAGAGGTGTTGGCTGCACACATTGTGAATATACTGAACTAGAGGCCCAGTGCACAAATCGTGCACAGGTGGGGTTCCTAGGCCTAGCCTTCCATTAGGGCCATCTTTCCCTGGTCGCCAGTCCCCAGCCCCTCCCCGCCACCACCACCCACTCAGTTCCCCGTTTGCCATCCATCAGTCAGAGCCTGTAGGCTAGGGCAGAGGTGGGCAAACTTTTTGACTCAAGGGCCACAATGGGTTCTTAAACTGGACCGGAGGGCCGAAACAAAAGCAACCTGACCATGCTGGCACTCTCATCTTGGGCTGCTGGTGAAGGAGCGGAGGGGAGAGCAAGAGAACCCTCCGCTCTTTCGGCTCTGTGGGCCAGATAGAACAACTGAATGGGCCGGATCCGGCCCGCGGGCCATAGTTTGCCCATGGCTGGGCTAGGGGGAAGGATGTGGGGGGGGGGGGACTGAGAGGTGGTCAATGCACCTCACAGTGACTGGTTGCGTGGTTGTTCTGGTTGTTGTGCCGTTATGGTTGCTGGGCTTTTATTATATAGGATATCCCTGAATTGTTCACTTTAAAATGGTTAATTTTATGATATGTCAATTTTTGCCTTAATAATAAAGAAATATGTATATAGCATTGATCTCCAAAATGTGCTCATAAAGATGAAGAACAGAGGATGAGGAGGATGGTTTATTCCACACAGTCTTACAGGCACCCTCAGTGCCCCAAACTCAGTCCGCTCAGCCTATCTTGTTCGTAGCTTGCAATCCTTCCTGTACATTCTGAGGAAATTTCCTTCCAAGTTGAGAAAGGGAGCGTCAACAGCTGTCTGGGCCCAGGGATGAAGGGGCTGAGCATAAAGAACCCAATGCAGGGAGGGGACACTTTGGATACTTATAACATCATTCTCGGGCCAATCAAAATCATCAACTTAAACATTAGCCGGCTATATTTGGCCAAGCATTTAATTAACTCACCCCTCGTGCCTTGGCAGGGCCAGACCACATGATTTGGAGGGTCTTATATGGCTGAGGGCCGGATGTTCCCCACCCCTGCCCTAGAACCTCTGTTATCTTACACAAGGATGCTTCTCACACCCAGGCAACCTCCTTGCACCGAACACCTTTAAAAGTGTGAGAGATTCGAATGTGAAATGGCTGAGACGAGGCCCAGAAAAGCCTGGGTGAGTGATGATCAACCATTGGTGGGACACTTTCAAGTCTGAAAGCACTGGCTGAGCAGCAAGGTGGCCTCGGTCTGAATCCGCTCCCCACCTACAAGATGGAGGCCTCCTGTCAGACCTTAGAAGGCCTGTATTTCTCACCTGGAAACTGTGGGTACCACAGCACTATCGCAGAAGGCTTCTGTGGCGACGTAGCATACACTTTCCATAGATACCACTCAGCAAAGCGTGGGGTGCAGAGGAAAAGCTTAGTAAGTGCTCACTGTTGCCAGTGTGTGGGCTTTGAACTTGCAGGGATGAAGGAAGGTTCTGGCTATTTACATGTCATGACCAACAGCAACAGCAAGTTATAACCATTCATCCACCCCAGGCTACCTTTCTGTTTTTCCTTTTGTGGGGTCCTGGCTTTCTTTCTTTCCCTAGATTGGGGGCCCCTGGTGTTGACTCCACAAGCTGTCCCTGGGAGATGGACGGCAGGCCCATGGCTCCCATGAGCTGTTGCCGTGGGGAGCTCCCCACAGCCCCATTCTGGGCAGGCCGTGCTGGTGGTCACAGCTCACCTGAAGTGACGGGGAGAAAGGGCTGGTGGCCCGGAGAGTGGCTCAGCTGCCAGCTCCATGTCCCCTGGAGCAGAACTGCCTTGGACCTTGAGGTGGACCATTCATCACCTAAAAGATCTGGCAGCAGGCACTAGTCTAGAGCAGTGGTCACCAATTGGTGGTCTGTGGACCACTGGCGGTCTGGGAAGTCTGAAAGGTTGGCGACTGCTGGTCTAGAGAACACACAGGGGGACAGCAGAGGTTTCTTTGGTCCAATGGAGTGCCGGAGCTCTTGTTCTGGCATTACTCCAGATTGCTGAACCCTTCTTAATGCTGGGTTCAGCAATCTGGAGAAAGGCTGTGTGTAACTTAAGTAAGAGTCCAGAGACGAAAGATAATTTTGAAAGGCATTTGGGGGTCAGAGGAACCTAGCTAAAGAAATTAAGTTCTCCTCGTCCCAGGACCCCTTGCTTTTTATTAACACAAATTGTCCTAAGGCAAGGTGAAGACATACACTTCAAAGGGTAGGGTTTCAACTACAGAGTCCATTGTCAGTTTGGGGAATTGCCTTTGGCTGTTCAGGTGTTTGGCCAGTAGGAGGCAATAACATGTAGATTGAGATGCCCCGAGCTGTCTGGCAGTAAACAATCACCCTTTTCAGGTTTGGGGAAATGCCTTCAGCCATTCCAGCAGGCCATAACATATGTGCCTCGGCCTTTGTTGAGTCCCCAAGTTCCATCAACCTTTTGATGAAACTCTTGCAATGTCATCATGCTGGAATTGGCTTCTGGCAATGGAGCTCACATGCCAGTGGGGGATATCAGGAAAACAAACACCAAATGAAAAAATCAGGCAATCAGTGCAACAAAGAACCCATGATCCCCCTGCACACGGATAGTCACAGCAGTGTTATCTATAGTTGCTGGAATTTGGAAGCAACCAAGATGTCCTTCAGTAGGTGAGTGGATAGATAGTAAATAAACTGTGGTGCATCACACAACAGAATATTATTCAGCACTAAAAAGAAATGAGCTATCAAGCCACAGAGGAACCTTACGTGCATATAACTAAATGAAAGAAGGCAACCTGAGCCAACCGGAGTGGCTCGGTTGGTTAAGCATCCTCCTGTGCAGGTTGCTGGTTCAATCCCTGGTGAGAGCACTCACCTGAGCTGTGGGTTTTCGAATAGGAGGCAAATGGTCGATGTTTCTCTCTCATATTGTTGACTCTCTCTCCTTTCCTCTCTCTAAGCATGACCTTGAGTGAGGATTTTAAAAGAAGGCAATCTGAAAAGGCTACCTACTGTATGATTCTAGCTGTATGACATTTTGCAAAAGGCAAACTATGGAGATAGCAAAAAGACCAGTGGTTGCCAAGGGCTGGGAGGATGGAGGAATAGCAGAACACAGAGATTTTTAGGGCAGTGGAACTCTTATGATACTATAATGAAGGATGCATGTCATTATATGTTTGTCCAAACCCATAGAATGTACAATATCAAGAGTGAATAGTAACGTAAACTGATTGCAACCTTGGCATATCAGGATGGCACTCTAACCAACTGAGCTACCTGACCATGGCGAAAGTTTGTTTTCTTAAAGAGAGGTCCGGGCTTCTGATTTTCCTCATCTAGTTCCCATTCCTTCCTCATCCAACCACACTCCAGCCCTGCTCTGGCCCCCAGTCGGCCAAATCCAGGGTTCTTAGCTTTCATCCCGCCAGACCTCTTGGAGGCACTAATTGTTGGCAACCACTCCATCCTCCCCTCCCAGCACTGTTTCCTCCTTGGTCTCTGACACACCACTCGGGGGCCTCCTCTTCTCTCTGACTCTTCCAGTCGCCATGGCAGCCCTGGTCACACTGGATCCTCTTCTTCTGCCTGATGTCCTCAGTGGCTCTGCAGGGGTCCTGTCCCCCCATCTCTATTCCACAGCTCTGTTGGTGGCATTCACCCCAGTAACTTAAGGCCGATGTAGGGAAATCTCTCTGAAATCCCACCTCTTCTCATCCCCAGGCACCAAGGTCCTTGACTTCCCAGTGTCTCTCATCCCCCCCTCCCACCCATCTAACCCTTGATATGTATTGAGTTGCTCGGGCTACTGCCATCACTTCCCATCTGGTCTCCTTCCTACCCATTCTCCGTGTTGCCATTACACTGATTTTTCTAAAGCCCCATCTGATCATGTCAGTGCCCCGCTGAAAGCTCTTTCATTATCACCCCATCAATCTGTGAAGATCAAACCCAAGCTCCCATGTGTATCATCAAAGGCTCTTGGAGACTGGGCTCCTGCAGGCCTCTCCAGCCCCATCCAAACCCTAAATGCTCGCTAATTGAATGGCAAGTCATTTCCTAAGCAGGCCACTCCATTAACTATCTCCACACTTCACATGTGCCCACAAAGGCCTTCTCTCCTTGTCATGTGATTAGTTCCTACTCAATCTTCAAGACGCCGCTGTTCAGACACCTGCTCAGTGAGGAATTCCCTGTCCTCCCCATGCCCACCCCACCCCAGCGGAGCTGAGTCCATCCCCACTGTACCCTAAACCTGCCTCCACACCCCGGGCCCTCAGCGCACTGCAGTAAGACCTATCCCTAAAGTAAGAGTCGAAGACCTTTTACGTAACTATTTTGGGCCTATGAGACATACGGTGTCTGTCACCTCTGCGCAACTTTATGACTATAAAGTGAGAGCAGCCATAGGCAGGAAGTGGGCCTGCATACGTTCCAGGAACACTTTGTTTACAAAGCAGGCAGAGGGCTGGAAGTGACTCCGTTTGCCTACCACTGGCTTAACCTCCCTCCCTCTTTGTGGAATCCTTGGGGTTCAGACCAGGCCCTGGTCATTCCTGTGTCCCCAGTGCGGGGCGTGGCCCTTGGCAGGGAATATGGATGGAATGGAAGATCCAAGTGAAGGTCTCAATCCCGCCACTCACTTTTTGTAAATTACTTGCTTTCCAAGTGTTTTTGGTGTGTGTGTATGTGGTTTTGTTTTTGTTTGTTTGTTTGTTTGTTTGTTTGTTTTTGTGTGTGTGGGGGGGTGTTTGTTTTTGGTTTTTTTTTCAATCTCAAAAATGAAAACAATATTCCAGTTTTGCCTGCTTCAGGTGGATAAAATGGATAATGACGAGATAAAGACAAATAAAGATGCAATCAAATGGTAACACTCAGGAACAGGAAGCATGAAACAAATACAGGCTTCACTATTCTGAGTGCAGTCCTTCCTGATGAGCCCAAGTGACTCCACCCAGACTTTATGTTTGTTCCACGATGCACGTAAACTTAAGTCCAAGAGGGGGCCTGTAGTTCTAACCGGGGAGTTTCTGGGTTAGAACCAACAGGATCTGGTGACTGACAGGCAGTGGGTGAGAAGGATGGCATCAACTTTTCTAGGTTGGGCAAGTGAATTAGGATGATGCTAATAATTAACATAAAAACACAGGAAGGGGCCCAGCTGGCGTGCCTCAGTGGTTGAGCATCAACCTTATGAACCAAGAGGTCACCGTTCGATTCCCGGTCAGGGCTCATGCCCAAGTTTCAGGCTCAGTCCCCAGTGCGGGGCGTGCAGGAGGCAGTTGATTCTCTCTCATCAATGATGTGTCTGTCTCTCTCTCTCTCTCTCTCTCTCTCTCCCTTTCTCTCTGAAATCAATAAAAAATATATATATTTTAAAAAATACAGAAAGGGGAAGAACTCTGGTGGTGGTTGAGGCACACAGAGATCATCACCTTGGAACTAAGTGCGTTCCGTTTACAATGCTCAGAGCCACGAACAAAACAGTCCTGCGGGTCCTCTGAGGCGGTGCTCCTGAATGAACGCCCAAGGACACAGCAGATGAGCCCGGTGGAGCCTCATGCCAGCAATTAGTTCTCAGAATAAACACCCAGGCGCCTGGAATAGTACTACAGGCCCAACCATTCACACATCCCTGCCACAGGGCATTGTGGGGGAACGGGGACCCTAAAAGCCCAACGGAGCCAGCACACAACGCAGGCCTTCTGCAAGACAAGAACAAAACACCAACAACGCAGGGCTGCTGCCGAGAGCTGCCTGGCAGCAACCTGCTCAGAAATCAGAGAGGCGCTGAGACAAAGCAGAGCATGGAGGGACATCAAAATAAGGAGGCGGGGAGATCTGAACAGCTCAAATGTGTCCCCCACAAGGCAGACAGGCAGGCTAGAACCCAGGACTCTGGTGTAAGGTATTTCTCAAGTAATCTGCTCCCCACACAAGCTGATTAGCAGTTGCAAATGGTTTATAGGTAACTAGAAATCAGCCTGACCCAGGCTACCTCCATAATAGTCACACTCACTCTCTTTCCATTTTCTTTCTTAAAGACTTAGAGGAAGAGCAGTGTGCCCTGGCGTGCCACCCTCTAGCCTGTTTGTCCTGCAGAAAAGGGGAGCTGGCCTAAGATGCAAACTCCAGTCTCTGCTCCCGCCTGTGACCGGGTGACCTGGCTCCCACCCTCGGCGGCCCGTCTCCCGAAGCATCTGTGTTTCAGCCTCCCATCCCTCCCAGAGCAGGCCACCTCCCCTTTGACCATCTTTGCTCCCCTGCTGCCTGGGCTGGAGACGTGAGTCCCTTCCTTCTCCACTGAGCCAATTCCCTTCCTCGCCAAGACCCTAAGCGGCGGCGATCCTCCTGTGGCTGACCCGGCACGCCCCCACCCTCTGTCCCGGGGGTCACTTCCTTCTCCTGCAGAGTTAGTTGTTCTCACGCCGTCTCCTGCCTCAGGCTCTGAATTTCTTGAGCTCAGAGCCTGTGTCTTATCTCTCTCTGTAGTGAGAAAGTATGATAAATATTCATGGGATGCGTGAACAGCCATCTCATCAGACACTTGCCATGACTGGGAGACACTTAGCCCATCAACAAATCAGTATGTTGGTAGCCCTTGGTTAATAACGCACACGATAGAACTGTTGTTACAGTATAGGCCTGAGGAGTAAACATCAGCAGTAACCTACACGGATATCTATTCAGCATCCCCTGGCGCAAACCCTGTCCCTGCTCAGCAGACACCCTCCTCGCCTCCTCCGGAAACCCCTCCCTCGCTCCCTCTCTGACCTTCCTGTCTAACCAGGTCGGGGCCACCCAGTTTTCTCACCCTGTAGGCAGCTTCTCAGAATCCAGGGATTCGGCTGCTCCTGGCACTGCCCCAGGACTGCCATCATCTCATTCCCCCTCCCCTGTCCCTCATCCTGAGGGTATCCCTTAGCTGCTCTGGGTTTTGCAATTCACTTTCAGAAGCGGGATTGTCTAGGCACGGACACTGTGGGAGGCCCTCCTCCCACCCCCTCCTCTTGCCCTCCGACACCCCTGCCACCTCCCTCCTGCCACCTCCCTCCTGCCACCTCCCTCCTCTCTCATGCCCAGGAACGATGCAACATATGCTGACCCTTCATTGCCTCCTCTCACAGGCATCTGAAGGTGGTGGCCGGGGGAGGGAGAGACGGTTCCCTTGGAAACTGGAAATGCCTCCTATTGATGACCGCCCCAAAGAGACCCAGTGCCAAGCAGGAGGGGAAGACAGGGATCTCTGGGAGAGGATAAGACCAGGACACGCAGCAGCAAGGAGCTCCCTGAATTTCCCTTCCGAGAGCACCTGCCAGAGGATTACGTCCCCCCAACCTCCCCTTCACCCCCATGAAATCAGCGTCTTTAAGAAAGTCTGTCTGCCCGTGCGATCCTCCCACCTCTGCCTTCGAAGAGCTGCAATGACACCGAAAGGAGCTCCAGGCGCGAGGACTCACAGCCAGGGAAGCACTCACCCGCCGCGTCCAGTCCCTGCCCAGGCCCAGGAGACACCCAGCGTCCTCGCCCGGGTGGGTGCGACCAGTTGTCTTCTGGGATTTTCCGAGAGCCAAGGGAACCTCGCTTAGGAGGTTTAACTCTCCCCTCCCCCTCCTCCCTTCTCAGGGCGGGAAGGGGGTGGTCTCCATCTGCTCGGTGGCTGTGCTTCCAGCTTGGCTTCTTTCCCCTGCCGCGGGGAGGGGTCTGGGAGGAGTGAGGGGCTGTGTGTGACCGGCGATAGCGATCTGCTTGGCGGTGGTGGCAGGGGCACCGGGCAGGCCTGGCTCCTCCGCTCCGGCTCAGCTAAGTTGGGGGTCTCGGGAGTATGGGTGTACTTTGGGGGAGGGCAGGGGTGTGATATCAGGTGGCCCTGATTCCCACCTGAGGAGGAGGTGGGGGGGTGGGATTAGAGATTTGGCTGAAAACAGCTGTTTCCCCCGCTCAATACCCAGAACTAATCTCTAGGTTGAAATCTGAGCCACTAGGCTACTGAGTGAAGGTAAAGGGCAAGGAGGAAGGGGGTGGGGGGGAGGGAGAAGAAAGGGAAGGAGAGGAAAAGCTAGTGTCCGGACCTGGCTCTCTAGGGGCACAAAACACTCACAGAGTGGCCAGGTACTTAAGACACAGGGCGGGCGGAAACCCCACAGGAAGGTTGCACCCATCGAAAAGTGCTGCCACTTCAGGGGTGGGAGGCCACGTGTCTGCTCAGAGCTGGCCGCAGGGACATTCGCGCCCCTTTTCCTAACTGCGTGTGGGTCTGTCTACCGAGAGGCTGCCAGCCGCTGGCTTGCAGTGCGCCACCGGCTGCTTCTTTATGTTGCACCCTGGAGCTTCTTTCAGTGTCGGTGCCGTTACAGCTCTCCGAAGGCAGACAGACTTTCCTAAAGATGCTGAGATGCCCATCCCATGGGCACAGCCTGATGCAGGAAGGGAGTGGGTTGTTGCATGGCTCAGTCTCTCTGACCGCAGGCCAACTGGAGCCTGGCACGTCTTATCCTGGCATCGCAGGGCAGCCTGCAGTATGCAGGTGGCCTGGTCCACAGCCTGGCCCTGGGCACGCTGCGAAGGACATGTCGGTGCACAATCCAGCCAGATTTCTAGGGTTCTTGGGGCTGTGTGTTTCCTCATTACTCTTTTCTTTAAAAGAATATATATTTTTTTTTTACAGAGAGGAAGGGAGAGGGATAGAGAGTTAGAAACATCAATGATAGAGAATCATCGATCAGCTGTCTCCTGCACACCCCCTATTGGGGATGTGCCAGCAACCAAGGTACATGCGCTTGATCGGAATCAAACCTATAGCTGTGGTTGGCAAACTCGTTAGTCAACAGACCCAAATATAAACAGTACAATGGTTGAAATTTCTTTTGAGAGCCAACATTTTTATACTTAAACTTCTTCTAACGCCACTTCTTCAAAATAGACTCACCCAGGTTGTGGTCTTTTGTGGAAGAGCCACACTCAAGGGGCCAAAGAGCCGCAGGTGGCTCCGCGAGCCACAGTTTGCAGATAGCTTCCACTTCAAAGTCATCAGTGAAAACAAACAGACAGAAACAGACGTGAGGAAAACGGGTCTGAGAGGAAGAGCAGGAAAAGACCCCCACTTCCGGTGGGAAAAGAGGAGCCCCACCTCTCAGCTCCAGATCCTGGCTTCCCCCCTGAGAGAGCAAGTTTCACAGCAATTACACGCCTCTTTCTTCACAGCTGGGAGAGAGGGTGGTGACGCTCCTGCTCTGCCAGGGGGTGGGAAACACACCAGAAAGCAGCAGCTGCCTCCCAGGGCCGTCTTTAAAGGGAAATGGCTCAGAGGAGCTGGAGGGGAAGTGACCACAATCCTCTGTGACGTGATGGGCCTACAGGGCTGTGGCCCAGAGTTGGGAAGGGTCAGGAGGAGGGACCCCAGAAGAGAGAAAGTGGAGCCTGGAGGCAGAAGGCCAGGAATAAAGGCTTGGATTTTGTATCAAAAGATTGAGGAGTCCTCAAAAGGTGGACCCCAGAGTTACCCTAGGGCAGCCGTGGGCAAACTACGGCCCTCGGGCCGGATCCGGCATGTTTGGCTGTTCTATCCGGCCCGCGGAGCCGAAAGAGGGGAGGGTTCTCTTGCTCTCCCCTCCGCTCCTTCACCAGCAGCCCAAGATGAGAGTGCCAGCATGGTCAGGTTGCTTTTGTTTCGGCCCTCCGGTCCAGTTTAAGAACCCATTGTGGCCCTCGAGTCAAAAAGTTTGCCCACCCCTGCCCTAGGGCCTGGGCCCACGACCCCACGCCTGCATATTTACCCAGGAGGACTTATTAGTAATCATATGTCCACATGAAAACTTGTACAGGAGTGCTCACAGCAGCATAATTGATAACTGCCCCAAAGTAGAAGCAACCCAATGCCCATCGATGGATGAATGAATAAATAAAATGTGGCCTATCTAAATATTGGAATATTATCCAGCCATAAAAAGAATGGAATGCTGCACCTGCTACGACATGTATGAGCTTGAAAACATCACGCTAAGTGATGACACTGGATGATTCCATTTATGTAAAGGGTGAAGGCTGTAGAGCTAGAGAGTAGATTAGTGGTTGCCTAGGGCTAGAGGAGACCAGGATGGGGAGGGGGACTGCTAAAGGGAATAGGTTTCTGAGGGGGAAGGTAAAGAAAATGTTCTAAAATTAAGTGCAGTGATGAATATGCTAAAAATCACAGAGTTGCACACTTAAAAGAGGTGAACTGTGTGTGAATTGTACCTCAATAAAGCTATTGTTTAAAATATTAATGAGAAGAAAAAGAATTACATTAGAACTTGGAAGACTTTCTCACAAAACTGTAAAACTTCAAATAGGAAAGTGAATTTCTTTCGCCACGGCAGCGGTTCAGGGACAGCAGCTACGGCTCTGTGCTCTCATGGCCGTGGCCTCAACAAGGGCCACAGGGACCAAGGAGGTGAGCAAGCCAGGCACAGCCCCCTCCGGCGGGGAATGGCCAAAGGGTGCACCGCAGAGCTGCTCACGCCTCCAAGGACAAGAGGGCAGAAGGTAACCAAGAAAAGGGTGGGGGTCTCGACTGTAATTGGAAACCAAACTGAGAGAGAGAGAGAGAGAGAGAGAGAGAGAGAGAGAGAGAGAGAGACAGAGAGACAGAGACAGAGAGAGAAAGAAGAAGAAGAAGAAGAAGAAGAAGAAGAAGAAGAAGAAGAAGAAGAAGAAGAAAGAGGAGGAGGAGGAGGAGGAGGAGGAGGAGGAGGAGGAGGAGGAGGAGGGGAGGAGGAGAAGAAAAGGAGGAGGAGAAGGAAGAAGGGAAAAGAAAAGAAAGATAAAGGAAGACAAAACCAGAAGATCGAGGACACACATCCCAACCCCGAGGAAGGGAGAGGAGCTGGCCAGGGTCCTGGCGGCCTGAGGGAGGGAGGCAGCAGCTGCGGAGCCCCATCCCCTCTGTGGGTAATAAAACCTTCTTAGATAAAAAGGGAGAGTGAGTGATTACATCCATACGTGCGGTTTCCAATGTTCAAAGGAATTTATGAACTCAGTTTAGTAATGGAATCAAACAAGTGATTGTTAAGATGTATGCAATTTGTGAAGAGAACTGAAAAATCTGTCCATTTAAATAAAAATGTTTTGGGGTTTAATACTTAAATATATTGAATGATATATTTGATTTTTTTTAAAGGCTCAGGGCTAAGTTCTTGTATGCCACCTGAGTAAGTCACAAACTATACACATCAGAATAATGCAGGAAGAACAGCCCGAAACCACAGTCTCTGGGCCTCGTAGCTCCCTGATAAAGACGCCTGTGCTAACCCCGGCCACCTTTCTTTCAAGCCTGCTTCCTCACCCAGGCACAGACTAGGGGGTTCCCAGGCCCCCTGAATGAGGCGTCCACTTAGAGTCAGGCCACTGTCCATCTGCTCACGATGTCACTCACGCTAAGCTGCTTATTCCAGCCTCAGATTGTGGGACTCCAAGCCTGGTTTCAATAGTCTAAGGTTCTAAAGCCATTTGAAAACCATCCACTGAACTAAAGCAGGGAAATAAATGAGGGGCAAGACAACTGGAGAAGCTTGGGGTGGGGGAAAGAGAGATGACCTTTACACCTTACCCAGACAATGAACTTCTTTTATTTAAAGAAAAAAATTTTCTTTAAAAAAAAAAAAGTATATATATATATATATATATATATATATATATATATATATTATTGAGGGAGAGGGAAAGAAAAATATAAAAATCAATGATGAGAGAGAATCATTGACTGGCTGCCTCCTGCACATTTCACACAAAGAATCAAGCCCACAACCCAGGCATGTGCCTTAACTGAGAATCAAACCGTGACCTCTTGGTTCTTAGGTCGGTGCTCAACCACTGAGCCGTGCTGCCCAGGCGACCATGAGCTTCTCAAAGGTGAGTGTCTTCTACCTTTTTTCTGCATCCTTCATAAAAGCAAACATCAGCTCAGAGAAGACCAGGGCTGGGCTTAATAGAGGTAAATAACAAACCAGCTAGGAAGCCACACACACCAGGGGAATCACCAGACGTGGATTCAGGGATGACGTTCCCAGAGGAAGGGGTGTATAATCCCTCTGGCACATGGAAAGGGCAAGGACTTGGGGCCAAATACCTGAGTTTCAGTCCCACCTCACCCATTTCCACCTACTGCGTGGTCTGCAGCAATTTGTTTACTCTCTTGGAGCCTCGGTTTTCTGCTCTTTGAGTGGGATAGATACACACATGACAAGGTTGTTGTGATGATTAGTAATTGACTTGAATTATTTTTTTTTAATCTTCTGAGTTAGTTTCTTTTAAATGAATGGGCTAATGCCATAGTTGGCAAACTGCAGCTCTCGAGCCACATGCAGGTCTTTGGCCCCTTGAGCGTGGCACTTCCACAAAATACCACGGCCTGGGCGAGTCTATTTTGAAGAAGTGGTGTTAAAAGAAGTTTAAGTGTAAAAAAATTGGCTCTCAAAAGAAATTTCAGTCGTTGTACTATTGATATTTGGCTCTGTTGACTAATGAGTTTGCCGACCACTGGGCTAATGTATACATATAGCATCTAACCCAAGACGTGACACAAACTTGGCATTCCAAACCATTCGTCCTTACCCTTTCCCCCAAGTTACAGCTGCTGTACTGCTTCGCTAAATGCTGTCGGACAAGCTTGGCTTTCCAATCTACAAATTTGTAGACCTACAGAATACACGATGCCTGTGCAAACAGCCGTACGCTGGCTCTGGGCCCAAGGAGTCATTCTTCACTCTTAGAGCCAACATATGGTCATCTGCACAGGCTCCAGAGGATGGGGAGGCTCCTGCACGATCCCAGGCCAGCCAGAGCAGCTCTGGGCTCCCCTCTCTCCTGCCTCTGCCAGGGTCTCCTTAACCAAAGCCCTTCACATCCCCTGATTCATGCCAGCTTCTTCCACCAATGCCCCTTGACCTGTGACCTTAACTGCACCTGCCTGGAGGTGGTCCCAGAGAGAAGCCGGGTCAGTTCTTCAGAGGTGACTCTATCCTGCTGGCAATGCTGATCTAGCCACCAATATTCCCAGGATAGCATATCCCCAGTTGCATCTTCAAAATTCCTTTCTGATATGATGGGGGGGGGGGGAGAAAAGGGGGGAAGGGCTAAGGCGGCAGGAGGAAGCAGCATCTGTTCCCCCCTCCTCCCTCTGCATTTACATCCAACACAGACATCAGTCTGGGTCCCACCGCCAGCCCAGCAGGCTGCTACAGGCCGGGGGAGACGTGAAAACACAGGAGCTTGCAGGGGGGAGGTGGAACCCACAGGGAAGGCTGCTTCCTGCATTACAAGTCGCACCATTTGTCTAGGAGTCTGGTGCGAAGTGCTGGCAGCCACGATACTTACACCAGACACTCACACGGCTCCAGGGGCAGAGGGGAGCTTTGTGTCTCACGCCCTGAGTAAGCTGGACATCAGCGTGCAGAGGGGTCTCCCTCTGCTATAGTCTACGGTCCTCCTGAGACACCGAAATCCAGAGGGTGGCATGCTGTCCCAAACCCATCGGCCCCGCCTCCAGTGCAAAGATGGGTTTAGCCCTGCTGGTGTTGATAAGTGGTTAGAGCACCAGAGGGTCTTGGGTTCAGTTCTGGTCAAGGGCGCGTAACTCAATTGCAGGTTCAATCCCCAGCCCAGGTCGGGGTGCATGTGGGAGGCATCCAATTTCTCTCTTTCATATCGATGTTTCTATCTCCTTCCCTTCCACTCTCTCTCTAAAAAAAAAAAAAAATCAATGGAAAAAATATTCTCGGGTAAGGGTTAACAAAACAAACATACTAACAAACAAACTAAGGTGGGTAGAAGCAGGAGGTAACACCAGCTCCTGAGGGGAACAGATTCCACTGCTGCCACTCACAGCCCCTCCCCTAGTCCTGCGGATCTCCGCGCTCACAGAAACAGTGGCCAAGCCTGGGTGCTGTTCCGGGGGCCTGGACTCGGTCCTGGGCAGGGGGTGGGGAGCAACACAGCCCATTCCTAATGCAGCTCCATGGCCCTCCCCCAACCAACAGACAGCTGCCCTGAGCCCATGCTGCCTGTGATGGCTGTGGCCATGTTTCTGGAGCGAGGAGGCCCATATTCTCACCAACAGGCAGCAGGGAGCTTAGGAGTGTGAATGCAATCAACCAAATGCATCCATTCGGGGAAATTGAAGGCCCGGAGGACAGGAGCTGAAGCGCTGGGGTGGGGAGAGGAGGGAGGGGGATAAGCCTGAGTGCAGGAAGGAGCTTGCCTAGGGCTGGGGGGAGGGGCGAGGGGGAAGGGGGAGGAGCAGATGCCTGGGGCAGCTCCAGATGGCAGCGGCCTCCCAACAAAAGGACAAGAGCCAGAGGGAAGGAGGAGCACTAAACCGAGGACTCGCTTCTCAGGGGCTTCCTACAAGGAGGGGCAAATCCGAGTCCCGCGGGAGCTGCCCAGAGGCTTGCTCAGAAACAGTTAAGCAGAGTTTCCAGGAAGACCTGGAACGAGCCGCCGCGGAAAATACACCGCAGCCCACCCCAATGGCCAGCACTGCGGGCCCCAGGGTGCGCGGTGGGAGTCGAATGCGGGTGCCGCGCTTGCTTACGTATGAACTCCGAGCACCTTTCCTTAGTCTTTCTGTATTACTGTCACAGGAAAGTGTGGGTAAAGATGGGAACGATTTCACTGGGTCGTTGTGAGGAGAATTCTAAGGAAGACACACGTGGAGCACAGCACACAGTGCCTGGTGCGTGGGGAGCACCCACTATGCTGATGATTGTAATGATGGTGATCATCCGCCAAAGAAACCGGATCAGCTCCCCTTCTCTCAGAACGTACTGTCCCCTCAAAAGCCGCAGGTCCCTGCTTTGTGTATTCTTTTTTCTCTGCACTCTTTTTTCTTTCTTTTTTTTTTTTGAAAAAAATATATATCTTACTGATTTTTTTTACAGAGAGGAAGGGAGAGGGATAGAGAGTTAGAAACATCGATGAGAGAGAAACATCCATCAGCTGCCTCCTGCACACCTCCTACTGGGGATGTGCCCGCAACCAAGGTACATGCCCTTGACCGGAATCGAACCTAGGACCCTTCAGTCCGCAGATCGAGGCTCTATCCACTGAGCTAAACCGGTTAGGGCTCTCTTTTTTTTTTTTTTTTTTTAAAGCTTTCTCTGAGTGCCTCCAAGTCCTTTGACTTCTCATGAGCGGATGCCTCAAACCTGAGGAGGCAGTGTGGGAACACAGTCCACGGAGTTCTCCAGTTGCTAAGGAATGCTGTGAGCCTCAGTTTATTCGATGATGACACCAGTGTTGCTCACATCACAGAACTGTTGTGAAAGTGAAATGGCACAGTTAATGTAAATAGACACGCCGTAAAGATAGAGCTCTGCACCAGCACTGGGGTTTGCTGATTAGAGTAAAATGTCCCCAGAGGTTTGAGGGGAGAACATGTTTCCAGCTCCAGCGGCCAGCAGATGTGCTGCTGCCACCATCAGAGGAGGGCGTGGCTCAACTCCTCAGGCAGGGATCTGGTTAGGCCATTAGAGTGTGTGTGTGAAGTATGGTAGCAACCATACTTAGGTAAAAACTGGTGTTTGAATTTTAACCCTGCTGTTCTGGCTGCTGCACCCACTTACTTGCCTAAACAATAGGGTATCTACCTCAGCTTCCAGATTGAGACCTGGAAGCTAAGGCAATTTCCCTGTGCCCATGGACCAGGTCCACAGGAGACTGATTCCCACTGACTCAGTAGCTCCAGGAGTTGGAACGAGATTATTAACTTTGCTCAATTCTGCTTCTGTACTATCTGCTTTCGAAAGATCGGTCCACATTCCAAGGTCCAGCAGGATGTGGCTGGGAATGGCCCTGTGGGCCATTGAAACAAATGAAATTTTTGTGGTTTAGACTTTTAAAGGGACTGCCTACACCTGGAACGGCGCGGTCATGAGGTGGACTCCACCCGCGTGTGGTGCTCTCGCGGCCATTGCTGGCTAGCTCAATAAATCCTTGCCTGCTTTTTAAAATCAATTAGCAGCCTCCGGTGGTCTTATTTTTGACTCCAGGGTTCGACCCCACATCAGTGTACCCAGGGAGGGCGGTGGAGGGGTTTGGGGGTGGGCACAGGGAGAGAAAGTAGGGAGGGTACATGAAAAAGTGCCAGGAGAGGGGGCACAATGACACAAAGCCGGACTGACTCCCAGTTCTGTCACAAACTGGGGGGGGGAGGGGGGTGTCTGTCCCCACACTCTTGTACATATCTTCGCATGCCCCTTGAAATAACCTGGTAGACCATGCTTGCAAGCAGAGTCCTCCAAATATAGCAAAACGAAGGACACCACGGTCAGTCAGCACATTCATGCTCAGAATCCAGTAACAATGACCAGGAGAAAAGCCCTGTGGGCGGATGGGTTTCCCGCTGGTCCTAAAACCCGGCACTGTTCTACGTGAGCCGTGGCCCTCACAGAAGCTACCCCGATGGACCAGTACATCCGAGCTGCTGCTGATATGATAGGTGACAGTACCTCCCATGTACTGACCACCTACCATGTTTCCCCGAAAATAAAACATCCTCCGAAAATAAGACCTACTTAATGGGAAAATAATACATCCCCTGAAAATAAGACCTAGCGCATCTTTGGGAGCAAACATTAATATAAGACACTGTCTTATTTTCGGGGAAACAGGGTACTATATGGGAGCATTGTGCATGTTTAATCTTAATTTAGCCCTTACAACAAGATGCTCACGGTTAACCCCATTGGATAAGCCAGAAACTTCAGGCCTGGAGTCACTGGAAACTCTCCTGTGGTCACAAAGCAAGTCGAGCTGGATGTGGTCCAGATCCCAAGTCCACGTCACCAGCATTTCTGCTCCCACCTTTCAACCTCCTTCCCACAACCTCCCAGCACCGCCTCCAACTCTGTCAGGGAAGACAGAAGTCATCGGAACGGGAGCCGGAGCGAGAAAGACACACTGCAAAGAGGCCCAAACTCAAGAATATGGAAACCTTCCTCTGTTCAGGCCCCAGGTAGACTGCCCCACCCCCACCCCCACACCCCGCCCCAGATAGACCCCCCAGCCTGCAGCCTCCAGGCAGCTAACTTGGGGCTCACTGTCAGTTACTCCTTGGTTAAAATTGTAGCCCTTGAAGCACCCATCTTATATAAAAGCTGCTCTCTGACATTTTAACCCTGCTGTTTTGGCTTCTGTAAATGCTAGCTTGCTTAACTAATAAGGAAAATAAGACTACTCCCACAAGAGGCCATAAACCTTCCCCCGACGAAGTTATCAGTACTGGCGCCAAGCCAAGCCTTTGGTTGAGGTCTCAAGGCCCCAGCACACAGGGGCTCTTTAAGAACTTGCAAAGGGACCGGAAACACCCCATATTTGGGAGACTAAGAGGGTAAAAACATATAAATAGGGAAAGTCCCTCCATGTGGGGGCCGGAATTTGAAATACAGTTTCTCTCAGCTTGCGAGTAATAATAACGTGTGACTCCATCTCTCTACACGTTGCTTGGTTCTTCTCCAGTCTTCTGTAACACCCTTATTTCTTACACATCCTCCCCGGCTGAGACTAAAACAGAAGACTCTGGGAGCAGCAGGAAGCTCTAACCCAGATGGGAACAATGCAAACCCTGGACACAGAGTGTGGCTTCCGTGACATGGGCCTCAGCCTCTTACGCTCCCTGGACAGCTGTCCATCTGCTGGGGCCCAAAGCTCCGCCCAGGGGAGGGGTCCTCAGACTGGCCCCCATATGCCGGGGCTGTCACTCAGGAAGCTCCCAGGTTGTGGAGGCCAGGCTAAGGGGGAGAGGGGTGCAGGGCAAAAACAAAGCTGTTTCCAGACTTTTCCATTAAGGTGACAATGGCAAGTCCTGACAATGGCGAGACTAAGCCAGCTGACAGCACCTGCTGGAGAAAGAGGAGCAAACGCCCTCCCAAAGCCAGCCTCCTTGCACAGGAGAGCCTCAAGGTCTGGCTCTGTGTCCTAATCCGGGGAGAATGAACATGTCCCCTCGAAAGATTTGGGGGTGGAGGAGAGGGGGCGGACAAAGAACCTTCTCTCATTAAAGAGCAGGAGCAAGAGTCAAGGACTGCCCCCGTCCTCACCCCTCCCAGGCCCAAGCCCCACTCACCGTCTCTGCCTCATGCAGCCTCCTTCTCACAGCTCCAGAGGAGGTGGCGGGAAGGAAACCTCCAGTGTCCCAAACTGCACATGCGTCAATCAGCGTCGCAAAGCACACACAAAGAAGATCCCAGGGTCACTCTAGGAAGAAAACAAAACAAAACAAAACAAGCTTTGTAGTCTGCAGCTCATCCATCCGCTGGGAAATGACATCCCGGCCCACATATTTGGAAGATTCTGGGGGGCGTAACTGCATCTTTGCTCAACGTTCAGAGCACTCTGCAGAAACAGAGAGGATCTGCCAGGTGCCTGCACGTTAGCCTCCGGGGGTGAGGGCATCTCTTCACCTAGAAGATCGTTATTATGCCCTGCCACCATAATCTAATTGCCAATTCCCAGTCCACCTAAAGGAGCTGAGGCCTATCTCGAAGAATCCCTCCTCCACCCAGGGGAGAATTTACCCTTAATCATCGCATTCCTTTTCTTAGCTTACTTAGGAGAACTATTATGTTTTTCTTCCCCATCTACAGATAATCAAACGAGTTCACCATAAATGACAACACATTGAAAGGAGATTTAATTTAGTGCCAGGCAACGTGGATTTTTAAGTTCGAGCTTGTTATGTCATACTAGAGACCCGGTGCAGGAATGCGTGCACCAGTGGGGTCCATCGACCTGGCCTGCGGGATCAGGCTGAAACTGGTTCTCCAACATCCCCTGAGGGGTCCCAGATTGCGAGAGGGTGCAGGCCAAGCTGAGAGACCACACTGGTGCATGATTGGGGCCGGGGAGGGATGCAAGAGGTTGGTCAGTTGGGGAGGGACCATAGGAGGGCTCCAGGGTGTATCTGGTCCTTCTCACTCAGTTCCTATCAGCTGAACCCCAGCGGCAAGCTAATCTACTGGTCAGAGCGTCTGCCCTCTGGTGGTCAGTGCACATCATAATAAGCAGTTGAGCAGCCTTAGCATATCATTAGCATATTATGCTTTGATTGGTTGAACAGCCAACTGGTCGACTGAACACTTAGCATATTAGGCTTTTATTATGTACGACTAGAGGCCCAGTGCATGAAAATTCATGCACTGGAGGGGGAGTCCCTCAGCCCAGCCTGCCCCCTCTCACAATCCAGGAGCCCTCAGGGGTGGGAGGTGACTCAACAATCAGGGGAAGGCAACACCCCCAACACACCTCTGCTGCTACCACTGCTAGCAGCGCAAGCCTCGGCCGGCCCTGGGTGGCTGGGCAGCTGCCATCCAAGGCTTGCCTGTACCTCGGGCCAGCCCTAGGTGGCTGGGCAGCCGACATCTGAGGTTTGTCTGTGCCTTGGGCTGGCTCTGGGTGGCTGAAGGGCTGAGGGACTCCGAAGGCAGTTGCATGGAACGCCCAGACCCATCTGAGGGTGGTCTCAGCCATGCCACACACCTGCCATCCCAAAGGGGCTCAGGAACTGGGCACCACCATCTTTGAGGGTGTAGCAGTCAATTAACATATTCCCTCCTTACTGGCTGTGGGCACCGACATCTTTGTGAGGGCGTGATGGTTGATTAGCATATTCCCTCTTTATTAGATAGGTTAGGGTGGACCACCTTCCTATATGTGTCTCATATTCTTCACCTGTGCAATGGAGAGAAGGTACACTAGGGAAGGTCAGACCACTGGGCCTTTAGTGAGGGTTCTGCAGGCTCAAGTCCCAGCTCCAGTCCTCCTGGGCAATCATTTAACCTTTCTCAGTACAGATAACATACCTCATTTAATTATTTGCCTTAACAGTACTAGAAATCTATTTGAAATATATACTATATGATTCTGTTGTAACCTCCAGGATTATTGTTAAGTGAAAAGAAGAAAAAAGTGTGTTTAATATGCTAACATTTATTTAAGAAAAGAGGGAAGAAAAAATGTATATATGCATTTGCTTATATTTTTATTAAGACAATAAAAGGTAAAACATAAAATAAATTTCAAAGGCCTATAGGGAGGGGTATGAATGAGGTGGAGGGGATAAGGGAGAGAAGCTGGATATTCCTTGTTTTGTGGATTTGCTTTGGAATGTGTATCTGCCATAATTATAAAATACAATTAATATTTTTAAAAGAAATATCTAAAATTAAAATAAAATGAAACAAACGAGTTCATGTGTCCAATGGTTGTTACAATTTCACACAGAAATTAAAACACAGTAATTGGACTGAATATCCTTAGAGGCAAATGCCAAAAGGATAAAAAGAACTGCCCCCCTCTCCCCATAGTATTTATTATTATTATTATTCACATACAGTACATAGTATTCTGTATGTGATTTTGGGATGAAATAAATATATAGTAATAAAAGAGTGATATGCTAATTAGACCAGACATCCTTCCTTTCAGACAAAGCCACAGGGGATGGGGGCTGAGGCAGAGGCAGCGGCAGCAGGGGCCAAGGCCCTTGCATGAATTTCGTGCACTGGGCCTCTAGTGAGTAAATAATATTGATGTTGCTAAGAAACAAGTTTCTTATTGAAAGAAGATACAAATGTAAAATTGACAAGATCAGACAATAATTCTGTAGCTCTGATTGTGAACTGGATGTATCAGTATGTTTTATCTTTTTATCTTTTTCTTTTTCTCTTTCTCTCTCTGTCTCTTCCTCTCTTTCTTGTTTACACACATACACACACTCTTCCTAGCTCTGTCAGGCCTAAAGGATTATTCTAGTGGAAATGAACACCCCTGTCCATCAGATTATAGTTACCAACCCCGACAAAGAAATCAGGCTTCCTTTGAGAAATGAAATGTCTTATTCTGTAAATGTACAAGATGAGCCCAAAACATCTTGTCACACAAACAAGTGTCAAAAACTACTACAGTCATGCTGAGAGGACTCAGAGCCAACAGGAAGAAGGTTTCTCTTGTCAAGCTGAGCATCAGTGAGGATCGTCACTGCAACAGAATGAAGCACAACAAATGTGTTTAAATCTTACAAATCCCTAATAATATATTTAGAACTCCAAACAACTCATGAGTCACCTTTTGGAGATGTTAGGGAAATAGTTCATTGTTTTGAAAACTGGTTGAATAAAGAAGAAGAAAAAAAGGAGTGGGTAGGGGTAGAGCTGACACAAGATTGGCCTTGGACCAATAATGGGTCTATTGGTTCACTATATTATTATCTGTTGTTTTGTAAAACATTTAAAAAATGTTTTTGAAGTCATTAGAATGCTAATTCTTGCATAGTCATTTAATCTGAATGATGATGCCATCAACCCATGATGATGACAAAGGATACTGAGATTATTGTCCCCAGTTTACACCAGAGGGAAATGGTGTAAAGAATCCACTGAGCCAGGTTTCAGTCCCAGTGTTCTTACCTCCAGAGGCCCACTGTTTCACAGTTGCCTTTTCAATATCCTCATTTATATATCTGGGTTAATAGAACTTTCTCTGCCTATAGGACAGTGTTGAGGGATTGCAATGAGATAATGTATGGGAAAGTACTTGGAAAACAATTCTTTTTACACATATTTACTATTATTTGAAAACTAGAGGCCTGTTGCACTATATTTGTGCAAAAATAGGCCTTTATTCCCTGGCTTCACCCTCAGCCACCAGGGAGCCAGCAAGTCCCAGCTCCCCAGCCCGCCTGGAGCTGGCAAGTCCACAGGAGCCTGCAAGTTCTCGCTTCTGTGCGGAGTTCAGCTCTAGTAGTTCCCTCTGTCCCTCCCTGCTGCTCCCTGCCTGCATATGCAAATTAACCCCCAGCTTTATTGGGTTAATTTGCATACTTGCTCTGATTGGCTGTGGGCGTAGCAGAGTGATGGTTAATTTGCATGTTTCTCTGTTATTAGTTAAGATTGGGGATCAGATCCATCCTTTGGGGTTGCTATGAGGATCAAATGGGAGCTATGATTTGTAGGAAGACAGACAGACAGAAAGAGAGCCCTTAAAGATGAGTGAGATTACAATCACCATTAATGCTTTTATGGGCTAAATGAGCCCAGGGTATAGACCCTTCCTGTAACCCAAGGATAGGAAGGTTCCAGGAAGGATGCTGGATGCTCTGGGGAGAAACAGGGATCAAGCCAGATCCCTGATATCCCAAAGGCTACAAGAAGAGTGGCTCTTAGTCACAGATGGGTGGGCACTGGGGCCGGGTTGCTGGGCACCTTGGGCACTGCGTATAGAATCCAGAGGCCAGACAGCTAGTGGGTTCCTCTGGATGCGGCCTGGGCGGGAGGGTGGGTATGGCAGGGGGTGGCGCTCACCAAGGACAAGAGGAGGCACAGCACGACAGCCTGACGACAGGAAGGAGTGCCGGGCTGCTCCCCGGCCCCCACGCTGCTCTCTCAGGGCTCACAGCCAACGTGAGTATTCACAGATTTCTTTTCAGCAAATGTTTGTTCTCAGATTGATTTCCCCTCTGCCACACGATAAACCCGGGTCTGGGGATGTCTCTGACACAGGGGTGGGGAATGTCTGGCCTGTGGGCCGTATAAGACAAGCTAAATCGTTTGGTCTGGCCCTGCTGAGGTATTATGGTTGAGTTAATTAAATCCTTGACCAAATATAGCAGGCTAATTTTTAAGTTGATCATTTTGTATGGCCCATGAATGACGTTATAAAGAACCAAATGGCCCTTGGCAGGAAAAAGGTTCCCCACCCCTGCTCCTCCGTGAAAGCCTTTGATTCTATCCACACATATTTATGAAGAAGTACAAAATTTAACTTCTCCTGGGCCCTGGGTCTTGTGCTTCTGCTCCCTGGATATCCAGTCTGTGCTCGGGGAAGAAAGACTCATTCTCTCTTTCTCTCTCTCTTTCTCTCTCGCATTTAAAAATGAATTTATTGCTTTTTTTGAAGAGTTAATCTCTTCACATGATATGAAACTCAAAAGATACAAATGACTACGCAGTGAAAGTACATAGAAGTAAATCTCCCTCCCAAACCTGTCCCATGCTTCCCAGTGCCACCTAGCCCGCTCCGGCCCAGCCCCTGTGACCAGGCTCCTGCGTGTCCTCCCAGAGGTGGTCTACACATACAGTGAGACATTTAAATAATGATAGCAAAACATGTACAGGGCTTGCCCACCGAAAACTTCACAACACTGCCGCAAGAAACTGGAGAGACATATTGCATTCATGGAGTAGAAGACACAACATAGTAAATATGTAAATTCTCCCCAAATGGATAGACTGGTTGAATGTAATCACTATCAAAATCCCAGCAAGATTTTTAGTAGATACAGATTATTCTAAAATAAAAACAGGAGAACTCGGCCGGCATGGCTCACTGATTGAGCTTCGGCCTGTGAACTAGGTTTGATTCCTGATCAGGACGTTTGCCCGGGTTGCAGGCTCGTTCCCAGCTGTGGGGAGTACAAGAGGCAGCCAATCAATGATCCTCTCTCATCATTGATGTTTCCATCTCTCTCACTCCCTCTTCCTCTCTGAAATCAATACAAATATCAAAATAAAATAAAACCAGGAGAAAAATCTCTGAGATCTTGGGCTAAGCAAACAGTTCTTTAGATTTGATGACAAATGCATGGCCCTGAAAGGAAAAATTGATTTAAAAAAAAAAGAAGAACTTGATCAAACTTCATCAAAATTAAAAACTCAGCTCTGTGAAAGAGAAGGAAGAGTGGGAATGACCAGGTGTCTGACAAAGAACCAGTTCTAGAGCCTATAAATAGCTCTCAAAACTCAGCAGTAAAGATGCAAGCAATTCAGCTAGCACCTGGCCGTAAGACACGAAAAGACTTTTCACCAAAGCAGATATCCAGATGGCAGATAAGCACTTGAAAAGGTGTTCAACATCATTACGCCTTAGGGAAATGCAGATTAAAACACATGGAAAAGAACCAACAAACTGAGGTATCACACACACATACTCACACCTATCAGAATAGCCTTAAAAAGTGACCTAGCTATCCCACCCTTATGTACCGTGTTTCCCTGAAAATAAGACATCCTCCAAAAATAAGACCTACTTACAGGTTTCCTTCTGAGTGAAATATAAGGCATCCCCCAAAAATAAGGCCCCAGGCTCTGTCTCAGAATTAAAATTAATTTACCATAAACTGGTCGCTAGGGCCGCCCCAACTGGCGTCTAGGGCTGCACCTAAACTGCAAGAAGTTGTGGCTTGGGTGAAGAATTCATGAGAGAAAATCACTGACAGTTGCATTGCAAATGCACTGGAGCAGGCTACCTTGACAAGAAGTACTCATTTAAAGACAGTGCTATTGCTAAACATGAGAGATTTGGTCCACTGATTCTGAAAGAAATGGAGTCACACGAAATTCACCAGGAAATTCAGGAACTGGATGGTTATGATGATGTTCCAGAAGATGATGACATGATTGTCATTGAATAAATGAGTAAATTCTTGATACTGTAGGATTCACAGTTTGTCTGGTTTGTGTTGAAAACTACCGCACTACCGTACCGTATACAGGTACTACATTTCCTTTATTTTCATTTAACAATAAATGTGTACCGTATTCTTCTTCATGGAAAAATAAGACATCCCCTGAAAATAAGACGTAGCCTATCTTTGGGAACAAAAATTAATATAAGACACTGTCTTATTTTCGGGGAAACAGGGTATTTACTCAAGAGAAATAAAAATATAGGTCCACACAAAAACCTACATGTGAATACTACATTTTAAAATAATTGCTAAAAAGTAGAAATAAGCCAAATGCCTGTCTACAGGTGAGTAGATAAGGAACTTTTCTTCTATTGATTTTTTAAAGAGTGGAAGGGAAGGAAGGGAGGGAAAGAAAGAGATAGAGAGAGAGAGGGAGAAAGACAGAGAGGGGAAAAAGACGTTGATGTGAGAGGCACATCAATGGGTTGCCTCCTGCACACGCCCTGACCAGGGCCAAGGATCAAACCAACAACCCAGGTATGTGCCCTTGAACAGGAAATGAATCTGAGACACTTCGGTATGTGGACTGATGTTCTAGCCACTGGGAAGTACTGGCCAGGGCAAGAACGTTTTTGAAATGATGGATATATTCTATAGGTGGTTACACAACTGTATGTGTTTATAAAATTCATAAGCTTGTACACCTAACAAAGCTGAATTTAAAAAATATTTTTATTGATTTTTATAGAGAAAGAAAAGGAGAGGGAGAGAAACATCAATGTGAGAGTGGAATGTCAATCAGCTGCTTCCTACACGCCATCTACCAGGAGTGGAGCCTGCAACTGAAGCATGTGCCCTGACTGGGAACCGAACCAGCAACTCTACAGGGCTGACATCCAATCAGCTGAGCCACACCAGCCAGGGCACAAAGCTGGATTTTACTTAGTGTAAGGTATTATAAACCTACTTAGGAAAAAACCTTACGGTACATGGCAAAGACATATTACAACCTAGGAGAAGATACTGAATATGCACACACCTGACAAAGGATTACTACCAAGGACATATATAAAGAAGGACTATTATCAGAAGGACAAAGTGTTGGTGAGGATGTGGGAAAAAGGAACCCTTGTGTGCTGTAAGTAGGGTTGTAAATTGGTGTAGCCACTATGAAAAACAGTTTAGAAATTCCTTAAAAATGTAAAAAAATAGAACTATCGTATGACGCAGTAATCCAACTGCTGGGTATCTATCCAAAGAAGCAGAAAACACTAATTTGAAAAGACATATGCACCCCATGTTCACTGCACCATTATTAACCATGGCAACTTAGGTGTCCATCGATAAGACGAGAGGATAAAGAAGCTGTGGTACATATGAGGGGGGGGGGAGGGAGGGGAGAGGAGGGAGGGGAGCCAAAGTAGGTTGTGAGCATGCAAAACAGTTTATTCTTGTGTTATTACTTATTAACTATTGTATTATTTATTTGTATTACAACTGTAAACCTACTTTCTGCCCAATCCTGTATATACAATGGACTATTACCCAACCATAAGAAAGAATGAAATTTTGCATTTGCGACAATATAGATGGACCTGGAGGGTGTTATGGTAGTGAAATAAGTCGGACAGAGAAAGACAAATATCATATGATTTCACTTATATGTGGAATCTAAAAACCAAAATAAATGAACAATTAAAACAAAACAGAAACTAACTCACAGATACAGAGAACAAACTGGTGGTTGCCAGAAGGGGATGGGGAGTGTAGATGGGTGAAAAAGGTGAAAGGTATTAGAAAGTACTTCCAGCTATAAAATGAGTCACAGGAAGTGCAGCATAAGGAATATAGTCAATAATATCGTGATAACGATGTGTGGTGCCAGATGGGTACTAGACTTATGGGTGATAATTCTGTAAGGTATAAAAATGTCTAACTGCTCTGTTGTTTATCTGAAACAAATATAATACTGTATGTTAACTATAATTTTAAAATAAATAAATAATGCCCTAGCCAGTTTTGCTCAGTGGATAGAGCATCGGACTGCAAACTGAAAGGTCCCGGTTCCATTCTGGTCAAGAGCACATGCTCGATTCTCTCTCATCATTGATGTTTTTATCCCTCTCTTTCTCTCCCTTCCTCTCTGAAATCAATAAAAAATATATTTTAAAAAAGAGTTAAATCTCAACAATCTTTAAATTAAAGAAAGAAAGGGAAAAAGAAAGAAAGAACTTCTTTACATAAATAAACAAGTCAAAATAAAAGCAGGAGAAAAACAGGATTACACAGTGGTGATCTGGGAAATAGAAATCAAGACCATAACGAGATATCAATTTATACTCATTCAATTAGCAAAAGTTATTAAGTCTGACTTATATCAAGTGCTGAAAGAGGTTGAAGATCCAGTCTCTTATGCATCACTAAGGGTACAACCACGTTGGAAAAAGTTTTACATTGCTTTGTAAATTAAATATTCACAAATTATGATTTAGCAGATCTACTCCTAGATATATATCCATGAGCCACTCTTTACATGTACCAAATGTTCCTTGCAGCACCAGACACCACAGCAAAAACCTAGAAAAAGCCCCAAAGTTCATCAACAGGCACTGGTAATTAAACTGCATTAGAGTCAAACAATGAAATATTATATTACACAGCAGGCAAAATAAGCAAATCTGCAATTAGACTATATAATTAGCAAAACCCACACCCCCTTTATGCCATATGTTCACAGCAATCCAGCAACAAAAACCAACCATGTGAAAGACCCTGTGAAGATACGAAGATGAGCAAACTACACAAGAGATTGCTTTGTAATTATCTCAGAAAATTGTTGTTATCCCCAAGGGCGGGGGCGGAGGGGGGGGGGAGGGGAGAGACGGTGCAACTATACTTAGTTTATATATCAAACATGTCTTGGTTTAAAATATTCCATGAATCAGACACAAATTGGTACTGATAACAGGGCCCACGGAGAGAAATGTTTTGACGTATGAACTATCTCTTCTTGAGGAAAATAAGGCAGGTAACTGGACCCCAGTCCTGTGGCTGGGACCTGGGGAGAACAATGCAATGGAAGACAGGCTCCTGCTTCAGGCAGAACATTCGGGAAGACCACGACCTGGCAGCCAGGAGGGGCCGAGGGAGCACTCTACAGAGGCCGAGCTGTAATCAGGATGTGAGAGATACTTGTGTCGTTAGATGCCGCTTGAATTCCCAACTGTATCGCAGGGACTTCCTCCACAGAACAAGCGAACGAGTGAGAACGGGGTTCTGATGCAGAGAGAGGTGGAACATCACTCCCGTCCCAGCCACACGCACATGGGGAGCGGCCACGCAAACCAAGACTGGCCCTACCCAGGACCAGAGGGGAGGAGCAGGGGACACAAGGCAACTGGAACCACTGCTACTCTCACCTTTTCTTCCTCTCACAGATACAGCCAATAAACCCCACATTTATTCTGGCCCACATGAATCTCTTATATGTTAATAAACGTTTTGTTTTCATGTATGATCCCTTTCTCCTCCCACCCCCGTGGTCGACAAACTGCAGCTCGCAAGACACATGCGGCTCTTGGGCCCCTTGAGTGTGGCTCTTCCACAAAATATCACGGGGCCTGGGTGAGTCTATTTTGAAGAAGTGACATTAGAAGAAGTTTAAGTTTTTAAAAATGTGGCTCTCCAAAGAAATTCCAATCGTTGTACCTGTTGATATTTGGCTCTGTGGACTGATGAGTTTGCTGACCACTGTCCCACCCCAATATTACCAGCACCACAACCCTGTGAGGAGAAAAGGGGAGGGTGTCTATCCGTGTCCCCTTCAGATATAACTCTGTACAAGTGACAGGAGCCTCATGACGTAGTGAGAAGTCCCCTTTAAATCTACAACTAGTTAGATATCTACAACCCAACAAAGGTTCCTCTGCTCAACACACCAGCACACCTGAGTGATCCACACCTCAGTGCCTCAGAAGGTGAGCAAACTGGAACACTTATGGGAGGCAGGAGGAGGGGAGGACGGGAATGGTGCCCACAGATTCAGTTCCCCAGCCCCTGTGGCTGTGCTTGTGGCCCCAGCATATGCAGTAGCAGAGGGGAAGGTGGGTTGTGGCCTCCCCACTGATGAGAGGGATAGAGGCAGGGTCAGCACCTGAGACTCTGTCTCCCTCCCCCAATTGCTAGCAGCAGAGCCTGGTAGCATTATCTATGGCCACCTGGCTACACTAGAATAAAGCAGCAGTGCAGAGGGCTTAGGAACCAGCTTCCCCTCCCCTGCCACATCCCCCAACCAACGTGGTGATGACCCAAGGCCGAGGCAGCCCAGACACAGCAAGGACACGCGCCACCCCAATCACCCAGGCAGCACCTCCTCCATGACCACTATGATGTTCCCTCCTCCCCCAGGAGGTGTGAGTAGCCCAGGTAAGAGAAAACAAAAACTTGCACTATAGCACCATCTCCTGGAACACAAAAGGAAGACCTCGAATTAGCAGCCTGCTGAATTGTTAAGATCAAAATAGTACCTAAGAAAAGTGTTCACTACTTCAAATGTGAACAATCCATTTGTTCACATGTGAACAATCCTTCAAGCACCACAAGTAACTAAGGTAACACAACAACACAGAAAGAAAGTGAAAATTCCCTAGAAACCAAACTCATGGAAGATTGTGATCTAAATAAAAGAAAATTCAAAATAGCATTCATTAAAAATAAAAATCTCAATGAAATACAAGAAAACTCAAAAAAGCAGATCAAAGAGCTCATGAATAAAATTAATGAACAGAAGAGATTGAAATTATTATTTTTTTAAAAAAAGAACCGAACAGATTTTCTGGAATTGAAAAACTCAATAAATGAGATAAAGAATGTAGTAGAAGCACTGGAAAGAGGGCAGACCGTAGGAAAGACAGAATTAGAGAGCTTGAAGATGGACATCTAGAAATGATTCAGATAGAAGAAGAGAGAGAACTAAGATGTTTTAAAAATGAAAGACTCTACAAGCACTACCTGACTCCACTAGAAAGGGCAACATAATGATACTGGGCATTCCAGAAATAAAGAGCCTATTCAAAGGCATATTTGATGAGAACTTCCCGACATAGGGAAGGAGCTGAACAATCAAATGTAAGAAGCTAGCAGAACGCCTAATTATCTCAAGGCAAAAAAAATTGATATTCTCCAAGAGACTGTCAAATGTTCATGATAAGCCCGCAGAGTGGCTCAGTTGGTTGAGCATCATCTTGTGCACCAAGGGGTTGCTGGTTCGATTCCCAGTCAGGGTACATACCTGCGTTGCGTGTCTGATCCCTGGTTGGGATGCCTACAGAAAACTATCGATTGGTGTTTCTCTCGTAAATCTATGTTTCTCTAGGGTGTCCTCGAGTGAGGATTCTTTTTTTAAAGTTAATGACAATTCTCAAGGCAGTAAAGGAAAAAATATTTAAAAAGGCACTCACCCCATAAGATTTCTCACCAGAATTCTACAGGCCAAGAGAGAGTGCAATGATATATTCAAAATACTGAAAGATGAAAACCACCAGCCAGGAATAACATATCAATAAAGCCATCCTGCAGATATGAAGGAGAAATAAAGGCTTTCCAAGACAAACAAGAGCTGGGGGAATTTATTACCACCTGCACTACAAAAAACGTTGCAAGGCATTCTTCTACTGAAACCAAAGACAAAAATCACAGAATGCTGAGTAATAAGACAGACAGACAGACAGACAGACAGCAGGAGGAAAGTGTGACTCTTTATCAAAATAGGATATAAAACATTTAACTATAACATTAAGGTTAAAGGGATAAAAACATTAAATGCAACTAGAGTTACTGCTTTTGATAATGGATGCAGATATAAAAAGGAATCATTTGTGACAGCAAGACATAAAAGGGGGAGAAGAAAAGAACAGAACTTGTATAGGTGAATGAAGATAAAATGCTGTCAGAAGAAAAAGAACTATTTTATCTATGAGACATTTTATACAAGCCTCATGGTAACCGCAAAACAAAAACCCAGAGCTGAGATATGAAACAACAAACAAACAAAAAATAAATGAGAAAAACATCAAAGAAAACCACCAAACTAAAATAGCAGACAGAAACGCAAGGGAAAATAAACAATGCAGACATAGAGCACCAGAAAGTAAAAGATAAAATGACTATGGTAACTCCTAACTGTAAGTGGACTGAACTCACAAATCAAGATGCACACAGTAGCTAGATGGATTACAGACAAGGCCAACTATACGTTGCCTGAGGGAGACTCATCTCAGCTCCAAAGGTGAACACAGGCTCAGTGTGAAGGGGTGGATGATGATACAGTAAGCAAATGATATCCTGAAAAAGTGGGTAGAGCCATATTTGTATCAGATAAAATTGATTTCAAGATATAAAAGGTAATGAGAGACAATTATGGACATTTTATAATGATAAAGGGGACAATTAATTTAAAAAAACCATAACATTTTTTAATGTCTATGAACCCAATTTGGTAGCACTGATATATATATATATATATATATATATATACAAAGCAATTATTAACAGATCTAAAGGGAGAAATAGACAGCAACACAATAATAGTAGAAGACTTTAACATCCCTCTTACACCAATGGATAGAGCATCCAGACACAAAGTCAGCATGGAAACATTGGCCTTAAATGACACATCAGACCAGATGGACTGAATAGATATATATACACAGAACTTTCCATCCCAAAGGGACAGAATACATTCTTCTCAAGTGCACATGGAACATTCTCAAGAATAAAGCATCTGTTGGGACACAAAACAGGACTTAATAAATTTAAGAAGACTGAAATCACAACAAGCATCACTCCAACCACCTGGTATGAAATTAGAAATCAAGCCCAAGCTGGTTTGGCTCAGTGGTTATAGTGTCGGCTCATGGACTGAAGGGTACTGGGTTCTATTCTGGTCAAGGGTACGTATCTCGGTTGTAGGCTCAATCCTCGGCCTGGTCGGGGTGCGTGTGGGAGGCAACCAATTGTTATATCTTTCTCACATTGATGTTTCTCTCTCTGTCTCTCCCCCCTCCTTTCCACTCGCTTGAAAAATCAATGGAAAAAAAATATGCTTGGTTGAGGATTAACAAACAAACAAAAAAGAGGAATTAGAAATCAACTTCAAGAAGAAAGCTGGAAAAAAATCACAAAAATATGGACATTTAACATCATGCTGCTGAATAACTATTGGGTCAACAAAGAAATAAAAGAAGAAATAAAAAGATACATAGAGACAAATGAAACATAGATTTTGTCAACAAGATTTTGACATACCAAAATCTTGGGGATGCAGCAAAAGCAGTACTAATAGGGGAGTTCACAGTAGTACAGGCCTAGCTCAAGAAACAAACAAACAAAATAAATAAATAAATAAATAAATAAATAATCTAAAACCACACATTAAATAATTAGAAAAAGAAGAACAAACAAAGGCCAAAGTCAGTAAAAGAAATAAAATAACAAAAATCAGAATGGAAATAAATGAATGGAGAATAAAGAGACAATAGAAAAAATAAAATGAAGAGCTTGTTCTTTGAAAAGATAATTGATAACCATTTAACTAGACTCACTAAAGAAGACAGAGAAAAGACTCAAGTAAATGAAATCAGAAATAAAGGAGAGAAGTTACAATGGATACCACAGAAATACAAAGGTTTATAAAAGAATATTGTGAAAGGCTACATGCCAACAAATTGGACAACCTAGGTATTTTCAAATGATACTACGGGTAAGGGATTAAAATATCCAAAATAAAGTTTAAAAACTCATACAACTGACAACAACAACAACAAATAATCTGATTTTAAAGTGGGCAGAGCCCTGGTCATGGTGGCTCAGTTGGTTGTGCATCACCTGTATACCAAAAGGTTGGCAGTTCAATTCCTGGTCATGGCACATGCGGGGGTTGTAGGCTCAGTCCCCAGCAGGAGGCAGATAATTGAAGTTCCACTCTCACATCAATGTTTCTCTCTCCCTCTCTCCCTCCCTTTCTCTCTCTAAAAAAAATCAATTATAAATATTTTTAAAATTAAATTAAAATAAACAAAATAAGAATAGGCAGAGGATCAGGGTCAACTTTCCCCCATGGAAGACATACAGATTGCCAACAGGCATATAAAAATATGTTCAACATCACCAATTAGTAGGGAAATGCAAATCAAAACTATAATGAGTTAATCACCTCACACCTAAAATGCAGAGAATGTGAAGAAAAGGGAACCTTGTGCATTGTTGGTGGGACTGTAAATTGGTACAGTTTATGGAAAACACTATGGATGTTCTTTTAAAAAAATAAGAATGAAACAATCACATGATCCCCAATTCCTCTTCTAAATAATATAAAAAGATATATGCACCCTTGTATTCACTGAAGCATTATTTACAATAGCCAAGATATAGAAGCAACCTAAATGTCCATCAAGGGACGAATGAATAAATAAGATAATGGAATATTATTCAGCCTTAAAGATGAAATATTGCCATTTGTGACAACGTGGATAGCGCTTTAGGGTATCATGCTAAATGAAATAAGTTAGACAACGAAGGACAAAAACCTTTTGACTTCACTCGGGAGTGGAATATAAAACAAAAGAAGTAAAAAATGAACTAACAAAACAAAAACGAACTCATAGATACAGACAACAGAGTGGTGATAGTCAGAGAGGAAGGGGACCAGGGGAGGGCAAAATGGGTAAAGAGGGTCAAACACACGGTGATAGATGAAAACTAGACTTTTGGTAGTGCGTCCACAACAGAGTATACAGATATTGAATTACGGTTTTGTACACCTTAAATCCATATAATATTATTAACTAATGTCGCCTGAACGAACCGACCCACACTGGTTATTAAATGTTCTAAAATGTCCAAACCTTTTCAATTTATTCTCTACAACTGATCTTCACAACCACCCGGTGTGACAGGATTATCGTCATTCCCATCTTACAGGTAGGAAAACTGATGCCCAAATGATTTTTAAAAATCCCTTACTTGAGGAAAAAAGGAATTTCCTTAAGTAAGGACATGCAACTAGGAGTAGCTGAGCCAGGAACTGGCCCTGAGAGCCATAACTTCCGATCGCATGGCCTTCCTGCACCCCAAGCTTCCTGTTTGATACTGAACGGAGCGTGGTGGTCCTGGGAGCAGCAAAAAGAAGTGGAGGAGAGCCCTAGTTGGTTTGGCACAGTGGAGAGAGCGTCAGCCTGCGGACTGAAGGGACCAGGGTTCGATTCCAGTCAAGTGTACATGCGTGGGTTGTGGGCTCGATCCCCAGTGTGGGGCATGCAGGAGGCAGCCCATCAATGATTCTCTCTCATCATTGATGTTTCTATCTCTCTCTCCCTCTCCCTTCCTCTCTGAAATAAAAAATATTTTTTTTAAAAAAAGGCATGGAGGGGAATTTGCTCAAGGTGACAAGTTAAGTCATTCGTGGGACAAAAGCAAGAACTTTCTGAAGCCAACATCCCTTTCAGATGACTTCAAGTTCTCTTTCTTTCCTGGGAGGCGCTGGGGAGGAAGGGCTGGTAGACAGAAGGGTTCCATCTTTGCCAAAGCCGCGCAAGCACACCACGAGCTGCTAGACAGTGCTCTGGCACATAAGCTGGGAGGCACAGGTGTCCTCCAGAGGCGGGGCTGGCGAAGATGTCGCCCCACTGGTGCCACCGGCCTGGGCTATGCAGCAGAGTGTGAGCTGTGGGCCAAGTGGGGGGGGGGGGTTCTCTCAGGGGGGAGGGGAAGAGATGGCCTGAGTGGGGCCCAGTTACCTGTCTCAGCTTTTAGCAACCTAAAGGCAACCCTGGGCAGAGAAAGCCACTGGATTCGGAGGAGCATCACCTGGGACAGCACGGGCTTCCCTGCTTCTCATTTTGTGGGTGTGATGAGCACCTGCTGCTCCTGCGGCTGGTCGGGACAAGGTAAGGAGAAGCAAGCGGACATAGTCCAACGTCCCCTGTGGCAGCGAGAAGCCGGGAGCACTGTGGCCTTTTCACGGCTTTGGTAGCTTAGAGTCCGAGCTAGATAGACCACCTAGCTCTTTCTCTCCTGTGGCTGCTTTCTGTCTCTCCTTGGGGCACGCATGTTTCTCGCCATCTGTCTGGACTTCATTAACCCGGGAGCTGTGGCTCCCCATTTTGGAGTTGTCTGAAGGCAGGGGCTGTGCCTCTCCCATTAGACTGGAAGCTCCCCAAGGTTAAAGGTCATACCTCCAATAGCTTTAGAATCCCCAAAGCCCCGGGGCTCCCCTCTCCTCCTCTAACCTTCCCAGCACCGAGCAGGGTCTGCTTTCACCGAGGTCAGGGTCTGATTGCACAGCTCCCTGCAGTGGCTGGCCTGGCCAACCTGAGCTTAGAAATCAGTGAGCCACACAGGACCTGGAGAGCCTCCTCGGAGGGGACTGGGCATCTCCGCTGATCTTTTGAGCTGGTGCCAGTGCCCAAATCTCACACGTGTGGACGGAGACGCAGAGCCACAGGCTGCGCGTGGTCTCCTGTGCCTCCCGGCCCCTCCCTCCTGCCCTCTGGCCCATGAGCTCTGCTGCGGGGTCACACCTGAGCAGTCCGACCAGGCGGTACCAGGCTCGCTCAGCCCCGCAGCGCAGGGTAGGAATCTGATTAAACACCAGCTTAATCAGAGTGCTTTATCCTCACAAGTAATCGCCCCATGCCTCTTGCAGTTTAATAACAGGAAAAAGAAAAAGGTTCTTTCTGAGAAAAGAGCCTACTTCATTTTTTTTTTTCAGATAGCCAGAGTTACCTACATAACTTATGGTGTCTCCTTTAATACTGTACCTCCTAAGAAACTCAGGGGGAACACTGCTCAGATGGAATTTATGTTACCTCTTGGTTCATTCATTTTATTGCAAATTTACTCCTCCTATTTTATTAAAGCCATTACATGATTCTTCAACTCCCAGATTATACGGAGATGCATTAAAACTGTATCTTCTTATATTTTATCTTCTTAATGTCCCGAGGCGACAAAATGATGTATCGATTCAGAAAATGGGTTCTGGAACTAGAGACCTGGATATAATTCCAGCTCTTACTAGTTTACCAGTGAGTTACTAGCTGGCTGTGTGGCCTGAGCAATGGTTTCCTCAGCTACAAACTGGGGACAGTGCTGCTCTTCAGCCCATTCTCAATGGGTCTAAGTCAGCCGTGGGCAAACTATGGCCCGCAGGCTGGATCCGGCCAGTTCGGCTGTTCTATCCGGCCCGTGGAGCGGAAAGAGCGGAGGGTTCTCTTGCTCTCCCCTCCGCTCCTTCACCAGCAGCCCAAGAGGAGAGTGCCAGCATGGTCAGGTTGCTTTTGTTCCGGCCCTCCGGTCCAGTGTAAGAACCCATCGTGGCCCTTGAGTCAAAAAGTTTGCCCAACCCTGGTCTAAGTAGTCCCCCGGTCTGCGAGACCTCCCCCCAGCGCCCGGTCTCCCCATGCTCGGCTATCGTCCTGGATGCACAGTCCCAGAGGCCCACAGGCTGCTTGCTCTGTGCCCCATCATCTCCTTTCCTGTTGGGTCTTCATCACACCTCAGGTAAGGCCTTTCTTCATCCTCTACTTCAGACCAAGCTAAATCCCAAACTTCAATGTGTAAAGGAATACATCACTCACGGCTCTTATTAAAATGCACCACCTCGGGGTGGGGTTCTCCATTGGTTATCTCCATTTATTATTTGTTCCTAAGAAGTTCCAGGTGCCCTAACTGGTTTGCCTCAGTGGATAGAGCATCGGCCTGAGAACGGAAAGATCCCAGGTTCGATTCCGGTCAAGGGCATGTACCTTGGTAGGAGGTGTGCAGGAGGCAGCTGATCGATGTTTCTAACTCTCTATTCCTCTCCCTTCCTCTCTGTAAAATAAAAATAAAAACAAAAAACAAAGCAAAACACACACACAATAAAATATATTAGAAGAAGAAGAAGAAGAAGAAGAAGAAGAAGAAGAAGAAGTAGTAGTAGTTGTTGTTGTTGTTCCAGGCGATGTGCTGCTGCTGAGAAGAGCATGCACCCTTGAGTGTGGCCAGGCACCCTTGCACACCTGTGATGACTTGTTTAATGTCACCTGTCTCTCCTGCCAGACCAGCTCCTACCCCAGCTCCTAGCCCTGTGCCTAGACAAGAAGTACTCAAGAAATGTTTGATGCTTAAACTGAGGAATAGCTGTATTGACTCTGCCTGGTTTCCTGGTCAGAGCCAAGAAACTCCTTGTCAAAAATACTCCTCAAGAATGGCTGACACCTCACACATCTAGAGGAAATAATGAACAACATAGACTGATGAACAAAAACAGACCCAGAGAAAAAGAAGCAGCGATCAGACTTTCAAACCTCAGAGGGAAAGTAGGGGAGGGTGGGGGTAAGGGGAAGAGATCAACCAAAGGACTTGTGTTCATGCACATGGGCCTAGCCAGTGGCCATGGACAACAGGGGGGTGGGAGCATATGTGGGGAGGGGTTTGGGATGGGAATGGGGGATGAGGACAATTATGTGATACCATAATAAAATAAAATAAAAAGAATGGCTGACAAATTCAATAAATAGTGTCAGCCATTATTATTCATGATATTATTATATGCTGACTACAGACTGTTGAGGCAAGAACCATGCCTTTTACTTCCTTTCCACCCCACATAGTTCCCAGAATGGTCCTGGACACGCAACCAAGGCCTGGAACGTGTTTGCCGAGCGGATGTCTAGAGGAACAAAGGAAGGAGCGACCCTGATCCGTGGCCCTTCGTGAGTCCCACGTAAGTAGAATGGCGCCATTACCGCACCACCAGCCGTTCACAGAAACCCAACGTCTCCCTTCCACCAATCCCCACCGTGGCTGGGGGCAGACTCCAAACCCAGACAACAGAGACCAAAGAGTTACTGAGAAATCCTCAGAGCAAACAAGCAAGTGACAGCCCAGGAAGGAGGGCATTGTTTTAAAAACTATTTCCTGAGTCCTCAAAGGACGGGAACAAGGCGGGATTGTGCTCCTGCCTCCGCTGCAGGAATTCACATTCTGGGCCTGTCCAAATGCCAGCTGCATGCTGCTCGGAATACAATGACTAAACCCCACCAGCCGCAGCCACCGGCGGGGGCTGCAATGCTCCCCTCCCACTAATTTCAGGATGTCAGGCCTTGGACCTAGGTTCTCCGCATTCAGCTTTTCTGATCCCCCCCACCCCACCCAGCTATCCTGCCTGCCTCCATTTCATTCCTTTTAGCCCACTCTATGTTCTCTCCTTCCGACCAGAGAGTGGGCCGAGGTGAGTGCAGGTCAGAAGCTTCTAAACAACATGATCTCAAGGAAAGCAGTGACCGGGCCATTTCCAGGCGACCAGTCCCCTCTCCAGAGCCCATCCCCTTTGTTCCCAGCCTCCTAGAGATGAGAGAGGAAACTGAAACCTGGAGAAGGCTCTAGAACAGCCGTGGGCAAACTATGGCTCGTTCGGCTGTTCTATCCGGCCCGCGGAGCCGAAAGAGCGGAGGGTTCTCTTGCTCTCCCCTCCGCTCCTTCACCAGCAGCCCAATATGAGAGAGCCAGCATGGTCAGGTTGCTTTTGTTCCGGCCCTCTGGTCCAGTTTAAGAACCCATTGTGGCCCTCGAGTCAAAAAGTTTGCCCACCCCTGCTCTAGAAGATGCTGTACCTCCATGCAGGTGACGATGGGGTCAGAGGAGTCGGTTGCTTAAGAGGGAGCTGAAAACATCAACCCTGAAATTCCAAGTTGGGTTCTGAAGTATTTAAAAAATGAGCAAGTCTGTGAGTGCTGTTTTGAAAATATAGCGACAAAGAAAATATAAGGAACTACTACGGTATTAAAATCAAACCACGCAATATTTATTGAAAATATATGATACTGTCCCATTTTTTAAAAATAAAGATGGCATTTCTTCTTATTTATTGATGGTTTTTAGAGAGAGAATGAAGAGCGAGAGAGACAAACGTCAATTCGTTGTTCCACTTATTTATTGCATTCATTAGTGATTCTTGTATGTGCCCTCACCGGAGATCAAACCCATAATCTTGGCATACTGGGATGACTCTCTGATCAACTGAGCTCACCAGGCCAGGGCCAATCATGTCCCTCTATTATCTTGTTATGAGGGTATGATAAATAGGAAATAGTAACAATGTGGCATGTAAGTAATGCTTCTAGGCTCCAATATCAGAGATATTCGCAGGAAGTAAACATCTGAAAGCCAAATGAATAGTTCAGGTTTTCTAGTTTATAGGCAATGCATTTCTGACATCTTAAAGCCCATTTTGCAATGGAAATCCTGTCTCTGTCACCCCAGCCACATTTAGTGCCATCAGCAGAATCAGAGGGACTGAATAGAGGCAGTGGAATGGATGCTCCATTCGGCAGCACCCGAAGAGCAGGCTGATGACACAAGGGGCAGAGTGTTTGGAGACCTGGTGTACAACAGCAAAGTGCACCAGGAGTTCAGAGAAGGAAGATACCATAGGAGCTGCAGGGGGTGAAATGGGTTGATGGTAAGGCATTCCAAGTTTAGTCTTGGAAGCTCAGAGAAGGCGTAGAAATGAAGTGAGTCAGGACAGAAAGGCATGGGTCATTTGATACTGGGTTTTGAAGAGCAATTCCAGGCTCTGGGACCGGAAGGATGCCAATTGGATGGAGAGGAAGGTTCATGTCAAATAGTGGGAGAGAAGCTGGAATGCGGAAAGTTCTGGATGCCAGGCGAAAAGCTTTTTGTTTTGTTTATTTAATCATGCAAATAACACAATACATTCTTGTAGCGAAAGACTCAAGTCACAGATCTGAGGTTAATGAACCCCTCAACACCCTCTCTCACCCAGGTCCCCTCTGCAGAGGCAACACTGTTAGTGGCTACAAAGACATCCTGTCAGGCCCGAGACTTCATGCATCAGACATGGGAGACTCACGGGAACTTTCTGAGCCAGGGAGTGCATCCATAGTGGGGACAGTCAGCAGAAGTGAACAGATGACTGAGGAAGAATGGAATAATGCAATGCACAAGGTGGGAGAGAGTAAATGGGGTAGGGAAGGAAAAAGAGAGCACACAGAGGTCGCTAAACCCACCAAAAATGGGAGGGAACTGACCGCAAGTAGAACTAAGGAGGACTTAGAGAGCTGGTCCAGTTTTCAAGCAGGAAAGACCTCTGTGGATAACAGAGGCCAACAGAAGGGGGAAGGAAGAGGATCTACTCACTTTAAAATCTGACTGGTGGTGAAATAACTGTTCTTGACATGTAGTAAGCGCTCAATAAATGTTGAATTGAATGTTTGCAAACCTACGTTATAAGGACAAAAAATATGGGTATAGAAGACACCATTGGTTTACTACCCAACAGCCATTCCCTCCTTCTTTCCTTGTGTATAAGACCCTGGTTTGGTTTTGGTTGTTGGTGGTACCATGTTCAGGGAGATGGATCTTCCTCCAGCTCCCAGGGATGAGCCATGACTTGGCTAAGCCAGCATAGTAATACCATTCATCTTTGCCAGTGCTTGGTTGAGGGATGAGTGTATGGCCAAGTTGGTGAATTAATCACAAGAGGAAGTGAGATGGGAAAGCTTCTGACAAAGACTATTTTCTCTGTCAAAACACAGTACAGGCCCTGGCTGGGTGGGTCAGCTGGTTGGAGCATCGTCCCTGTATCCCAAAAAGCCTGTAGGTTCTATTCCCAGTTGGGCACATACCTAGGTTGCGGGTTCCATCGCTAGTTGGGAGTGCATATTGGAGGCAACTGATTGGTGTTTCTTTTTCCCTTCCTCTCTCTCTCTCTCTTAAAAAACACACAAATATACATATCCTCAGATGAGGATTTAAACACACACACACACACACACACACACACACCCAACAGTACAGGCCTGACATTGTACTCCTACCAAGAACTTGGCTATTTCAGAAGATGATATTTGGAAATATGGCTGCCATCTCATAACCATGAGGTGATAAACCTTGGGACTACGAGCTGACAACTAAAGATACCAAAATGGAAAGAGAAAAGGCCGGAGTCCTTTGTAACTAAAGTTCTGCCCCGAACCCGAAACCACTGCCTTCAGAATGTTTATGACGAGAGGTAATGAAATATCACTTGAAGCCTGTTATCTGGGCATTCTTCGAAGTCACCAGAAGGCAGGCAAATGGTAATTGGTGAGATCATCTGCCCTGGCTTTTACCAAGACCCTGGAATGTGCAATTGGGAAACACAGTTCTTGCTGCACACTGGACTCAGTGAACAAGAGGAAGGAAGGGGCAGCCGCTGGCAGAGGGCGTGAGGCCTAAAACTGCTGAGCAGCCCAGGACGTAGTAACTCCAGGAGGCTCAAATCAGTGCCGTGCAACGTGGCCCATGCACCTTATAACCACCATTCATGGCCTTCCTCTCTGTTCAAAGACCTTTGGGGAATAAGATGATAAGAAGCACATGGCCCACTATGTTCTAGGCGTCTTTCTCCTTCTCTTTGGCAATTCCAGGTCGAGGCCCTGTTGTTAGATTACTTTTTGGGGAGATCCTGCTTCCTTTCCCTGCACTTCAAACAGCCATTTCCCAGGTTCTCCCTCTCAGCAGTATCTTCCTAATCTCCAGTCCCCCTGGAGAATCTCATCTCCACCAATGATTTCAACCACTTCCTACTGAATAGTGACTCCATATCCATTTCTCTTCTCCTTTCTCCTCTCGCACAATTAAATCCTTATTTCCAGCTATTTGCTCACCACCTTCACTTGGACCTCCCCAGGGTGTCTTAAAAACACAAAGTCCAGGTTATTCTCTGCCAACCCTGCCCGGCCCCTCCTCCCTCTGGTCACATGATCAGGGGACAGCACCATCATCCAGCATTCCTCTTTCTTTTGGCTCCTTAGTGTCTACTCTGGTCCTTATTACTCATAGTTTAGTTCAAGTCTCCACTGGATCACGCTAAAACTAGTCATTGTTTTCCTACTGCCCCGCTGTATTTATCTTTGAGCTGCTTTCTACAAGGTGTGGGTACAGTTTCTGCTTTGCTGTGGCCGCGGAAGCTGCAGACTTCCCGTGGCCTCGGAGCATTTGGGTCAAAAGGCTGGGTGGAAGTGCTTTAGCCCGGCCCAGTGACTGTCCAGAATGACAGTCTTACTGTTCATTCCTGGTTCCAGGTTGGTGTGAATGCACACCAGCCGGTTACAGCAGGATGTGGAGGAGCAGGACTCCGAGCTACTGCACCTGCTTCTGGGCTGGGGTTGAGAATCAAACGTCTGGCTGCCTGTGGCTGAAGGCATGCTATGTGTGATGGGGTCAGTGAAGGTTTGGGGGTGTCTGGAAGGAGGAAAGGACCTGAAGTGAAGAAGCAGATGGTCCGTTGATTCAACCGAGCATCGGTGAAGGGCATGAGCAGCACAGCCACGCCCTGGGCAGCAGGAGTCCTGGCTTCTAGCTCTCCCCAAGTCAAGTAACCCCGAGCTTTTGTTTCCTTCCTTCACACAACAATGTATCCAAGCCCAGACTCCCCCATCCTTAAATGATTCAATCTATATCCTTCTTCTATCAGAATGCAACGAGTGGGCCAGAGGTGAAAGGTAGTGCCATGTATCTATTTCATCATTTTTATGTGTAAATCGTGAAAAATAAGCCATTGCTCCACTTGTACTACAACTGTATGTTTCATTCAGACGGTACAACACTATCCAATAGAAATAATAATAATGCAAGGCACATACATAATTTTTAAGTTTCTAATAGTCATAGTAAAAAACTAAAAAAGCAAGTGAAATAGAAACAGGTGAAATTAACTTAATATATTTTATTTAATCCAAATTCAAAATATTACCTATCAATACATAAAAATTACATTAGACATGGTTACTAAGTCTTTGGAATCCGGTGTGTATTTCACATTTACAACACATCTCAAACCAGGCCAACCACATTTCAAGTGTTCAGTCACCACACGTGGCTAGTTGCTAGCATGCTGGACAGCAGCCCACGCCAGACGTCTGAGGCCATCATAGATCACCCGGCCCCATTTGGGCCACCAGCTGACTGTCGCCACATAAGTGGCTCTAGGCATGACACCCAGAAGAATGCCCCCGCCAGGTCCGGCTTAAGTGAATGACCCATAGGATTATGCATAAGTGAAATGGCTGCTGTTTTAAGCTCCTAAATTTGAGGTGGCTTGTTGTTTAGCAATAAATACAGTAGTAGAGAGTGTTGATACTTTTACTAAGGAACTGAGCATCTGAAGAGTGCAAGGAAGGAAGGGGTTAACTATTCAAGAGGTCAAAGAAGGGCAAGGGTCACCCAGCAGAAGCCATGTTCACATGTGTAGTCAGTGTCAGAGAATTCACATTTATTCAACACGTGTCAATTTTACCAACCCTGAGCCATCCTGTTATGCTTATCTATTGCTTGCCACGGGGTTCACTTATAAAAGCATCGCATGTCTGCACCAATACAAGACACAGTATTAACAGAGGAGCCCACAGAATGTTTCCCGTGGCCTGGACAGGTGCTGGGCTCCATGGAGGCCAGGACCAACGAAGAGAATGGTTTCTTCGTAGACTAGGATAGTTTGACCAGAGGTTTGGCCGCAGCGGACTAAGTGGCAGTTGCTGTTGCTTACCTGGGCATCTTTCCCCTTCATCACCATCCCCCATAAAAACCCAGTGGTGCTTCCTGATTCCCACCCCACCCTGCCCCCACCCCACTCCCGCAGATATGAAAAGAAAAGCTATCTTGCCTCCTGCCCACTGTACTGCATGCAGGTGTGAGGTCCAGTGCCTCCTGGCCACAACCGTCTCTGGGCCTGTGGCCTTTTCTTCCTGCCCCAGACACTCTGTGAGAGCTACCCACTTCACAAGGCGCCACCGACAGTGCCCAGACCTACCCTGCTTCCTGCACCTCCTGCTTCCAGAGCGGGGAATTCCCATCCACACGGAGGGGTGAGACAAAGCAAGCCTATCCACGCACAGTCCAGATCGGCAGGGCATTGACGCCCAGCAGGACGGACCTGTGAGTAGCGGGAGAGGCAGCCCCTCCCCTCCTGCCTGACTGTCCTGAGGAGCAGTCACTTCCTAAGCCCTACAAGCCCAAGCCATGGGCTGGGCTCCATACCAAGTGTATGATCAGTGAGTGTCCTCCCCATGGCCCGCCCCTTCCTCACTGTTGTCTGGGGTTGAATCTCTAACAGGGTGGCACACATGAGCCTCTGAACTCCGGGGACTCCGGGCCAAGATGCCATGTGCTCTAGGATCCCTTCCAAGAGGAGAACCATACATCTTCCCTCCAAGATGACTTGAGGCGCCTTGTGTCTGTCTAGCTGCTTCCATGGAAACCCAATATCCTTTCTTTCACTCCCGATTGAGGTGATACCTCTGTGCCCAGCCTACTGTGCCTGCCCAAGAAGGCCAGCCCACGCCTGGGCATCAGACCACCTGGCCCACGAAGGGGTAAGCCCCAGGGGAGGCCTGCACTGTTACTCCCACTAACACCCGCCTTGGAAAAGACACACACATTGTGTTTTGTTTTGTTTTGTTTTGTTTTGTTTTTAAGTATCTTTCCTCAGGAGGCTTAAAATGCTTCCCTGCTCCCCCTCTGCTGCCATTTTTTCACGCCTAGTTAACAAGTAAGAGCTTGGGTTTCACCCATTCCCTGTGCTACCTATACAAGGAGGGGCTGGTTGCCCTAAGGCCTGCCTTGTGCTGCTGCCCAGATGTTCGGTGGGACAGTGGTTCCAAGCACACCAAGGCCCAGAGAAGGCACATGCCAGGTCTCACAGCTCTGCCCCCGGCCCACTGCCAGCACGAGCACACGTTTAGCAAACACCGCCTGGATGAGTGGACGGAGGAGGGATGGGTGGTACCAAGGAGCCGTCTCCTGGCCCCCATCTTGGAGGAGCTGAAGACTGAGTACCTCCCGCAGGTCTAATGCCGGCGAGTGGGCCACACCTGCCTGGGTGCTCTGACACAGAGGTGGGAGGGCGGCCCTCCGACCGGGAGCCCACCAAGAGCTCGCTGGTCTCACCTGATCAGCCTTCAGCATGAAACATGCTCTCGCTTTTACACACAGAGCAGCAGGAAAGGGTAGGCAGCTGCCGGAGGGGAGCTGCCTTTTAAACAGCAGCTTGATGCTGAGATAAGGCAGCGTCTGGTTACAATCAGCAAAAAGCACTGATGCTAACGGATTCCACCAATGTGTACTCAGGGGATGACAGCTCCCAGCAGCCAGCGAGGTATCGACAATTACCACCCGGGCAGCCACCCTCCCTGATTGTTCCCAGCTCCTCTGTTCCAACCTGAGGAAAGGAAACAAGGGTAATACACCTTGGGGGAAAGGGCCTGGAGGGAGAGAAACACAGAGTCCCCGGATCTGGCAAGACATTTATTATGTGTCCAGATGCTTGGATGAAGGTGAATCGTTAACCGAAAAACTCTATACAGAAAGGCGGTCTCATCTGCCGACACAAAATAAATAAAAACGTTGCTATTCCGAGCCAGCGGGGATTCTGTGGATTAACTACCATCTGATCCCCTCTCCCCTCTGTTAACCTGGTTCATGGACCACTAGAACTAGGCCAAGAGAGTAATTTCTGGTGGCATCAATTATGGGCATCTTACAGCTATAAAACAGAAATAAAAAATGAAGTGACCTAGCCCCTCAGCTCACTGCCCCTGGGAAGACGGGTGGAACAGCGATGTGGACACGTGCCTTTCGGGAATTCTACACCGTCGGCTTAACTTCATGGATAGAAGGGATTTGTACATCAACCAGGAACAGAGTGCGGTGTCGCCTTAGCTTCCCTTCAACTTAAAAGGATCATACGTTTGGTTGTGGAGAGTCACACATCCTCCGGAGTCGGCTAAGGAGATACTGGGTTTGCAGGGGGCGGGAATGATGAGTTGGCGAATCCAGAGCCTGTTCTTCTTTCCCCTTCCGTTCCCCACACGCTGCTGATCTGGGAGCCATTGCTCTGGATCCCTCCTAAGGAGGGCGGATCCCATGGAAGACACACATCCAACCCTCCAGCTGGCACCTACTTAGCAGCAGAAGGCACGAGGCTTCCTAGTGGGTCCCTTTAAATCCAGGTCAACACACGATTCCCTGGATGGTGCAGCCCCAGAGGCTGCTGGGTAGTGGTAAAAACCAACCCCTAAGTAGTTGGTTATTTCTTGTGAAGCGCCAGCCCTAGGACCCAGCCTGAAAGCCCTCACGTGGCTTTCATTAATTCTGCATGTATTTCTAATCTCTACTCCATGTGAGGTCCTCCCTCCGCACCCCTGGCATGCTGCCCCTGCCCCCAACCCCTACAGTGATGCTCCACAGAGAGAATGAAGGTGCAGTGTAATGGGCTGGACCCATTGGCTCGAGACTTCGTTCTGCAATGCAGTAGGGTAAGCGCTGTACGATTTGGTGGACGGGACGTCAGAGAAAACGCCCAAAGACAAAGAGGAGGCAAGTGTGGTGACTGGTGACAGCGAAGTCAGAGCAGAGCCAAGGAGGAGAAGAGAGCAAAGCGGGAGGCCATCTGCAGGCCCCAGGGCAGCTGACTCACCTTCCCATCTTAGCACCACATGCGTAGGAGACATGGGCTGTTGGGGCTCTGTTTACCCGCTATAGACAGTCCCCAGGCCCTGACTTGACTGACATGATCGACTTAAGATTTTTCAACTTTACGGTGGTGAGAAAGCTGTGCGTATTCAGTAGACACCAGCCAGGCAAAGCTACGAGATTTGGTTGGTCAGCTGCATTAAATGCATTTCAACTTATGATATTTTCAACTCATTTGGGGTTTACTGAGTCATAACTTCATCATAAGATCCATATTTCTAGCCTTAAACGTTCAGAATCAAAAGTAAATCAGGTTCCTAAAAATATAAAATAAAATAAAAATTGCCACAAAATCCAGCAATCTCACTTCTGGGCATTTACCCAAAAGAACTGAAAGGAGGGACCCAAAAGATGTTCACACACCCATGTTCATAGCAGCATTATTCCCACAACAGCCAAAAGATGGAAGCAACCCAAGTGTCCATCAGCAGATGAATGGATAAACAATATGTGGTAAATTCATACAATAGAATATTATCCAGCTTTGAAAAGAAAGTAAATTCTGACACGTGGTACCACACAGATGAACCTTAAAGACATTATGCTAAGTGAAGTAAGCCAGTCATAAAAGGACAAATATGTGGGATTCTACTTACATGAGGGACTTGGAGCAGTTAAATTCATAGACAGGAAGTAGAACAGGGGTTTCTAGGGCCTCAGGGGAGGGAGGAGTGAAGAGTTATTGTTTCGTGGGCATAGAATTTTAGTTGGGGAAGATGACCAAATTCTGGAGTTAAGTGGTGGTGATGGATGCACAGCAATTGACTGTACTTAATGCCACAGGCGGTACCCTTAAAATGGTTAAAATTGTAATTTGGGGGTCATGTATATTTTATCATAATTTTTTAAAAGGCAAGTCAAGCATAAGCTATTCCCCTGGTGATATAAAAATCATGACACAACTGTACTAAAGGAGTTAAGAGGCCAAGTTATTTGAAATCCTGTAAAATCCTGAAAAGGGACAGTCCAGGTAACTGGACTAAAACTATAAGTGCCTACCACCTGTGTTCTATGGATGCAGTTCTTGCTCCAACTAGACTGGGCAGCTTTGTCACTAAACTAGTTATATAACATCTGGCAAGGGAGTTACGTCTCCCTGTGCTTCCATGTACTGATATGTATAATAAAAGGGTCAAATTAGATCACCAAAGCCCTTTTCCTCCAGGTCAGGGGGGTCCCAGAGGGTCCCGGAGCAGTAGCCCCATCCCAGACTCATCGAGTCAGAAACTGAGAGCCCAGCCATCTAGGTTTGAGCTTTGAGAACCACCGAGATAGGTTTTATAACTGCTAATGACCTGGGTAGACCACACTTTTAACAAATAGCACAAACATGCAAACACTTAAGACAGATGCAGTAGAATGACCAGGAGTGAATAGCTTAATTACTTTTAAAAAAACATAAGGTGTAAACATAAAGTAGCAAATTCACGTTTTAAAAATCCGAGTTAATGTATCTGAGTGATGGATATCCTTAAAATTATAAGCGCCTACCACCTGTGTTCTAAGGATGCAGCTCTTGCTCAAAATATTTTGAACATTTTATTTGGAAACGGCTTCTGAGTCCGTTTAGAAGCCAGATGAGACCAGCTCCATTTGTTTGTAACTCACAGCATCTCCAGCCAGCCTGACCATACATACACCTACTTTCCTGATTAAGCTGCTTCTGAAACACAAATCCCCCTGTAGGAAGAAGACTGCCCTCACTGAGGATACTGAAAAACTGTGCCACGGGCTTAAAGACGAATTCCAAATGGGGGCCCAGACGTGTTTGGGAGAATGACAGAATTCTGTTTGGCATCCCAGGGTGCCCATCTGGATGTGGGCAGCACTCACTCATCCAGCCTCGGGCCGAGAGCAGGAGTGGAACGAGAGACCAGCCGGTCGGCACATGCCTTTCAGAGCGAGTAGAACTGTCATCGCCATTTCACAGGTGAAGCCATGAAGGCCAGTGCGGCTGAAGCCATTGAGTGAGGCGATGACACTCAGGTGGAACCAGGCACCACACTCTCTAGAACAAGCATGTCAAACTCGCGGCACCCAGGATGCATACAGCCCATAATGAGTATTTTTGTGGCCCAGCCAATATAACGGTATGTAAGAAATGTTTTAATAAAAAAAATCGTGACTTAATTTTTACAATATCCTGTTATATATAATTACTAATAACGAACTACAACGTTTGCTAATGACTGATTACTATAATCGTGTTGAATCTATTTCCCTTCACGCAGGCGCACCATTTCTCTCCGCCGATACCAGCAGTGACTACTGTAGTGGACTGACTTGTTTGGTGTGCGCAACAGAAAATATTTCGCCTTCAGAGAACAAAAAAAAATAGGTTTATTTGCGTTATACTTATTTATTTGTGCAGTCATTCAGTGTCTGGTAAGTTAATGTCCAAGAAAAAATATTAATTTTTATTAAAATGTTCTATTATTTCATGTTAATGATGACTCGTTTATTTCAGCCCTTTGTTTTCAGCATGTCTCTATTGAAATAAACCTACGCTTCTATGAAAATTGAAACTTTTGTTTTTTTTGCAGGCCCCAAGCTTAAGCCTTGTTTACTTGGCCTGTGTGAGCCTTTGAGTTTGACAGGCTTGCTCTAGAACAGCCGTGGGCAAACTACGGCCCGCGGGCCAGATCCGGCCCGGCCGGCTATTCTAAACTATTGAAATAAAAATTTTTAAAAAGTACCCTTTTATGTAATGATGTTTACTTTGAATTTATATTAGTTCACACAAACACTCCATCCATGCTTTTGTTCCGGCCCTCCGCTCCAGTTTAAGAACCCATCGTGACCCTCGGGTCAAAAAGCTTGCCCACCCCTGCTCTAGAACAAGCTAATTACCTTTGAACCAGGGAGTGGCCGAGAATGGGAGGCCCAGCCCACCAGGCCGTGATGTCAGATCAGAAGAGAAGGCTCCGGCCCCGCCCCTTTCTCCATCACCCAACAAAAGGCTCCTTTGAATTAACTGAATATTTTGGCACCGGCCTTGGTCGGTTCTTTCTCCTTCGGTGGGCTGGCACATATTTCTAGCTTCCCACAGAGTCCGGGGAGAGCGAGGAGGGTGGCGGGGACCTCCTCCATGTAGCCATGCAGACCTGAGGTCTTCGGAAGGGGGCCCCAGTGAGCTGCTGGCCCCTCCCTCCTTGCTCAGCCCTGTGTTATTCCAAAGTGTTCACTTTGGGGGAGAGGTGAGGGAGAGATACTAAAAGTGGAATATTATTTTGGAAACATATCGAGCTTTTCCCTGATCCCACCCTCAGCTCCTCAAAAGGCCTTTAAAGACATCTTCCTTTATGGCTGCCTCCCCAACACCCTACGGTCTACACCTCATGGTTTATCCTTGTACGGATGTTCTCTCTATGTTGTGTGTGTAATTCTCTCTCTGGTCAGGGGACCAGATGCCCAATGGCTGATGTGTGAAATTCTCCTTATTTTCCGTAGCATCCAGGACAGTGTTGGGCAGAGCAGACACCCGGCCATCACGTGGTGATGGTGAGGACGCTAAGTCACATGACCATGACTCCCTCGTGGTGGTGGGCACTGGCCTCGGTGCTCTGCTGATGGGTATCATCTCATGAGCTACACACTTGTCCTCATCACAGTACAATGTGTGACTTGCTATTGCCTCCACTTTTCAGATTAAAAAAAAAAAAGGTTAAATCACGTCTCAAGGTCCAGGGGGAGAGCCTGGTGCCAATCTGTGTCTCCTGAACTCCAAAGGCAGAGCTCGTAACACTCTGTCACTGCTCTCCCCTCAAGATCCCAGACTAAGGAGTGAGGACCCCCCTGACCTTGTCACCACCCCTGTGTCCACCATGCCCCAGCCAGGCTCTCTGCTTCCTGCTGAACCTCCAGGCTCGGGGGAGCGGCGGGAGGGAGGGACCACAAAGCCAGGGGGTGATTTTAGGAGCATCACCAAGGTGAGGGAGGCTGAAAGACTGGGGAGGGGGAGAGGGAAGCCGCCTGCCAGCCGAGGGCAGAGCTTTGCTGGGCACAGACCTCTTCTCCCTTAGGCCTGGCCGCCTTCCCATTTGGGGGCCACTCTATCCACACACATTACCCACGGGGCTGAAAGTCCCCCAAACACAGTCCTGCCTCAAGCCCAATGCCTTCCATCCCCCCGACAGGGTGAGGGGGCCACATCATAGCCATGCGCCCACAGAGGATAACTGTCCCTCCAGCAGAAGGCGGGATACACTGATTTTTAACCCCCAAAGCAGAACTCCATGCTCTGAGTGAGAGGCGCGGGTGGGGGCCGAGGTGCTGAGGACTCTGCCCATACCTCCCCGCCTACCTGGGTTCCTGTGGCAAACAGGACAGGGCAGAAGGAGCACTGAGGTGGGCGTCGGGATACCCGGGTTGGGGCCCCGGCCCTTCAGTAACTCCCTGGTCCTCAGGCACCCCACCCTTCCAGCTGGGGGGTCGCTGCCCGGCCTGTACAGGGCCTCCCTCCCAGCTGCCCCGGCTACAGCTCTGGGACCGGGCTGCGGAAGCCGCCCGGCCAGTCACGTGCTCTGGCACCAGCCAGGCTGCAGACATGGAGAGCTGATGCGGAGATAGGCCCTTCTCCCGGCCCAGCTCCCGGGGAATTTGACCCCGCTCCCCCTCACCCACCGGCCGGCTCTGACAGTCTTCCAAGGAAAACGCTGACCTCTGGCCTGCTTGGTTCCCCAGTTAAACAAAGAACTGCAAGCTGGTGAGCTGGGACCGTCCCCCCGGGGCCGGGTCATCTTCCACCTGCCAGCTGACTCGGGCACTCCACACCCCAGCTGGGCCGCCCCGGGAGGGGCCCAGAGCTCCTTCCTAGAGGGGCCACCGCCCCCCGTGACTTCAGCGGGAGGGGAGGGATGGGTAGGGACCAGGAAGCAGAGTTTACGGGTCACCGCACCCGCGCACTGCCTGCCCGGCGCAGCTGCCACTCAAATCGGGCTTTCCGGGCAGGATGCTCTCGACTTAACCGCTTCAGCTTGCTGCAGCCACGCTCAGACTCCATTTCGGCCAGGCGGACTCGTCCCCGGTGGCCAGGAGGGCTTGCCCGTGGGGCCCCTGGGGTTCACAGACACGGCCTGCAAAGGGAGCCACCCAGTGCTCCTCTGTACGTGCTCCTTCCTTCCAACTCTGCTCCAGATCTACTCTGCAGAAAGTCCTCCCTCCCGGTCCACCTTGGACGCACCGTGCCTCACCAGCCTCAGGCACATGGTTTCAACAGCTACGTGGGTGTTTCTGAACTTGACGAACGTACAACATCTTGCAAGAGGGTGGGGAAAAAAGCAAAACATCCTCAAACTCCTATGTGTGTATCCAAGAACCCCCAGGGGTCTGCATACCCCAGTGTGAGAGATGCTGTCTTAAGGAACCAAAATCTAATTTTAGGGAAAATGTCTTTTAATTGCAAAGTAGAACTGCAAGCGAGGTACCTTTATAAGTGGTAGATGAAAGGTTATCTCCCCCTCCCAAACTGGTGGGCGGAGTTTAACACATGACCCCTTAAGGTTATCTCCCCCTCCCAAACTGGTGGGCGGAGTTTGACACATGACCCCTTAGGGCCCCCCCCCTCCCAAACTGGTGGGTGGAGCTAAAGACATGACTGGCACCTGCCAAGGGGACATCTCCAAGACAGTGAACCACCAATTAACTCGGGCCAAGGTGCCCTTGGGGCCCATCCCTTCCTGTTCCACCCTGGGCCCAACCCCCTCCCTTTCCGTCCTTTAAAAGGGACTCCAGGCCGGACACGTGCGCTCTTTGGAGGCGACCTCCATTTAGCCCGGTTGGGTTCCGATTTCCTGTCCCCTCTCCCCCTAATTCTGATCTCTCTACCTCGATGATGGGTCCCGCCCATTACCGGGGAATAAACTCTCTTTAAAACTCCTGTTGTTCTGTTTCCTTTCAAACCTAACAGTAGACTAATAGAAAAGCATACTGCAAACCCGTTCACGGAATCCAATGAGAGCTGAGAGCTGCACAGCTGTCACTCATTCATCCAATATTTACGGAGTCCTCCCGCCGCCAGCCGAGGGCCTGGGACTCGGAGTGAACAGGACTCTGTCCCCGCCCTGCAGGAGCTGCTCCCAGTGGGGGAGGCAGCGAGGGAGGCAGCACACAAGTAAATGATGTGAGTGCTGATAGGGAAGAGCGCGGTGAGGAAGGCAGGGAGGCAGGAGACGAGGGGACGACGGGGGGCGGTGGGGGGCGCATCTGACAGAGGATGGTCAGGAAATGGGGCCACAGCAGAGGCCTGACTAAAGAAGGCGAAGAAGGGAGAGTGAGCTGGCAGTGATGGGGGAGCAGCTCCAGGCAAGGGAACAGCGAGGAAGGGCCCCAGGGCAGGAGCAGCTGGGTCCTGAGGGAGAGCAGAGGGACCTGGGGGAAGAGGGGTCACCGGGGGTGAAGGATGTGCCAGGCAGAGTGCCACAAAGACTTTATGGCTTGTGAGAAGGGAGGCCACTGGACGTCTGAAACAGGAAGTGATGGGTTTTTCCTTTTCTGCCTCCGCCCCCTCCCGGGCCCTTTGTGTGCATCTGGTGGCCCCATCGGACTGGGAGCTCACTGCCAGCAGGAACGATGCTCCCCTGCCTCCCGACACCTTCCCGTTAGCCTCTGGCCCAGGCCCCCTCACAGTACAGCCTCGCTGGCTAGTGCCTCAATCCAGAAAGGTACTCCTGGGCAGGGCGAGGGGAGCATTCGTTCTGGGGGAGGCGCTACAGTGAAGAGAGGCGAGAACTGTGCATCTGTCCCAGACAGACAGGCCTGCCTGGAACTGCCCCCACCAGCCACCTAAGGCAGCTCTGCACGGTGGCCTACCTCAGTGGCACACCCACAGGGAGGGGCCACGCGGGGCCCAGGTGGAGGCCTAGGCACGGCTGGTCCCCACCCCCCACGCCGAGGCTCCATCCTGGAGAAGGACTGATACCAGGCCCTGCGTCAGCATCACTCCAACAAACAACCTCTCACCTCCAGTGCAGCCACAGCCCCAGGGGAGCCTCAGCTGCCCGTATCCATAGCAACCGGCCTCCGTGAGTCGCAGGCCCCAGAGGGAGGCGGCAGCACGCTCCTGCTGCTGGTCCTGAGAAGCGTTCAGCCGCCTGTCTGGGGAGCCCGGGGCTCCTGGAACAGGTGCCGCCGGCTTCCTCTCTCTCTGTCGGCAAGGTGCAAATGGGGACCACGCAGTGCTGTGGAGACGGGATGTTCTCTTGGGTCCTATTGGAAGCGTACCCTGCACAAAATCTTGCTTTTACATTTAAAAGCTGGGAAGCCAGGGTGGGGGCAACCAGGAAACAAAACAAGATCACACAGCTGGGAGAATTTGAGATGTTCTGTCCTCGGTGTCTCAGATGACACCCCACCCCAGCTTGCAGAGAAAGCCCATGTCTTCACTTTTTTAAAACAAATTAAAAATAAAAACACCAGCCGAAACCGGTTTGGCTCAGTGGACAGAGCGTGGGCCTGCGGACTGAAAGGTCCCAGGTTCGATTCCGGTCAAGGGCATGTACCTTGGTTGTGGGCACATCCCCAGTAGGGAGTGTGCAGGAGGCAGCTGATTGATGTTTCTCTCTCATTGATATTTCTAGCTCTCTATCCCTCTCTCTTCCTCTCTGTAAAAACTCAATAAAATATATTTTAAAGAAAGAAAGAAGGAAAGAAAGAAAGAATAAAAGCACCAGTAGTAAACACTTTGCTTTTTTCTCAGTTTCTTAAATGAGATCTCAGCCTGGGACCCCCGTTTCATCATGACGCACCCCTTTTTGATGAGACCAACAGAGCCTTCTGCTCTCCATCAACCCCACAGGATAAGGCTCACACCTGGGCAGGGATGAGGGGCTGCCTGGGGTGACTGCAAAAGAGGTTCCTAGGTTTTCTTTTAAAATAAGTCATTCACTTATGCTATAGAGATGGGGGCCGAGGCTATTTTCCAACCTAGAAGAGTATGTTCAAACTCACAGTGCAGGCCTGGTTCAGACGCTGGGCACATCAGGCCAGCCTCACCCCAGGGGCGGGCTGGCACCACCAGCTGCTCCTGAGACCAGGGCCCACCTGCCATGAGAACCCCAACCCATCCGATCACTGACAAAATCAAGCCAGATCAGAACACACTCCTTCCTTAGACTTACAGGGAACTCATTCCCGCAACTCCTCTCTCCTGAAAGATGCCACATCTTTACAAAAAAGCAGAACTAAGAAGTATACCCAACCCGATTCTCTTCTCTCTATATCTTTCTGCAACCCAAGGAAATAACTATTTCTCAGGTTTCAGTCTTCACTCTTCCTCTTTTATTTTTGTTAACCCTTACCTGAGGATATTTCTTTCCCATTGACTTTTTTTTTTTGTTTTGTTTTAATTTAGAGAGAATGGGAGGGAAAGAGACACACAGAGAGAAACATGGATGTGAGAGAGACACATCGACTGGCTGCTTCTGGCACACGGATTGAGCCTGCAACCAGGGTTGAGTGGAATCGAACCCGAGACCCTTCAGTCTGAGGAACAATGTTCTAACAACCAGCCAGGGCTTCACTCTTCCTCTTGCCAAAGAACTATCCCCTATCTTTTAAATAAAAATAAAGTCCACGGTCCCCTATAAAGGTGAGAGAGAAAAAATATACCATGTGGCTGCCCCCAATCCTATGAGAAGGCACACCTGGTGGGCCTCCCAGAAGCAGACACCTGCAGCCTAGGAGAGGGTCCCTGTCCCCTCTACACTCTCCATCCCTGTCCTTCCCTCCCCACACTCCTTCTTCTGCATGCACAGGTGGGGTGCGGTGAGCGCAGCTAACTGTATCTATCTTACTGCTCTGGGGTACAGAGACCATGCACATCAGGCACTCCGACTGGGTGGACACACAGTGGAGGTTGTTATTAGCTACTACAGGCCAGATGCAGGAAATTCGTGGAAGGGGCTTGGCCCTCGAAGCTCTGGCAGCTGCCTTGGCCCTTGCAGCCCCACTTTGTACAGGTCATCTGGCTGGCTGGTCTAATTAGCATATTATGCTTTTATTATTATAGACTAGTGGCTCAGTGCACAAAATTTGTGCACAGGAGTGTGTGTGGGGGGGGGGTGTCCCTCAGCCCAGCCTGCACCCTCTCCAATCTGGGACTCCTCAGGTGATATCTGACTGCTGGTTTAGGCCCAATCCCATAGGGACATCCCTCTTGCAATCTGGGACCACTGGCTCCTAATGGCTCCTAACCACTCACCTGCCTGCCTGACTGACTGCCCCTAACCACTCTGCCTGCCGGCCTGCTTGCTCCCAACTGCCTCCCCCACCAGCCTTCTTGCCCCCAACTGCCCCCTCTTGCCAGCCTGATCGCCCCCAACTGCCCTCCCCTCCTGGCCTGATCACCCCTAACGGCCTCTGCCTCGGCCCCACCACCATGGCTTTTCTGGAAGGTCTCCCAGTCTAATTAGCATATTACGCTTTTATTAGTATAGATTCTTTAGGAGGACCACAAATTTTCAGAGAGATGATTATTGACAACGATGTCAATAATGTGCCATAACTGAATTGAGCTCCGTACTGGCACACTGTCAGAATTTTTTTAAAAATTAAAAATGAGAATGTTCACTAGCTCTCGTTAAAGAGGCCGCTGACTCCTTTCCTACCGGTCCCTGCCCTGTGCCCGGGCTACCTTGGCTCGCTCCGCCCGGGGACGGTTATCCTCACAGGACCTTCTCTCTTCCCTTTCAGAAGAATCCCCATAAAATCAACCAGTGAGACGCTCTAAGAAGGCCAGTCTCCCCGCATCCCGCCCCACCAGGCCTTGCCAGGCCTCCTGGATGGTGCTCAGGGACCAGCGGAACAATGACCCGGCAGAGGGATGCCAGCCGGTGCAATTAACACCCTCCCCGCTGGGCAGCTTTCCCTCCAGGATGCCCAGGTCTGCCGATTCCTCTTCCCGCTTCCGGGAAACCCCAACCAACTGCTGCCACCGTATGGGAAAGACCCCACAAACCCAACAGGAGAACCCGATGGGGCCCAGGACACAAGACTGGCCACGTGGAGACGGCTGAAGCTGAGGGATCCGAACATAAGGATTCGTGCCGCTATCCTCTCTCCTTTCGTATGTTGTGGAAAATAAAACAAAGCATTAATAAGATGTTACCAGAACCAGGGCAAGAAGACGCAAAGGGTTGTCTTTTCAAATCATATGGGGGAACTCCGGGCCTAGACTTCCAGTTAAAGGAAAAGGCCTGGTTGGCACTAAAAGGCCCAAGGAGCATTTAGGCGGCGTGCGGAAATGACATTGGCCTCTGTGAGCGTGGGCAAGTCCCTCGGCTCCTCAGCGTCCTCACCCTTAACATGCAGGTTCTGTCCTCCTCACGGGGCTGCCCTATAAATATGGCAGCCCTTGAAGAGTGCCTACCCGGCCAGGGTCTGGAAGCAGCGCAAGTGCCCACCAGTGGATGAGTGGATAAAGAGCTGGGGTGCACTTATACAATGGAATGCTACTCGGCCTTAAAAAGAGAAGAAATCTGGCCCTCATCCATCCTCTGCTAAGTGAAATAAGCCAGCCAGAAAAGACAAATATCCCATGATCTCACTTACGAGCAAAATAAACTGGCGAACAAAATAGGTCCAGAGGCGTGGATGCAGGGAACAGACTGCAGCGGGGAGTGGGCGGAAGGGACCAGAAGAGATTAATCAAAGAACTTACATACATGTATGCATAGCCCAGAGACGCAGACCTGGAACTCCAGGGTAACCGGTCCCTAAAAAAGCGGCTTGCCTACCCACCTGGATGCAAAGAATGGCGGTGACAGTGAACACTGGGACAAAGCCTGCAGCAAGAAAGGCCATCCCTGCTGCCTCCCTCCATCCCCCCATGACCCAGGGCTTCCCTTCCAGAATCCCAGACTGAGAGCCATCCTCCACATCTCAAGTTCCTCAGCCACAGGCCAGAACTCCTGCAAATCTCTCTCTGCTACTTCCCTGGACTGACTGCCGAGGCAGGGGGGGGGGGGGCTCCCCGCTGCAGACCCTGGTACCCAGGTCCACAAACCGGAGAGAGGAGGCTGAAGGGCTCAGGGCAGGATGAAGAGGGTGCAGAGGGTGTGAGTCTCAAACAATCTCCCCTGAGGGGTATCTGGCTCGGGAAGGGACCCCAGGACCACACTGTACACACAGAGGTCTGGAACGGGCAAACCCAGCCCACTCGGACAGGAGGCTGCCGGGGCTGCTGGGGCAGGGCCCTGGGGAGGCGGCGGCAAATGGGATGAGGGCGATGCAACCGTCTACGTCTTGATGGAGTGGGGGGTAACATGGGTGCATGGACTTGTCAAAACCCACCTAACTGCCCTCAAAACAAAGTACATTTTATTGAATGTAAATTATACCTCAATTCAGATTTTACAAGTTAAAAAACATGCCCCCAAGAGCTTGGGGAAGAGAGTCCCATACGCTTTAGTAGTAACTTAGGAGGCAGACGTACATGCTCAGGAAAGATGACAATACATCCCAGAGGACTGCATTCACCCCGAGATCGTACGCCAAATCCAAGAGGCCTGTAGGCCCCGCCTGCCTCCACCTCTCCCACCACGCCCAGAATTTCCGAGTCAGGCAAACAAGGACCCCATCAGACCTGACTCGGGGGATGGAAGTTAGAGCTCCGATGGGCCCTCAGAGCTACTCAGTAACATCCTGTCTTCATCGGGAATTTGTGTAGGGGGTGGGGGAGGGGGGCAGGTCCTGCCCTTGGCTCGTGGAGGATGCTTAGCCCATTGCCTGTCACTACGTTCTCCTGACAAAGGGCGGGGTGAGGGAGCCGAGGGCCCTGGGAGGGGAGAGCTGCGAAGAGCCAGGGCCCGGACTGAGGCAGTTGTGGCCACGGTCCCTGCAGGCCTCCAGCCCCCGGGCCTCCTGGACAACCTGCAAACAATTTGCGCAATGCCCCTCACGGCTAGTTGTTCAGGAGCTGAAGTACTCTGATGGAATCCTGCTTTCTTAGGCACTTCCAGGTCCCCGCTCTGTTTGCCTCTCCCTCCACACAGCCCCCCTCAGGCCTGCCGGCTGCGGAGTCTGCCCACTCCTGGTCTGACCTGGAGGCCGAAGCGATGGGGAGGCCGGGGCCGCCCTCTTCCCGTCACAGGTGCACACAGCGTGGGGATGGGGACACAGGAGGAAGGGACGTGAGCAGGGCGCTTGGATTTGCTCGGTGGGAAAGCCAGCTCCAAGGGAACCAGCATTCAAGGTGCCTGCGTTCGCATCAGCTCCCCAGCCCGCCCTCTTCCAGAGGCCGCACTCAGTCCCCGCCTCTCCCCCTCAACCCTGGGGCGACCGGAGGCAAGTCACCGCCTTCAGCCTTTCCTCCTACAGACGGACGGGACTTCGGCATCTGCCTCACCAGGTCACAGAAGAGGTGAGGAGGACATACATTCATCCCCAGCACATGGAAGAGACGGGGGACAGACAGAAAGCAGAAACCATCCTCCTCCACCCCCCTCCCGCCATTCTGACCCTGCCCACCCAGAGCAAAGTGGGAAAGTGACAGATAATAGATGTGGGCTGACCCATCACCGGGCCCGCCTTTAGCTTCCAAAACCGGGAGAACACGCTGCGTTAGCACGGGAATGAGAATGTGGCCTCCAAGTCTTTCCAAATGCCAACAGATGTTTGCTTTCGGCACCACGTGTCCCGGGCTCCTGAGATGGTGAACTGGATGGTGGGACTGGGCCAAGGCAGAGGTGGGAAGGGGAGAGGGGCTCTGGCAGGGAAAGGGGAGCTCTGGGCACGTGCAGTCAGGAGGAGGAGCCGAAGGCGGGGGGAGAGAGGTGGACACAGGATGGTGGGTTAGAAATGCAGGATCCTGGGGAGGCCGTCACAGGGCAGAAGGGGGGGGGGGTGGAATCAGCCATGATTCGATCCTCAGGCCCCCAAAGAGCTGGACACCAGCTGAGCTGTGTCCCGTGAAGTCAGAAATGTGGCATAAGCTGGCAGAGGGCTCTCACCTCCAGGGACCAGAACTAAATGGGGCGGAGGCAGCCAGGGAGCCAAGACCTGCACCTGGAGCATCTCCCTCGCGCTGGCTCCTGCGGCGGCCAATGGGGTGGCAGCAGGAGCAGCCAGGGGACTGCTGGGGGTTAACCTGACCCCAGAGGAGCAGCAGGAAACAGAACGAGTGGCACTCAGGGCGTGAGTCCGTGTGTGCGTGTGTGTGTGCGTGCAGGCCTGGGCCCAGCGTAGGACCCTGGGGGGTTGGGGGGGTGGGGATGGCAGAGAGACCCAAATGGCCACATGGCCCTGGATAGAGGAATCCTCCTCTTTTCCTCCTGTGCTAAATGGTTTCACAGATGAGTTTATTTATCTTCCAAAAGTCCGAGAGGCAGACGCTATTAATATCACACTCGGCAGACGAGGAAACCAGGAGTCACAGCTCCGGGTGGAACTGGGACTGGAACCAGGCAACCTGGCTCCACACCCACGCGTCTGGCACTCCCCCGCCCGCTCCAGGCTGCACCCACCCATCGCTGCAGCGAGCTACACAAGTACACACACATGCACACATACGCATATGCACACGCAAGCACGCACACATATACACACACACAAACGCGAGCACAAACACACACACAAGCACACAGACTGCCCCAGCACATTCTTCCCTGAGGCTGAGACTTCCTGGGTGAAGGAAGCATATCTGAGCGGAGGGAGGAAACAAAACTCCACTAATCCCAGGCTGCCCGGAGCTCCCCAGGGGTTCCCACCCTGGGGATTCTCCAGCTCCCGGCCTTCCCCACCCCACATCTCAGCAGTTGGTGGGCCTAGAAGCTGCTGGTGGTTAATCCCTGTCCTGCTGCCACTGGCCCAGCCTCTCACGTGGACAGGCCACTGAGAGGAAACCCCTTGAGTGGTCACTCACTCGAGGTCCAGCAGGAAGGCTGGAAGCTTCTGAATGGTCTCCGAGGAAGAAGGCCCCGCTCGCTCACTACCCATGTCTGTCCTTGCATCGGACCTCACTCCTGTGCCCACCAGAACCATGCTCATTGCCACCTTCAACCGGGAGGCCACACGACATAAGGGCTCCAGGAGAGCCCGAGCCGATTTGGCTCGGTGGTAGAGTGTCAACCTGTGGACTAAAGGGTCCTGGGTTCGATTCCAGTCAAGGGCATGTGCTTCGGTTGTAGGCTTGATCCCCTGGTTGGGGTGCATGCAGGAGGCAGCCAATGGATGCATCTTGCTCATCAATGAAGTTTCTCTCTCTCTCCCTTCCTCTCTAAAATCAATAAAAATATATAAATAAGAAGGGGAAGGGGGCTCCAGGCCCTGGGGAGGGGGGAACCTGGCTGGGTCTGACTGCGCGGGGTAACTTCCTGGGGCTCAGTTTTACAGACTCGGGAAGGAGGACGGCACAGTTGGCCGGGAGGGTTACCCGAGAGGACCCACGTCAAGTGCTCGGAGCAGTGCCTGTCCCAGAGGAACCTCGGGGGGAACAGCCGCCACTGTTACAGCTGCTGGTGGTGTTCCCATCGCTGGGAGGCCACCTTCCTCCTGGGACACCACGAGCAGACAGCCTCGGAGAGGGCAGTGCCCACGCAGGACGCGGCCTGCCCGCCTGCCCGCCCTGGGAGGAAGGCCTTGTCGCTGAGCCTCCTCCAGCAGCGGGCACCCAGGAAACGTAGCCAGGAGGACCCCTGAAAGGCTTGGTGGAGGATGCTGGGTGGTTCCTCCGGGCCAGGTGCCTGGACGGGCGGAGTCGGGTGGGTAAACCACACCCCCCACACACCCAATCCTGTCTCCAGCGGTTTCAGCAGCTCCCACGCCCTCTCTACGCAAGTGGAAGAGACCCAGCCCAGCTCCGGAGCATGCAGATGCTTCGAATAGTCACTGCTTCTTCAGACTGACGGGGTGGGTGGGGGTGGGGAGGGGGTTGGTGAGTGTCCACAGCGTACCCAGGAGTGGAGGGCCCAAGAGGGGCTACACTGCTCGCAGAGCCCCCTCCTCAGCCCACAGCCAAGGCCAGGCCAGGCGGGCAGTGCCGCGGTGCTTGCCAAGGAAGCTGCACTGTCTGCTCCGGGCACAGGGGGGGCAGGGGCAGCCCCGAGTCCCTGGCACTCTGTCCGGGGAGGGGGCGGGCGGTTCTGGCCTGCCTTCGGGACGGCTGTCCTCTTCTGGTTTGAGCCAAGGGATGCAGTGTTCCTCCAATAACCCAGAATCGGCCCATTCTGGCGCCAACGCGGCCCCAAGCCTTCCTGGGTGAGGTAGGGTCACTGGCTCTTCCATCCAACCCCAAACGGAAGGTCCCTGGTCCCACCTCTGCCCCAGGAAGAAGCCCTGCCCCCCTCAGGAGGGCAGGACAGATGGTCCCGACCACTGGCCTCCTTTCCCTCCCAGCTCACAGCCACGTCAGCGCACATCTCAGGCAGAGCCGCCGAGGGCCGGGGGCTTCTGACTCAGGGTAGCGCTGGGCCAGAGCCACCTGCCAAGGTCAGCGCGGGCAGCGCCAGCTCCTGACGGAGCCCGGGGACCTTGGCCCTGGCTTTCCCCTTGCTCTGGCGCCGCTCTGAGTGACAGACAGACAGCCAAGGCTCCCCTGAACCCGGGCCTGCTCTTTATTCCTAGAAGCCAGCGGAGAGCAAAAGGACCTATTCTCATTTCTTCCCGGCCAGGAGCCCTAAATTCCGAGAGCCGGAGAGACACGGGCTGAGAGGGCCGGCCGGGCTGGAGAGTGGGGGCCGGTTTGGGATGCTGGAGCTCAGAGCAACATCCAAGGGCCAAAGGAGAGGAAGGGAGAGGCTCAGCGTTAACTGGGGATGAGTTCACGTGGCCTCGGCAATGAGATGCACACAGCCTTGAACTCTCCCTCTGCCAGAGCGCTCTTCAGCGTCTCACTTTCCCAGACGCCTTCATGCCTCGGACTGGAGCTCCCCACCCACCCACACCCGGGCTTGGAAGCCTGCGGCCGCCTCTCTTCGCTTACATCTCAGCGCATTCACTATAATCGCCAGGAAGCGTCTTGCAGACCTTGCACACCATTCCAGCAGCGTTAGGAAATGGAATTTAGATCGTTGCACAACCTAACCCGTGCCGCTTCGGAGCCGTTGAAAGCCAAAGCAGAGGGCTCGCCTGGAAGAGGGGGTGGAGGGTAAGGGGAGGGGACAGTAGGCCAAGAAATAGGACAGAGTCGACCATCCTACCTCTCTCCTGATGGTGGTCCAGCTCACGCAGCGCCTTCTCAGGCTCCCTCCACGGGGGCGAGCGGGGAGGGAAAGCTAGGCATTTCTGAGACCCCGGGCCATGCAGGGGACAGATGCAGGCCTGAGCCAAGCCCCTGGGATGCTGGCCTCCGAGCACACACGGCAGCCCTGCCAGACGCGGAATCGAAACGGTCCCTGGCCTCCCGGCTCCTTGCCACGCCCACCCGCCACCTCCCCGGCCCTCCGCGGCATACACAGGGCTTTATTATCTCAGGCCCACCACGTCCTCTGAGGGTGCCGTGAATGGAACGCCACACAATACCCTTGTTTATTAATAGCCACCCCGCTCGGGCTGGCTCACTCACTCACTCACCGCTGGGTCCCCCTCATGCATAATGGAGGAGCTGTACGGCCCATGACACAAGCCGGGCTGTGCTGCTCGGGCTCCAGGGGAAGAGACGGAGGGAGGTACCAGGCCGGGCCAGGCTCCTCGAGGCCGGGGGTGGGGTGGGGAGCAGATCCCCTGGGGAAGGCTCAGAGACGTAATGTGCTGTGGGGGAGCAGCGTGGCCGGGGCGGTACCAGCCCTCCCCCATATGCACGCCGTACACAAGCCCAAGCCAGCGATGGCAGCGGGCCGGGTAGCATTTACCCAACACCCACCCCGCCCGTCCGAGGCCATGCGCTGGCCCCGAACAGACAAAACAGCTCTCCACGAGTTCACATCCAGCCCACGGGCCACCTCTGCTCTGGGGCCTTGGGACTCTTCCACGCGTCCCGTCTCCCCCATGAGGGTCGGACTCCCTCTCAGTCCTCCTATCCTCTGCTGAGCGTGTGCTCTGATCACATCCCTCCGAAGTCGGAAATACATGGCAAAGTCTGAACAGCGTTGATGCCCTTTGTTCCCTAAGTTCCATTCCTGGGAGGAGATAGTCAGTAATCAAGGATAATTATAATATTGAAGTCACACAAATGTTCATCAGGATATTGTTTATAATGGTATAAAAAAAAAAAATCAGAAACAGCCGAAACTGGTTTGGCTCAGTGGATAGAGCGCTGGCCTGGGGACTGAAAGGTCCCGGGTTCGATTCCGGTCAGGGGCATGTGCCTTGGTTGCGGGCACAGCCCCAGTGGGGGGTGTGCAAAGAGGCAGCTGATGGATGATTCTCTCTCATCGATGTTTCTAACTCTCTATCCCTCTCTCTTCTACTCTGTAAAAAATCAATAAAATATATATATTTTAAAAATCAGAAACAGCCACCACTGGGGGACATGATAGATAACCGGTGGCATGCCTGTGGCGTGGCAGACAGGAGAGCGTGGGAAGAAGGGTGCCACGGGGCCAGGTGAACTGGGCTCTGTCACGTGTTGCTGTGTTACCTGGGGCAAGTTACTCAGCCTCTCTGGGCCTCACTCTCCTTAGTTGTATCACTGGGATAATAACAAGAATATCAGCATCCATTTACAAAGAGTCAGTGCCTGACACATATGGTACATGCTAATAAAAAAAATCTTCATTTCTTACTACTGTCATCAGCAATGAAATATTATATCGTTACTAAAATGGTGGAACAATACACAAGGATACTAGCAATATGAAAAATTGTTGAGTAAAAGAGAAGGATCACAAGAATAGGACAACCATGGCTATCCTGGGCAGTGAAATTACCGATAACTTGCATTCTTTCCCTGATGCTTATTTTCATTTTCTTCATTTTCCACAAAGAACATAAATTACTCGGGCTGATAAGAAAACGTGTTTGCAGTGTATGGTGCCCGGAGCAGAACGTGATTCCGGCACCGAGCACAGAGGGGCGCTGGCCCTGGGCCGGCCCTCCCTGAGGAAGCGCACCTTGAGCATCACGTCACGTCACATCACATCACATCACATCACGTCACATCACATCACGTCGCTGCCTCTTACACCCCCCCCTCCTGGCCCGCGCCCGGCCCTTCCCAGGGACTCTTCCGCCATTTCGCTGGCCTCTAACGAGCACAGGGCTAGTGCAGCTTGTGAGAGTGTGGGAAGCAAAAAGGCACAGCCAGGGTGGAAGGTGCGGCCCAAAGGCTCACGGCTGAAACAGGGTGGGTGGTGGGGGAGGAGGTGTGTGGCAGGCAGAGGGCAGAGGCAGCTGCCCCTTTTCCCTATCGACAGTGTATAGCGGGGTTAATGGAGAGACCGGATTTGTCCCGCGTTGAAGAGGAATACAAGGAAGTAAGATTCTGAGAAAATCGGACAAGTATCTATAGTGGGGGTGCCCAGTGGGTAGCTGCCCCCACACGCCTGCCCCCACCATCCATTGCTTCGGGATGGTTCCCTGGCTCTTCTCAGGAAGCAGCCACGCTGGCCACGCCCTCAGACCACCTGCAGATAACAGCCCCTTTCTCACCCATGGAGACTGCCCAGTGGCTCTCAGCGGTGGGGCAGGTGGGCAGCCAGGGGGCAGAGCGCTGCCAAAGCTTTGGGTGGCCGGAAAGTGGGTCACATTTGCAGAGGGCAGCCCCCTCCAGCACAGCAGGCTGGAGCAACAGCTGCGTGCCCGGGGGAGCTCCATGCTGTCCTAGCAGGCAGCCAAGTGGCGTCCTCACCCCACCCCCACGGGGTCACTCCCACGCCACCCACAGCCCCCTCCTAAGAGGACTGGTATGCCACGCTCAGCCCACCCGCTCTTCCACACCAGGACAGATCAGCGATAGTGACCTGGGGGCCCGTGGGCTCTGCCACGTGGCCAGGGACTGCCCACGGAATCGAGGGCTCAGGGTGGGGCTGAGGCCCTCCAACTGTGTTTGTGATCTGCCATGGTGAAGGGCCTGGTCCTCACTTTCTAGAATGGAAAGCAAATTCCAGTGCAACGAGGAAACTTGCTGCAGTGAAGGTTCTGCCTGAAGTGTTTAAATAGAAGCCGGTGAACCTGTCAGAGGAGCTGCTGACATCCCAGCATTGAGCTTTGAGGCCCACCTAGCACGGAGACCCCAGGTCACCCTGGTTGCAAGCAACCATCCAGAAGCAAGTCACTCAGAAGTGAGCCTGGGAGGAGAATGTGGGGGCCCCTGCACAGCCTGGCCTGTCTGTGTGAGACTCTGAATAGCCAAAGCATTCTTTTTTAAAAAATATATATTTTATTGATTTTTTACAGAGAGGAAGAGAGAGGGATAGAGTTAGAAACATCGATGAGAGAGAAACATCGATCAGCTGCCTCCTGCACCCCCCCCCCCACTGGGGATGTGCCCGCAACCAAGGTACATGCCCTTGACAGGAATCGACCCCGGGACCCTTCAGTCTGCAGGCCGACGCTCTATCCACTGAACCAAACCGGTTTCGGCAGCCAAAGCATTCTTGAAAAAGAACAAGAGGCTCATATTTCCCCATATTTCAAGGCCTACCATAAACTAGAGTAGCCTGGGTGAGGTGCTGGTATAAGAACAGGTTAAGATCAATGGAATAAATTGGGTTCCAGAAATTAACTCACATCTCTATGGCCGATTGATTTTTGACAAGAGTGCAGTCCACTCAATGAGGTAAGAATAGTCTTTTCAAAAACAGTGCTGGCTAGCTGGATTTACACATGCAAAAGAGTGAGGTTGGCTCCTACCTCACACCACATACAGCAATGAACTCAAAAGGGATCAATCCAACAACCTAAATATAAGAATCTAAACCATAAGACTTAGAAGAAAACCAGAGGGAGACCTTCATGGCCTTGTGTTTGCTAATAGAGTCTTAGATGTGGCATCAAAAGCACAAGCAACAAAAGAAAGAACAGATAGGTTGGACTTCATTAAAATTTAAAGCTTCTGTGCATCAAAGGGCATTATCAAGAAAGGGAAAAGACAGCCTGGAGAATGGGGAAACAATATTTGCAAATCACACATCTGGGCATGGTTCACTACACAGAATATGAAAAGAACTTTTAAAACTCAACAACAAAAAAAGATAAACAAACCAATTTAAACTGGGCAAAGGATTTGACAGACACTTCTCCAAAAAAAAGGCATACAAATAACTAACCGAAAATGAAAGGATGTTCAGTATCATTCGTCACTAGGAAAATGCAAATTAAGCTATAATGAGATGTCAATTCATACCTGCTAGGATAGTTATAATCAGTAAAATGGAAAATAACAGCATTGGAGAGGATGTTGGCATATTGGCAAGCTCCTACATTGCTGATGGGGATGTAAAAGGGTAAAGTCACTGTGGAAAACAATTTGCAGTTCCTCAAAAGACAAACAGAAAATCTTCCTATGATCCAGCAATTCCTACTCCAAATAACTGGATACAGGGATTCGGATACTTACACACCAGGGCGCACCAAAGCGTTTTTTACTGTAGCCAACAGGCAGAAACAACCCAGGTGTCCATCACTGGATGAATAGAAAAGCAAAATGTGGTCCATCCAAGCAATGAGACATTATTCAGCCACATAAAAAGGAAGAAGTTCTGATACTGAAAACACTATGCTAATTGAAATAATCCAGAAACAAAGTCAGACAAATATTGTATGATTCCACTTAGTATGAACGACCTGGAATAGAATTCATAGATAAAGTAGAACAGAATTTATCAGAGGTTACATTAGAGGAAACAGGAAATGAGGAGTTACTGCTTAATGTCACTTTAGATGTGGGATGATGAAAAGGTTTGGAGATACAATAGTGGTGGTTGCACAACACTATGAATATGTTAAATGCCACTAAACTATATACTTGAAAGTGTTAAAATGACATTTTTATTACATATATATTAGATGCCCTTTGCAGGAAGATTCCTGCAATAGGGCTTCCTGGTCTCCGCTGCCCACCTGGATTCTCTCCCTTCTCTCTGCCCCACCTGCTTCCCTTCCTTCTCCCCCGCCCCCACCAGCTTCTCTCCCTTCTCCCCCCACCGCCCCCCCACCCCCGCCTGCTTCCCTGCCTTCTCCCCCGCCCCGCTTGCTTGCTTCTCCAGAGCTTCGCTCCCTTCTGCAGCACTTGACTTCTTTCTACACTGTCTTCAGTCTTCGCTCTGGCTTGGATATGCAAAGTAACTGCCACCTTGGCTGGGTTAATTTGCATACCTACTCTGATTGGCTGGTGGGCGTGACTTGTGTATAGTCAATTTGCATGTTTCTCTTATATTAGAGAGGATTAGAGGCCCATTGCATGATATTTGTGCAAGAATAGACCTCCTTTCCCTGGCTTCACTCCCGGCCAATGGAGAGCCTGCAAGTCAGTCCTTACTCCCGGCCATCCAGAAGCCTGCAAGTCCTCTGTCCAGGCCAGAGCACCACTCCTGTAGCTCACTCTACTGTCCACTCTTCCCCTCATAGAAGGTGCCTGCACATGCAAATTAACTGCCATCTTTGTTGGGTTAATTTGCATACTCACTCCTGATTGGCTGTGGACATAGCAGAGGTACGATCAATTTACATGTTTGCCTATTATTATAGAAGATATGTGTATAGTCCCTGCAGTATAAAAATGTTTCAATCACAGCAGCGACCTTCTCTGCTTTGCTGTGAGACCCGCCAATATCTGACCCCAAATAAATGATTGCCGGGACAGAGGAGACAAAGACACGAAACCGTTTTTTTCAGAGGCGGCATTTCCCTGAGGAGGACGCTCTTCAAACCTTGGAGCGAGTTACTGGGTGATGGGATGGTGGAGGAATCTATTCTTGGCTCTGAGGTTCTGCTGACCTTGTCATCCACGTCTCGGGCCTGCCTGCAAAACGGGGACAGTGCCACCAGCCTTCAACCTGTTCCCGAAACCCCGCAAGAAGCCGGCTACACTTCCCTGACCCTTCACTGCTGACGTCAGCGTTTTGAACAAGGAGGAAAAACACCACCCACCACCCAGTAGGTCAAACAGACCCAGCTCGTCGGTCTGCTGGCTTTGCCCAAAACTTCTCTGCCAGACCTCCATCGCTGGCTTAATCCAACTTTGGGAGGACAGCCCTGGGTTGCCCAGGCTGAAGCAAGAGGCATGCTCTTTTTTAAATGTTTAAAACCAACTCACCAAGGTACCAGTTCACCTGTTCTTCTCACCAGCTCCCTTCTCTTCACACTGCCCCTCCCCCCCAAATGGAGAACATTCCAAATGCAAAGTCTGTGCATGGTCCCTTCCCCAGCCAGCCTCATGGCTGGGTAACTATCGACCCCACTAACCCTTAAGGAAATGGGAGCTTGTTCTAAGCCTTGGACTCCTCCCTAACCCCTCTCCTACCCAGCAGCTGGGCAATACTATTCTGTGTTAGCCATCCCAACACATTCCCAGGTTGTATTTTGGACTTCATTTCCCTAAAGCTCCTAAAATGCGTATCTTTCTTCGATTTCCTGGAGGTGTGCATAATTCAATAAGCATTCACGTCGCCTTCTCATTGTAGGCGTTAAAGCCTTCCCACGGATCTTTCAAATGAACACACCAGAATTTATACATTGAAATGAGTGCTGTCTCTTCAAAGAAATCCCCTCGGGGGGCGGTGTGCATATTCCAGCAACGCAGGGCCTGTGCCCAGAACATTCCTGAAGCTTCCTTTTGGAGCTGCCTTCAAAGCCTAGAGCGTATTCTTTTGATGGGGCCGCGATGGCACACGTCTTTTTTCTTTTTTTTTTTAAGCTGAAGGATAGAGCCAAGAAAGGAAAGAGGGCGAGTGATGTAGTTGGGGGTACTGTTTGGTGTCAAAATCAAAGAATGATCATTAAGGAAAGACCTCCGAAGACTTTCCTAGGGCGTGAAACAGGGTTCTGAGCCAACTCCATCTCAGCCCCCAAAGGTGCAGCTCGGGGTGAGGAAGATCGGGTACCACCACTAAACACAATTAGGAACCATTCCTTCGTCACCTAGACTCTGTGTGTGCACCCACGCTGTGCCCTGACCAGGGGCTAAGGACCAGAAACTTTCCAAAAGTGGCTGCCAAAGGTGAGAGCCCGGAGTGGGCTGCTCCCTCTGTCAAAAGAAGACAGACGTTGTAAAGAAGTGGGCAGAGCCCTAGCCGGCTTGGCTCAGTGGATAGAGCATCGGGCTGCGGACTGAAAGGCCCGGGGTTCGATTCCGGCCAAAGGCACATGCCAGCATTTCCAGCTCGATCCCTAGTACGGGGCGTGCAGGAGGCAGCCGATCAAAGATTCTCTCTTAATCATTGATATATATATGCCTTCCTCTCTGAAATCAATAAAGAAATATATTTTAAAAATAAAAGAAGAAGAAGGAGGAGGAGGAGGAGGAGGAAGAGTATGGAATGAAACTGTGACCCAGAAATTCCACTCCTAAGTATAAACCCAAAGAACTGAAAACAGGTGCGTAAACAAAAACCTGTACACAAATGTTCATAACAGCACTATTTACAAGAAACAACTCGCATACCCGTTAATAGAGGAATGGCTAAAGGAAATGTGGAATATTATCTGGGCACAAAAAGGATTAAAGTATGACACGGGCTACCATGTGGACAGACCTTGAAAACATGGTAACTGAAAGAAGCCGGCCACACGCTGCATGATCCCATTCCCATGAGGCACGCAGCTGGGCCAGGCGGCAGAGACCAGAGCAGAATGGTGGCTGCTAGGGGCTGGGGGCGGGGCAATGGGGAGCGACTGCTCAGTTGGTAGGGGGCTACCTTGTGTGATGATGAACACATGCTGGCACTGGACAGTGATGATCGTGTACAACTCTGTGGCCGAAACCGGTGTGGCTCAGTGGATAGAGCGTCGGCCTGCGGACTGAAAGGTCCCAGGTTTGATTCCGGTCAAGGGCATGTACCTTGGTTGCGGGCACATCCCCAGTGTGGGGTGTGCAGGAGGCAGCTGGTCGATGTTTCTCTCTCATCGATGTTTCTACCTCTCTATCCCTCTTTCTTCCTCTCTGTAAAAAAAATCAATTAAATATATATTTTTAAAAACACACAAAACATTGTGACTATACTAAATGCCACTGAACTGCACACTTTAAGATGGTCAAAATGGTAAATTTGTGTATTTTACTACAAAAAAGGAGGGATTCCCATGCTAATGTCTGGCAGGAGCGTGGCATGCGGAGGGTGGAGGGCGGAGGGCAGAGGGCGGAGGGCGGAGGGTGGAAGGCGGCGTGCAGCCCTGGCTGGCAGCGCTCACGGGCGGCAGTGCTGGGACCCTCCCAGGTAGGCGTAAGGGTGGGGCGGGGACACCGGCCCGTATACCAGGGACAACGAGCCGTGTGCTCGGCCCTCCCCACAGCAAAACTATCCAACTCACCACAAACGCTTTTCAGTGAGGACACAACAGAGCCGCGTGTGGAAAAGCATCCCCCGTGGGGAGGAAGGGGGGACCCTGCGGGAGATAAACCCAGAGGAGGACGTTTCTGGTACACGTGGGTTCCCTGTCGACTCTAATCTCTGCCTGCAGCGCGGGCGCGGCCATCTGATGAGGGCATCGCTGCTTTCTCTCCGGGCACCAGGGCCCGAGCTGAGGGCTGAGGAGGGGGCGGGGCAGGAGCGGCCCCTGCTCTGGAGACCAGGCTCCTTCCCCAGCAGCTGCTGGTCGGGAGGGCAGCCCAGGCCACGCTGCTCTGCAGGACACCCCTCCCCTCCCGCTCAGCCCCGTGGGGCTCACAGCTGCTCCCAGGCCCATCTGCACGCCCAGCGCCAGCTCCATCAGGAAACTCACACCACGCCAGGCGGCTGAGGCTGGCCGCCAAGCCCCCCAGCCCCCTGGGCGGCCTCCAGCTCCGGGGTACGTTGTCCTCGTCTTTGTGCATGAGGGTTTACAAATTCGGAGAACAGACCAGACCCTTGGCGGCAATTACAGGACTAATGACATTACGTCTTAAATGGTGACGAGAGACCCAGATCCCTTATCCGTTGTGACAGCCAGTGAGCCAGGGGAGCGGTGCATTGTAATGGGCACGAAAAAAATGACTTTAGAAATGCAACGGTCTCAGCGGGAAAGACCGAGAGGTCCACGTGGGAGCCTGCGTGGCGTGAGGGGTGCTTCCGAGGCCCCGAACAGACTCCAGACCTCCACTGGGTCCCTCTGTGCTGCCCCCAGAGCATACAGCATGCGGAGGGGCCCAGGCGTCCTGCTAGCTGCACGCTCCTGGCGTGGTCCGGCCCAGCAAGGCCAGGGGGGCAGAAGGAAGGACCACTGCTGCAGCCGATGATGGGCAGTGCCGGGGTGGGCAGTGCCGAGATGGCTCACCGGGGGACGGAGGCAGGGGACGGCCCTCCCAGCTGCCGTGCCAGAGCAGACCTCTCCCGGGACCAAGCCACCTGCCCGCGAGTGCGGTCAGAAGACGGTGCATCCGACTTGTGAGACGACGCCGCGAGACGGGCTGTGAGAAACGGCAGCACCAGGGTCCTGGCACCTAGGCAGCTGGGAAGCCGGTGAGATGACCCCAGAGGGCCTTCCCCCCCAAAAAAATACAGGTCAGGCCATGACCCTGCTCATCGTCCTGGGGTCACGCAGGGGCAGGGGGGGCTGCTACAGCTGTTGTGAGCCCCACTCCGAAAGCAGGCAGGCAGGCCCCACTCCACAAAAAGGCTCCCCAGACACACAAGAAAAACGAGGGGGCAAGGGAGGGAGGGAGGGAGGGAGAGAGGCGTGAGTGAGGAGCGGCAGCTCTGAGAGGCGACTGTCAGGCCAACCACTCAGAGCTGGCCTGTTGCCATGACAACGCCCTCCTGCATGGTAGCCAGGAATAAATTATTGATCACGGACACTGCTCCCCGCCTCCCCAGAACCCCCAGTGCCCTCTTTGTTGCCACCATCACTCACCCTTCCCCCCACATGTTCCGTATTTGCCCGAGAGTCACTCTGAGATCTCCAGGCCCCTCCCCCCACCCCCTTCCCAGCGCCTCTGCCTCCCTGGCTGGTGGGCGTCCTTGCTGCTCCGTCCACCTGCTAGGGGCCGAACCGAGTCCCGCACAACTCGCCTCCTGAAGTTCTAACCCCCAGGACCTCAGAACAGCACTGGATGTGGATTGAATCTTGGCCCTTTGGAGAGGTTAGTAAGGTAACATGAGGTCCCTAGGATGGGCCCAAGGCCAATAGGGCTGGTGTCCTTGTGAAGAGAGACACGGACACGTACAGGGGGAAATCCATGAAGGCATGAAGTCGTGCACATCTATCTGAAGCCCGGGGGCAAGAGGCCACACGCAAAAGGCCACGCGCTATCTGGTTTCTTTAATGTGAAAAGCCCGGACCAGGTAAATCCGTTCGGAGGGAAAGCAGATTAGCGGTTGCCAGGGAACGGGCCCAGTCTCCACATCCTGCCTAGCGCTTATCTTTTGACTTGGAGATCGCCGCTCGCTGGTTTACACACCGGACCTCGTGCGGCAGGGGCTGCCTCCATTCTAAAGCGGTCCTCGGGCCCACCCAGCTCGGGCCAGGCGCCTCAGCGGCTCCCCTCGGGCTGGCGGGTCCCCCGTCCTCAGCTTTGGTTCTCTCGGGCTGGGGCCTGGACCTTGAGAAGCTCGCTGACCGTGTGGCCGCCCTGAGCAGAGGCACCAGGGCAGCTACGGCTTTCTGCACGGCCAGTCCCCGCCTTCCCAGCCCCAGGCCTGCTGGCTGGTTTCTGGGCTGTGGGGACCCCATTGTGTGGGATCTCAAAGTTCTTGGCTTCACGGCTAAAATGGTGTTTCCAGTCTGTGTGGGCACCCCAAAACCACAGCTGGCCTTCTGGGGGCCAACGCAGGTGGTCTGTTAGTTTTCTAGAGCTGCCATAACAAAACACCACGGGTTGGGGACCTGAACGACCGAAGCTTATTTCTCCACAGCTCTGGAGGCTGGGAGGCCAGGGTCAAGGTGCTGCCTGGGTTGGTTTCTCCTGTGGCCTCTCTCCTTGGCGTGCAGAGGGTCAACTCCCTGTGTCTACAGCGCATCTCGTACGAAAAGATGTCCAGCCTCACTGGCAATTAGGGAAATGCACATCAAAGCTACAATGAGAGGCCTCCTCGCCCCTGTTAGAGTGGCCACTATCCACAAGACAAGCACTCACAAGTGCTGGAGAGGCTGTGGAGAAAAGCAAACCCCCATTCGCCACTGGTGGGAATGCAGACTGGTAACAACCACTACAGAAAGCAGTCTGTTGATTCCTCAAAAAATTGAGAATAGAGCTACCAGCAATTCCTCTCCTGGGTATACACCCCAAAAAACTCGGAATCATATACTCACAGATATACGCATCCCTGTATTCATGCAGCGTTATCCACAGAGGCCAAGACATGCCCAAGAGTCCTGCCATAGAGGACTAGGTGAGGAAGCTGTGGTCCACATACACGATGGACTGCGCCTCGGCCAGAAGAAAGGATGAAACAGCGCCATGTGCAACAACATCATGCACAGGCCTTGAGAACATTAGGCGAAGTGAAATAAATAAGTCGGACAGTAAAAGCTAAGAGCCATATATGCTTTCACTCAGATGTGGGATATAAAACCGAAATTCATGGACACACACAGCAGCGCGGTGGTTGCCAGAGGGAAGGGAGTGGGGGGAGAAGGGGGTCTAACATAAGGTGACAGGAGAAGATCTGACTTTGGGTGGGGGTAGGGGGCACACGATACAACATACAGATCTTGTAACACAGAGACCCACATCTGAAACCGATGTGCTCATGATGACCAATGTCACCCAATCAATCTAATAAATAAAATTTTGTTTAAATAAAGCACATCTGGATCCCTGCTGCTGAGCTGCGTGAACGGGCCTGGCCCACCACCGTCCAGGATGCAGCTCCCTGCGGATGGCAGATCAGGAAGCATGGCTCTCAGCCCCGCAAGGCCAGGGAGGGCTCGGTGAAAACTGCTTCTCACCAGGGACTCCCCCAGGGACCCAATGGCTCCTGCCTGGCCAGGGTTGGGAGGGGACCTGGGAAGCAAAGAATAGGGCTTCCGGCTAAATACATCCTCTCCTGGCGATCCCAAGGGAGAGGAACAGAAACGCCAGGTGAGGCAGAGCCGTGCTAAGCTGGGACTGTGATTCCTTGAGATTCCTTGATGCTCAGGCAGGACGACGAGCCCGGAAGATCTCCGAGGGAGTTCACTCCCCCTGGACGGCAAAGTAAAGGGATCACTCGTCCTAGGAAGGCAGCGCCAAAGTGGTAAGCCCAGGGTGGCACACCCGCCCTGCCCAAGGATCCCCTCCTCCTCAAAGTGCAGCGTCTGCTGGGGATCAACAGCTCCCTCACCCGGGTAATTAGGTCAGCTTAGACGAGGATTTCACGGGTCCGAAGGGTGGGGGAGGCAGCCCATCCCAGCTCTCTCTCAAGCCAAGCTCCCCCGGTGCTCAGCCAGTGCGACAGGCACTCACCTACGGGGTGAAGTGCGGCCACAAAATGAAGGGGCCAGGGGAGGGGAAATGGGAGGAGGTGAAGTGACCTGTGCAAGACCTCCGTCATAGGCCCCCTGGATGGGCCCCCTGCCCGGGACAAACAGAAAGGCTGGGGCTGGGGATGGGGAGTGGCGATCGAAGGCAGTCAGCGAACAGTCTAACTGCCAGAGTCTGCTCATGGCTAAGTGTGGGCGAGACCAGTCAGGAAGGCAGACCCCCTCCGAAGACAGGGCAGATGCCAATCCACTGCCCTGAAGCAGTCTGCCTGCTGCCTCTCCCCTCCTGAGCGTGGGTCCCCTCGCCCCCCCCCCCAGCACCCATCCAGGAGCGTGTCTAGCGGACCCAGCAGCTGGCAGGTGTGTCCTGAGAAGCCACTGAGAAACTCAGTCACCCCCCCTCACCAGCGACTTCCGTCTCACTCTCTAAGTGGGCACAGCTAGAGCATCCTCCATTTCCCCAAGTTGTCAGTGAGGTACGGAGGGGCTGGCACAGGTTCCCCACAATGCCAGGAGGTGCAGGCCATGTGAGCAGCTGTGTTCAGGACACACACATTCACAGGCAGGGCCAGGACACAAAGGACTGGCTCAGGGTCATAAACCTCTGCTTTGGTTAGGTTCATTTTAACTGCACCCCAAAATAATATGGGAGCCAGTTAATGAACCCTGATATAGAGAGACACAAAAAGAAGGCTCTAGGAGGCCAGTCAAGTCTAAATGGGGTATACGGTACACACGCACACATACACACACACACACACACACACACACACACATACACGCATGCCGAATAACCAAAGTTGAAAAGGATTAACATATAAAAATACCAGCTCATGTGATTACCGAGAACTAAAAGCAATCTCCGTTATCTGCAGGACAGCTTATTTCTGAGCATGAACATGCTCTAGGCCACTCACTTCTAACATGGACTCCGAGTATATTAAAGCATTTGTTTTCCGCCTCAACAGAAGAAACACTAGGAGGATAATCAGTGTGAAAAGGGCCTGCAGTAGATCATTCCTAAACCAAAGGCAGATTATCTTGGGCACATGCTCGCCGTGGCACTGCTCCCATCTGGTTAGTGTGGTCGGAAAAGCAGCTGGCCAGGGCAGAAGGAGGTTTGGGGCTGGCTGAGGCCTCAGCGGTGTCCCGAGTCCAAGTCCCAGGGCCTTTCCTCTACTCCAAGCCATCAGCACCCCGTCCAAAGGCTGCTGCTTCCTCCCCGAAACATGGCACTGACATTCGGAAGCCACTGAAGACTCAGCAGCCTGCTCACCCAGGCGAGGGGTGCCCAGGAGGGGAGCCCCAGGTGCCACAGCAATGCTACCGGAGTCCCTGGCCCAGACCCACCCTCAGCAAAGACAATTTTCAGCTGCTGAAGAAGGAGGGGAGAGAGTACTATCGATGTGGCTGCCCTTGTTTCTGAGCCCCACCGCCAGGTTCCAGCTGTGGAGGCCAACAGAGCAGCCCTCATCCCAGGGCTGGGGTCAACTGACCCAGAACTCACGCCTCACAAGGCTTCTCACTCCACTTTCTAGTGGGGGCAGCTCTAATAGAATCCAGTGATGTCTAATGTCCCTTCCAATTCTACGATCCAATTATTTTTTTAAGTTACTTTTTTAAAAATATGTTTTTATTGATTTTTTTTAAGAGGGAGGAAAGTTGAGGGAGAGGGAGAGAAGAAAAGAGGGAGAGAGGGAGAGAAAGGAACATCGATGAGAGAGAAACATCAACTGGTTGCCTCCCATATGTCCCCTGACTGGGGATCGAACCCATAACCTGGGTATATACCCTGACTGGGAATCAAACCCTTAATTTTTTGGTGAATGGGATGATGCTCCAACTAACCGAGCCACCCGGCCATGGCAATAATACAATCTTTAACAGTGGTTATTACATGCATACATTCAACTCCCTCCCTCCCCATTTAGCAAGTGGTACACACTGTCCAATTTAGTTCAGATTAACGAGACAAAGAAAGCATGATTTATTGACACACTTTTAGATGTCATATATCATGTCGGGCTTGAGGGGCAAATTACATTATAACAATTTCACCACATGTTCAAGTATAAAAAGAATCAGAAGCTGCTCTCACAACCTCAAGCAGGAAATTCTTATCTTTTGGTGCTTTGTAAATGTAAAATTCTGCTTTTAAAAGAGGGAAGCTTTTGGATGGATGTGTATGCACTTCTCCATTAGGAGTGGACAGTGTTTACTCCCAGCAAAGGAAAACCCACTTGGAAATAATTTTCACTTTTCTTGAGTACCAGAAACAGTTTGAATTGCTATATAAAAATTCTGCTCAAATGAATACAATCCGTAACCATCATCAGCAGGCAAGTTTGTAGAACTATTATTATTATTACTGTTGTGTTCCTCACTAACTCTACCATATGGTTCCTGTCTGCACTTACGATTCAATACGGATAAACTAAACAATAGATGACTAAGAAACGCAAGTTAGAACTGTGAGGGGAACCCCCTGCCGTCAGCAGACAACTTCCCCCCATCTCCTCGGACTCCCACCTGCACAGTAGGACAGCACCAATCTGCTTCTTATTCAGGAGGGAAAATGGAATAAAGGTATTGATGATGGGTTGAAACCAGAAGGTTAGAATCACAGGGTTGGGAAGGAGTCTTGGTCAATAATCGACTGCCTCGGTGAATTTTCTGACGAAGAAACTTAGGTCTACAGAAGAGAAGGATTTAGCTGAGGTCACGTGGGAGGTCGGATGAGAGCAAGAACTGGAATCCAGTCTCCTGACTGAGTCCCCTCTTCTCACTGTGCGCCCGGCAGTGCTGGGCTGGCTCCAGAGCCCACTGGAGAGTACAGCAGGGTCAAGAGGTCAGTCAGGAAGTGGTGGGAAATCAGACTTAGCTGCCACCCAATCAGACTTAGTCGTGTCTGCCCTGTTACCCTGCTCAGAGCCAGGCACAGCTCTTTGCCCATAGGAGGTCCTTGGTAAATGTTTCTGGGATGAAACTGTAGCGGGGTCAGAATTTACACTCCTGACAGCTCCGACAGTTCCTATCCCAGCCTGAAGAAGGAGATGAGGTTGACCTTGATGATGATGGCATCAGTGAACACCTGAAGCATCTCAGCACCAAGCACTCTTCTGAGCACTTCACATGAAGTAATTCAATGCCCAGCAGAAGCTGATCAAGGTAGGGAACTCCAGACACAAGTGGTTGAGGCCAAGCCCAAGAATGGGGCCACATACATCGCCCCCTTTTCAGGCTCTCATTCTTTTTAAAAAATATTTTTTATTGATTTCAAAGAGGAAGGGAGATGAAGAGAGAGATAAACATCAATGATGAGAGAGAGAGAATAATTGATCGGCTGCCTTCTGCACACCCCACACTGGGGATTGAGCCTACAACCTGAGCATGTGCACTGACCAGAACTTGAACTGTGATCTCCTGGATCATAGGTCAATGCTCAACTACTTGTAAAGCCTTGTTCATATGCTCCAAAGGGAGGCTTGAGAAGCATGCCGGAGGCAGACACCGAATCAGATGTGTAAACACAGCATTAACCCAGGCCAACTGGTCTACCCGGCACCTGCCTGTCCCCAAGCGCTCCAGGACTCTCGTCCCAACCTGTAAACCTGACTTTTGTATTTTGAACAATGCAGGCTGTTCAATAAATAATGGCCTGCCAGTGTCATCGCTGATTATCTGACTTCTTAACAGCTGGGTCAAAAGTGATCCTGTTTCTAAGCTGCAGGTGAACGTCAGAGGCCAGGCATACCGGGACGGCGCCGAAACGTCCTGGTGAGGGTCCTGACAAGGCCGCAGACCCTCCACGACCCCGTCCCAGTCCTCTCAGTCCTCAAAGCCAGTTTCTTGCAACAATTCTCCAACCAGATAAGGTTAACTAAAAACACACACATCAAATCTTAATAGTTATTACCGAATGCTCAGGAGGTTCTGCGTGTGTTTTTTCAAAACGTGCAACTTCTATGTTCAGTAACAGAAAACCAATGTTTAAGAAATGAAAAGGATGGATTTGTGTACTTTACTGTATGTTTTACTTTAATAAAATGTACAAAAGAAGTAATGACAAAGGGGACTGAATGGCCTCCGACCCCCTGCCATCCCTGCTAAGAGATTGTGCCAGGTCCTGGGCAGAGGAAGGATGACAGGGGGAGGGGGAACCCCAGGCTTTCGTTGGGGTTCTGAGCCCCTCTGAGTCTCCGTGTGTCCCTCTGAGAATGGGAAATCATCGCTGTTTCCAGTGGGTGAGTGGGAAGACAAAGGCACAGGCAGGGGTGAGTCCCCTGGACCCCACACTGCCTTCCACCTGCTCTGTATTCACCTTCTCAGAGCTCTGACTAATGCAAGTGAGTCCCTCTGCCCTAGGTCTTTCGAGTTCCAACATAGCATGGGACAGACAACCCTGGTAACTGCCACCACCACCCCTCACTCTCCAGGCTCACAAGGAAGGTGGCCTGCCTTCAGAGGGAGATGGAGGTACATCCCACACTGGGCCAGGGAAGAGCCACTCATTCCTACTGGAACTTTCTAATTTATGGAATTTTTGGAGAGGAAAGGTAGAAGGGGATGGGGAGTGGCAGGAGGGAGCCCCGTCCTCTACAACCCCTAACTTCCCAAGCACACCAGTGGCAGCGGGGACATAAAGGAAAATAGCTGGTGGACTTTGGGGGAAAGTTGGGACCCTCCACTGCCTGGGCACCCCACAGAGAGTCAGTTGCCTGGTGGTAAAAGAGAATTAGGCCCGGCCCTCCTTCCTCCCTCCTGTTTCACGCTGGCATCTTGGGTAGGTGGGTGGAGGGGATGGCAGCAAAGGCATTCTACACACAGACGGTGGTGAGGGAACCAGGCCACCAGCTGGGTGCTGGGTCCACTCCTGGATGCGCCTTTCGCTGCTGCACAGCTCTGAGGGAGGCCCTTTCTCAGGCTTCATTTTCTCTGTGCAAATGAGGGAGTCAACATGACCACATTCAAGTTCCCAAGCTCAGACTCCTAAGAATCCCATGAGATGCTAAGGGCTTCCATGTAGCTGGTCAGAGTGTGCCTGTTCTCACTCACGTGGGAGGACACAGGCTGGAGGCTGGGTTACCGCACACTCAGTGGCGGGGAGGAAGGATCTGCACAGCATTCAGGACAGCACAAGGGTAAGAGCTCAATCTGACGGAATCAGACCGGAGTCAGAAGGGTCTGAATCCAAGCCCCAACTGCATAGCTACCAGCTGAGAGAGACTTCAGGAAAAAGCGATCAAGTCCCCATGCTTCGCTTCCCTGTAAAACAAGGCCACTGAAAATACATCCCAAGTGGACAGGGGAGTGAGACCACGCTAAAAGCCCTTAGCACATTTCCCAGCACATGTAAGCTCTGACTCTCTATTAGCTGCCATTGTTCTAACCTTACTCTTCTTATTACTGCTGCTGCTGCTGCTGTTGCTATGACAATAACCAGGGATGGGGGAAGACGTGGGCCACACACACTTAGAGCTCCTGACCACAACACACCTCCTGCCCTCCCACACTGGGGGCCAGGCTGACAACCATGGTCATTTACTAGTACACACACCTGCAAGAAGACGACAGGGGCTCCGAAAAGACAGCCACATCTGTCTGGAGTCCTCTCAACCCAAACCAGTCCCACTGACAAGAAGGTCTCCTACCACTTCAGGCATTTTATACCTTCCCATCCCCTCTCCCTCCTCTCCTCCCCTCCCCTCCCCTCTCCTCCCCTCTCTTCTCCTCCCCTCCCATCTCTTCTCCTCCTTCTCCTCCTCCTCTTCTTCCTCCCCCTCCTCCTCTTCCTTTCTTCTTCCTTCTTCTTCTTCTTCTTCTTCTTCTTCTTCTTCTTCTTCTTCTTCTTCTTCTTCTTCTCTCTCTCTCTCTCTCTCTCTCTCTCTCTCTCCTCTTTCTCTCTCTCTCTCTCTCTCTCTCTCTCTCTCTCTCTCTCTCTCTCTCACACACACACACACACACACACACACAGCCAGCAGTCTTGCATTGGGACCATGGAGAATTCTAGGGCTGATTGGGGCAAAGGTTGAGCAGCTGCCAGCTGCCCAGCTGCAGCTGAATATAGGGCTCAGAGCAGCCTACATAAAACAAAAAATGAACAAGCAAGCTAGCCAGCAGCCACACAGCCAGCGGCGATGCAGGAAGACAATGAGCTCTTCCCAGGCCTGGCCACCAAGTCCCGTCCATGGCTGTTGAGACCAGGACTTGAAACCCTGCCAGGACTAGGGGGCGCGCAGTGATAGTCACATGGTGTTCTGGACAGAGCTACTTGTACTGGAAGGTTGAGTAGATTCCT